>CM033794.1:10832003-11384947 GCA_019656835.1 Rhododendron ovatum | reverse complement strand
ACATGTGAGTGCATAGCGACTATACTAACGCATGGATTGTGCTCAGAGGGTCTCTGTCCAATGTCCATACTGGTAACTCAACTCCACAGTTAACTCGATTGTATCTTGATTCCATAAGCTTCATGTTCTTTATTTAATCAGGCATAAGCTTAAGGCTTATTCAGCACAAAAATAAGCAGTTGATAAACACATATATACAGCATTCAGTATCCTCATCCACAGGGGCGGATCCAATGTAGGCACAGGAGGGTCACGTGACCCAGCTGAAAATATTGGGAATTTTTTTGTGTGAATCAAAAGAGGAAGTAATATATAGTAAACTACCGAAAACTTTGTAAGTCTTTTGTCTAGTTCAGATGGTAGAGTCTTTGGTCTTTCACCAAGGCGGTGCAGGTTCGAAACTTGCCACCACCATTCAGTTTTTATCTTTTTCTAAACAAGGTTGCGCAAGTGGAAAAACAATTCTTCAAAACTTGATCCTACTGAGAGTTGAACCACGTCAATTCTCGACTTAGATAGTTGGACTACCACAAAGCCAACCCACACAATTACACTAATAACATCAATAAAAATGTAATAAATGATCTAGAAAAATATTGAAACACTAACATTCATTTTTTTTTATTCTGGTTATATTTTTCTAAACAAATGTTCTCTTTGTGTTAGATTGTGAGTATTTTTATTAATTTACGCTCGAAAAGTGACCCATCTATCTGAATTTTTTGGATCCGCCACTGCTCATCATCCAATTTACCCAAACAACTAGTGAAGTCACTATTTAGTTTGATTTACTAACAGAATGGTCGGGGAAGCTTCTTAAACCACTCCGACAACAGAGCATATGTCGATGTCCATGTTTGTGATTGTGCACACCTGTGAGTCTTGGTCACACACTTGACACTTCTTCAATAGAACCCTAAGCTCGGGCCCTCAATCCTCACTGTACACTCACGCTCTCAATTTTTTGTTCTCACGAATTCCAGTGGTTTGGATTTTAGAATTTTTTAAAAATACGCTTTCATGCCCATGCACACGCCTTACATGACTTAGCTGTGAGTCTATTTCTACTCTGATTTCTCATGAAGGGGATAGCTCATTGCAATAATCCAAGTCGTGTACTCATTGTATTTGGATTCCAGAAGCTTTACTGATAATTCGGTAAGAACTAAGCACTCTATATGTTTGGAGCACTCAGTATCTCCATGCAAACTCCAAATAGTGAAGTCAATATTCAGTTGAGCTCATACAAACTAAACAGTTAGCAAATACTACCATGCAGCATAAACACACCAAAACAAATCATCGTTCCTCTAGAAAATATGCAGAGATTAACACACACACAAAGCAAGCTAATCAAACCATGCCACGTCATCAAACTGAACCGTCTATGTCCCCAAAATCAACCACAAACAGAGTACCAACGCTGCATTCCACAACTCCATTCTATCATGCAGGAACTTAGTCACATAATCCTTGTATTATAATTAATTTATGAATTGTTATACAGGTATCCTGTAATAATTCTAATTAAAAATTCGAAATTAATATAGAATAATATATGATCGAATTAATCATGAGATTTATATTGAAATCAATCAAGTTGATAACTATCTCTTCCTCTCCATCCTCGCTCCGCCCTCGCACCCTTAATCCTCGCTCTCGCCTCTCGCGATTTCCCACGCGCATTATTTGACTTAGCCGAGAGCATACAATCTAAACGCATTTGACTCCACTGAACTTGAAATCAAAAAAGTCCAAAAAAAAAAACTCACCGGAAAATGTCCCAGCAGCTATCCATGCCTACGATCGGCGCCGGAAAACCGTCCTTGGCGAACACACTTCGGTACACAGGCCCGATCGACGGCCTCCCGTCCTTGGCCTCCTTAGCCGGCTCCACCTCGATCAGAAACTTCCTCTGCGCCATCTCCGATCTCTCTTCTCTCCCTCCCTCTCTCCCTCTCACTCTACGTATAAATGTGTATATGTACGTATAGAGTCCTCTCTCTCTCTAGACTAGCATAAAGGTTAGGTGTCAACTGGTGGACAGAAATAAAGAGAGAGAGAGAGAGAGAGAGAGTGCATATGAGGCTAGCGCGAGTTTTTTAGACTGGTTGACAAGTAGAGAGAGAGAGAGAGGCCTTTGTTTGGATTCGAGTGACGGAAGGGTTTAGGGTGCTGAGCTGTTTCTAGGTTTTTTTTTTTTGGACTTTTTATAAGTCAAAGAAGACTGGAAGGGTTTTGGATCCGTTTCTGGCCGTTGATTTGTTAGACCGCGATTGTTGGATCGGATCGTTGGATTTGATCGGACGGTGCCGGAGTGGGGGTGGATCCACCGTTAGAAGGAGTTGGTGGTTGGTTTGAAGGGTCCTGTCGTTTTCTCCATTCACGCGGCATGGTATTTATTGTTTTTCCTATTTCTTTTTGTTTTTTCTTGAGAAAAAGAAAGAACAAATAGTACTATAAAAAGTCGGATCAAAAAATTAAAAAAATAGTACTATAAAAAGCAAAAAAATAGGAATTTCGGAAAAACAAAAAGAAATAGAAAAATAAGAACCTTTATATACTAATAATAGAGGATATAATAATAGAACCTTGATACGTAATAAAGATTCCTGATAGGGAAGATAATAATAAAGTCCAGGTCCACTTTTAATAACACAACTAGAAGGACTGCCCAAAAAAAAGAAGAGTAACGTGGGGCTCGTTATCAGTCATTTTCTCTAATAGCCGATCCTATCTCTCTCTCTCTCTTCTCAACCCTAGTCACCACAACTCCTCTTCTCTCTTCACCTCTCCCCGTGGGTTTCTTTTTTGTGTGCGATGGCAAGAGGGGAAGGTCATGGTATTGTTCCGACTCACTTTTTTTGCTTATTTCTTTGTTTTTTTATTGCCGCCTCTCCAGATCAACGACTTGTGATCTCTGAGAGTTTTGTCTCTCGTTTTACGAGAATTGTTAATTTCGTCTTTAGACAAATTTTGTCTACAGATCGGATTTTTTCTATCAAGGTTGCTTCGATATCTGTGCTTCAGCGTTCCAAGGCTAAAATGATGTTTTTGGTAGGACAACTCATGGTATCTTGACATATCTATAGTTTTTAGGAATTCAATAGTGCGTTCATTCTTGGTTGGAGTGCATTTGATCTTTTAGGTCCTCAACTTTGCACTTTTTTCTCGTGTGAGACTCCTAATTAGATATTAAATAGTTTAAAATTATCGTTATTGTATCAGGCCATGCTTGGATTAGGATGAACGACATCGATTGTCTTGTAATTTACTTGTTTTGTATTTGTTAGACGATTAATTTGGTTTTATCCAAATCCTTTGTTGTGATCTCCGTTTTGTAAGCGCCGTTAGGCGTTTATCAATACAATCTTTTCACTTTTGAAAAAAAAAAAAACATGGGGCTCGTTATTATATTCTGAATTACTTCATTTGAACCGATGTGGTAGGCTATAAATTAAGGTATAATTAGATCTTAGTTGGGTTCTGTCTCATCCAGTTGAGTGGCTAGATAATATTTTAAAAAAATTAATATTAAACTCATGTTAGATGTAGACAGCAAATAAAAAAGAAAAGAGTTGGTGCATTACAAAATTGTTCATTGACAAATTTTGTGCTTATTGTGTCAGCGCAAAGAAGCAATGAGATTAACTATTGAAAAAAATAAAGAAAAGGGCTTATTAAAAAAGGAATGTGATGATTTATGATATTCCCGTATAGGCAACCATAATTCTTTACGGACTATTAAAAAAAAATTACTATTACTCCATCCATCTCAATATTGTTTGTCCAGGAAATTCAACTTTTTAAGAGGACCTGCAATTAATCTATACATCTTTAAAAAGTTTGATTATTTTTAACTATTATATAAGACATATATTTTGGTGCTCCTCCTCTATAACCCTATCCTGCTCCTAGTCCGTCAAGTCTGTCTTTGTAAATTTCATTCCAAATCCACATTGATTGATTCTTTAAATAGTAAATAGTAAATTTCATACATTATGGGGAGAAGAATCTTTGTAAAATTAATTTGAGTAAATCCAATAAGTATGTGAAGACTCGTATTTTTACTATAAAAATTAAGTGACTTAAGTCTTTCTGTCCATTTTTCTTAAAGCAAGTTACGCGAAGTTCACGTATCCTTATCGGTCTTCCCTCAAATTGATTTCTTGTAGAGATGTTGTTCTCACGAAGTCACTTGTCGATCTTTGATGTGGATTCGAAAAAAGGTAATTCAAAGGAATATGGGTAATTGCAATAATCAACAATCGCAACCTCAAATTTGAGATGTGATTGACATCTACAGTTGCAATCAAATACTAAAAATTAATAGGTTATTTAAGTACTTCGAATGAAAATTCCGAGAGCATCCGTAGTGTGAAGACTCGTATTTTTACTATAAAAATTTAAGTGACTTAAGTTTTTCTGTCCGTTTTTCTTAAAGCAAGTTATGCGAAGTTCATGTATCCTTATCGGTCTTCCCTCAAGTTGATTTCTTGTAGAGATGTTTTTCTCACGAAGTCACTTGTCGATCTTTGATGTGGATTCGAAAAAAGGTAATTCAAAGGAATATGGGTAATTGTAATAATCAACAATCGCAATCTCGAATTTGAGATGTGATTGGCATCTACGGTTGCAATCAAATACTAAAAATTAATAGGTTATTTAAGTACTTCAAATGAAAATTCTGAGAGCATCCGTAGTGAAATAACCAAAAGTCAATAATCAAAAATTGTCACGTCATCTTTTAGTTATCCATTTAAGGGGTTGCTAAGGTTAACAATTTAGCGGTCCACAATGGTACAATCAAAATTCAAAAACCAAAACTTATCACATCACATTTTCAACTGATAAAAATCTAAAAATTGTGACATAGAAAATAATTTTTTTAAAAATAGTTTTCAAATTAATAAAACAGGTTATTAGAAAAAGAGAAAATAGTTTGATTTAAAAAAAAAAAGGTGTTTGGGAAAAAGTTTTTAAAAAATAGTTTTTGAATAAAAAAAGTTCTAAAAAAACTATTTTGAAATAAATTGTTTTTTTGAAAAAAAAAATTTGTTTTTAAAAGTATTTTCTTAGAAACATGTTGAAAATGAAAGAGAGAGAAGGTTTTTGTGTAATGATGGTGTACTTGATTGAAAAAATATAGAAACAACTAAATTTGATTATTGGCAAAAGGTTACTAGATTTTACTATTCAAAGACCAAAATTTGATGAGTTGGTGAGAGGTTGCTAAGTTTGGTTTATTCCAATGTGTAGTCCGGATCCCATAAGGGATCCCGCATGGTGCTACCGTGTGGGACTCTCATTTTCCGAGCAAATTTTGATGATCCATACCGCTCAAAGTGATCAAAACGTGATTTTAAGGGTACCCGTGAGAAATCAGCAAAAAAAAATGATTAGGAAGGACTTGATCCGAGCAGTTTTTTATTGAATCGTTCAATAAAAAACTGTTCGGATCAAACCCTTCCCGATCATTTTTTTTGCTGATTTCTTAAGTGTACCCTTAAAATCACGTTCTGCACACTTTGAGCGGTTCGGATCATCAAAATTTGCTCGGAAAAGGGTAGTCTCGCACGGTAGCACCGTGGGGGATCCCTCATTGGATCCGTGGTGTTCCAATGTGAGCTCTTTTTTGAGCAAATATTGCTAACCTTAGCAATCTCTTTTGATTTTAATTATACCACTGTGGATGCTCTGAGCTTCCCAATTTTGCCAAATCGAAGGCCGCCCAAAGAAACATTATTCGCCTTGTTCATATCCCTTTTTGAAAAAAAAAATTCAAACTAAAAAAATACTCATTACCCTACTTCCAATTATTACTCTCCACTTATTATCCCTATCTCCAATCATTATTCTCATTTCTCTCTTTATCTCTCTCCACTCATTACCCATATTTTCAATCATTATTCTCATAATTTTTTTTTTAAAAACTCATCCAAACATAGCAATTATTGTGCACATTGTCATCTAGAAGATCATTTAATGGGCAGCTGTACTTTTGGTAGGAATGGGGCTAAAGCCTAAAAGAACAGACTTGACCCCAAAAATTCAATTTCCGTATCAACTCAGGTTTCAGCAGGAAGAACATGACTTTGAATTGGCATTTAATCCGTAGTCATGTTGTTTTGGTGTGATTTGAAAAATTAGAGGGGTATGTGGTGTGATTTCATTGAAATTAACATTTAACGGAGTGATAGTGAAAGTTTATCTTAGATTACAATGTAGGGGTGGCTTGTTATTCGGTCGATCGTTATTCTTTCTTATTTATTTTACAGACGATAAGATGTTAGTAGTATGTTGAATTTGTTAGATTACTACAAAGGTCAACCTCCTATACATAGAAATCGAATCCTAGACCTCTGCTAAAACAACATAGAATTACTAAAACCAACATAAAAATCCTCTTTCCCGCATTAAAAATACCCCCATAGAATTACTAGTTCCCCTTTGATGTTGATCATCTCTACTGGACTACTATTATGAGTGTTCATAGAAATTCAGATGACCACAACCTTAAAAACAAATAATCAGACGGCTATAAAGGTGGTTAACGTTTGTATCTTTTAGATGTTGCGTGAGTGCTTTCATAGAAAATTATGTAGCAAACCAAAATATCTTCACCAAGTTTGGACTATTAATTTATTCTTCCATCTTTCTCACCTACGTAATTGCATAAATCATTGATAAATAACTTGTTAAACTAAAACAAATCAATACCTAATAGAAAAGTCATCTAAGTTTGGGGACCCTTTACTCATTGACTAAAACTTAAAAATATTGCCAAAGAAATAGACTTGCATGAGAAGTTACTCCTATCATATTCGTCATTGCAAATGATAAACTTCGATCAAACTTGCACCACTTGGTCCACATGAGTTATTTTTCAACAAAATCATCCCAGATAATATGTATAAGAAAAAGGTCCACATGACTTAAATTAGTAGGAATAGCGTGCACATTCAGATTTAAAATAAAAAAGAATAGATAAAACAAACCAAACCGGCCATTAGCGTGCACAATCAAATCTAAAATAAAAAAATAAAAAGGAATAGGTAAAACATTTAGTAAATGAATGCCAATTAAATAGTACTAATGTTTATATATGGTATCTTTTTGCTCGATCGGATATACCCTTTTTCTCCAATATTATCTATAAAAATAAATAAAAAGTCACCTATTCTCCCCGCAAAATATTAAATGTAAGGAGTGGATTTGAAGGGTTCAAACATCATTTTCAAACGTAGATAGAACAAAAGTAAACATCATTTTCAAATTTAAAGGATTAGGCCTAAGTTAACGTGGACCACGACAACATAAAATTCTCCTAATCCTTATTTAATTAATTCAATGCTTAGGGTGCTTCTGGGTCATTTGCCCAACGTCCTTGACATTTGCAATTAGGGGTAAATGCGTTGCATTCGTCATGACCATGTGATTTTTAAAAACGTTGGAATTGATACTTCAAGAACATCAAATAACGGCAGATTAGTTCAGGCGTGGAAGTCCTATTAGTCAAATTTGCATCAGGTGCCCAATTTAACATTGGCATATTAGTTCAAGTGTTTAATTGAAATAAAAGAAAGTTTAGGCGTTAGGACGTAAGTTTTAGAGTTACTTAGCAAAATATTCACATGGTATCTGGCCAATCGAAAGAAAAAAGATTCACACGGTATCTGGCTTCAAGATCATCAAAAATAAGATACCACACGAATCTTTCTTTTTTTTTATAATCGGCCACATACCATGTGGATCTTGCCAAGTAAACCAGAGGAATTTATATGCTGGAGCCTCGTATAGAAAGCAAATGATTTACCAAATAGCAAGCAAAAAAATGGATCTATTGATAATAATGTCCTGTGTCGGATTTACCGTATTTAAGTTTATGATTTTGCCCATCGCCAATATATCTAAAACCCCCACGACTGGAGAAAAGATTTTTTTACAAGTCCAGAGCTTACAGAGAGAGAGAGACCTCGCCTTACCAACTTGATTGAATAGGTCTTTTGGGCGAGTTTTCTCTCTGCTCTTCCTTTGGTTACATAGCAAATTTCCAGACAGAGAGAGATGACCATTCACCAGTGGAAAGATCAGGGTGTTGTGAAAAGAAATTGGACCAGCAAAAAATTAGACTCGGTCATTGAGCATGAAATAGTACCAAATAACTGTATTCCCACTAGAGCAAAAGGTGAGAATTTTCAATCTTCTAGCTTTCAACTACCAACATTTTAACTCATCACTTTCCATCACTACATAACCTATCAAAATTTAAGAATTACAAGCGGCTCTCTCTCACCGTCTCTCAGAGGCATTCTATAAAGCAGCGTCTCAAAATTAATACTATGACTGGATCGCTAGTTAAAGAATACATTTATTCTGATACGCACTATTGGACAAAACATTTAGTAACCGATATGGTTCAACATTTATATCTCAACACATAATCACCTCTTCTTGTTCTTCTTTCTTCCTTTCACTTGCTTTTCCAAGCTTTTCAGCCTATGATTAATTAGTGAGGAGGAAGACGTTTTTTGATCTGCTGCAGGTGTTGATGCTTCAATGCGTGATTGTGGAGCCGCCTGCTGTTCTGCAAAATATTTTTGCGCTGCTGCAACTTTTTTGAGCGATTCAAAAAAAGAGAGGGCAGGTTTGTCCGCAGAAGTAGCAGACGACGGTGCTATAGGTATTTCAGGAACACCCAAAAACTTCTTCACCCCAGGAGCTTTAAGCACTGTGGATGAAGTCACAAGATAATTAGATACCTACATCAGAAGTTTCCTGAAATCTATGCTCGTTATGGCGCAAAAACCAAGTACTCCATTGAACATCCATAATGGTTCTGTATGCTCGTTATGGTGCAAAAAGGGAAGTATTGAACATCCATAATGAATATGAACTAGATAGACTCACCTAATCCGTATGTAAGCGAGAAGAGGTTGGAGGTCACCCAATAACAAAATATAGCCTGGAGAGACAAGAATATCATATAACATTAAAGACCTTCCTCTGAAATGTGAAGGTGAAATTCTCATGGTATATAAAGCAGTATAACTATGGCCAAAGTAGAAGCAAACTGATGATAAATAAAAGAAGAAATGGTAAGTGACGAGAAACATTAGCTGCTGCAGAGAAGTTGTTAGCTTGAGGGAAAATCCCTGCCAACCTCAAAAGTGAAGGGGCAGGAAGTGAGTCCAAATGGCTAAATGAGACATGGGTCCGGAAATTCAATGACATGTTCACTACAAGTAGCTGATCATTCCCAAATTAGTGTTTTATTCTCATTTCTCAGTAATCATTACTTGAATACAGTCTTGTAAAAAGTACATATTTCTAACTGTGACAAAATTCCAATTTCAACCACCATCACAACAACGGAGCAATCTCCACAGTACTATCACCACGGCGGGGGCCCATTGCAGGGTACCCTCTCAAACCATGACCATGCTATGCACACACTTCTCTATCTCCCAGGACAGCTGAAGTATAAAACCACAATATATGCTGTAGAAAGAGCTTCCATAAACATCTAGTGCTGCAATTTCAAATTTTCAACTATTTAAAGTATTAAAAGTCCAACTAAAATCAGCATCCCGTCTTCCAAGAAGTGAATAGTTTAGGCCATGGACAAAATTCTCCTTACAATTACATTCTCGATTCTTGCACAATGAAGAAACTTCCACTTTCAAAGTGTTTGGTAATGGAGACCTTGTCTGTCTTAATTGACGCAAGGTATATAGCCACCCACAAAATCAAAAACTATGTGAATGATGCATACACTATCACTACCCCTCCATCCAGCAAAGGGAAATATGGCATTCTATACAAATCCTTACAATAACACTTAACCAGCATCCCAAGAATACTGCCTGTGCAACTATATATAAATACATCATTATATGGTGGTCTATAAAAATACTTCATTGTGCAAAATGCTGCCAACACATACCTTCGGGAAAGTCATTGTAAGTGGAACAGTAAGAGCAGCAAAGACCCTTGAAACAGTTTTCATTGTTTTAGCAGCAGGATTACCCTCCAAGCCTTCTTGCATGTTGCACTGAGAAAAGGTTGCATTTAGTTAATAGAAAACTCAAACACATCAAAGCAGAAGGAAAAATGAGTGATCATTATGGCGTGCGCACAGTATGCAGCACATTATGGTGAGCGAACAGCCAAACAGTGTCCAGAACAAAAATAACATGGACATGATCAGGCTCGTGTTAATTTAATTCTTCTTGCCATTTTACTGAAAAAGAAATTTTTTGATTTAAGTAGCTATCAACACAGTAAATGTAGCACCAGTGCGTTTGGTAGCATCTTACAAGCAAATAACAAGATCAGGAAATGTCTAACTGATTAAGCATCAGTTGTTTTCGTTAGAATTGTAGCAGATACAGCCTTCTCTTCTAAAGTATGAAGATAACACATAAACAAAACAAACAAGCATTTGCATCTTGTATATGTGTTCGAAAAAGGAGCTTTTGCCTATGTGCATCCAATCTTCTTTAGTTTGCTGACTTTTAAATCCACCTCCTATTCCATTTCTCATCATAGAAACTCCTACCTCGGCTTTCCCAAAGAAGCTAGTTGATTTGAGTAAAAAGACAAAAACTACAGCTCCTTTGGAAATGCTAGGCTCCAAGTTCTCACCTTTTTTCCTGTCGTAAGAGGCTTGTGATGTTCTAAAATATTTCCTTGTCAGATAAGATAATATACATAAAGCAAACAATAATCTACAGTCTACACCAAATTCCAATATTTCTTTTCGACTTGTAATCCGATTGATAGGCAAAAGATGCCCAGATGTAGGTATTTAGTTAGTCTGTCAACCTTAACATCACCCAGTACTAAAGCCTTTCCGCCAGTGGTCCACCTAATGTGGGCAAGGTGTACAATACCATAGAAACAAGAAAGCATAGTTTGATAAGGAAAATCTGCTTACCTCCACTGTTATCCAAAATGACAGTGCCGCCAATGCTGGACAGATATACAAACTATCTGGAGTGGTCAAATCAGTAAACCAGTACGCTCCACCATATTTAAAAGAAGGTACTTTTTCTACCATGTTTGAAATCTACAAACCAAAGTGAGTACAAATCAAGAGAAAAACAGACATTTAACTATATTAAACGAACAGAACTCCTAGCAATTAATACAACAATAAACAGAGATTCGTCTTACAGCAAGGAAGAAACTGACGAAGACAGGACCTTGGAAAAGGAGACCCTTCAATGGAGTAAAAGGAGAAACGCCATATCTGCAAAATCCCAAGTTATAACCTTCATCGAAACTGTGAGAAAAAGAAGAAGTAATCGGAGTGTGTGGAACTGCAACTTCCACAAAGGAGATTACAAAGTTTTATATACTTGACCCTATGTTGAAATACTCAACCTTAAAAAGCAATTATGGCGTATACTTACATAGGGATACAACCTGTGGATATAAAGAACAAAAGTTACTAACCCAACTCTAACGGCTTAAGCATTTAGATAAGTTGGTGAATAATATTTTCCATATTACAAAAGCATCCAATAGTTATTCAATTCGAACCTCACTGCCACCCTATCAACATAGGACAGGCACAAGTTTGGCGCATTTGTATGGCCACAGGTGAAGGGGTGTGCTGATGATATACCTGACTCAGTTACCCATTTCACTGACAACATAAGCTTTTAGATGTGTTTGTGGTAATAATATACCTCTAAACCTAGATGTGAGATCCAATCCACAGATTCGAAGCTCTAAAGTTGGGTGAAGAAAATTATTTTTTTGCCATATGTTAAAGATTTACTAAAATCAATTGCATATTTCTGAATATGTTGCAAACAGTGTTTGCCTTAAAATTGCAGGATAATCTCTCTCTCTCTCTCTCTCTCTCTCTCTCTCTCTCTCTCTCTCTCTCTCTCTCTCTCTCTCTCTCTCTCTCTCTCTCTCTATATATATATATATATATATATATATATATACGGGGCAATTCCGGGAAAAACTAATTAGACATATAAAAAAACACCTCATAGTTCCCGATCAAATTTTAATGATCCGAGCCGCTCAATGTGATCAGAACATGATTTTAAGGGTACCTGAGAGAAATCAGGAAAAAAAACGACCGGGAAAGGCTCGATCTAAGTAGTTTTTAGCTTAGATTTGATGAACGGTTCAATTAAAAACTGCTCAAAACAAGCATTTCCCAGTCGTATTTTTTGCTAATTTCTCACAGGCACCCTTAAAATCACATTCTGCATAGATTAAACGGTTCGGATCATAAAAAATTGATTGGGAACTATGAGACACACACACACACACACACATAGTCTCCCATGAGGGGGTCCTCAATTTAGTTAAAATGCGGACCTCCTCATTTTTTCTATTTTCCGATCGAATTTCGATGATCCAGGCTGCTCAATGTGTTCAGAACGTGATTTTAAGGGTACCCGCGAGAAATCAACAAAAAAAAAATAACCAGGAAGGGCTTGATTTGAGAAGTTTTTATTTGAACCGTTCGATAAAAAACAAATAAAAACTGCTTGGATGAAGGCCTTTCCAGTCTTTCTTTTTTTTTTGATTTCTCGCGGGTACCCTTAAAATCACGTTCTAAACACATTGAGCAGCTCGGATCATCAAAATTCGATCGGAAAAGAGAGGTCCGCATTTTATTAAAATGAGGTGGTCCTTATGGGAGACGGACTGTATATATATATTCACACACACAAAGTATATAAGGGAATGCCACCCATATGCAATAAAGGCCTACGACAAAAGGGCCCTCCACACTTATCTATCAAATCAAGAAAGAAGGATTACACTCCTTCGGCTCCTAACTAAGCAACCTACTGACAAAAGAACTTTTAAGTCAGTAGCCTCATTGCCATTGCAATGATGCCAATTATTGCCACCTTAAACAAAGAGGAATCATCGCCCGAATTCTCCTTCTCTTCCCCGCCTTAGTCCCTCTCCAACTATGTAGAAGTTCAAAAACTCCCTTGGGACAGACCCAAACCAAGATAAAACCAAAGTGTAAATCTCCCAAGCTAACGGACAATAAAGTTCCGTTCGGTACTCCTTATGTACAATAAGATTAATCAAACCTTTTACAGGGCCAAAGTTGAGACAGAGTGAAATTTCAGATATAGGGTTCATAAACATGCACTGTATTCGACCTTGTCCCATCGACATAAAAAGAAAAAAAGGCATTTGGAAGATTATCAAGGCATATAATAGGGTTCCTTTCATCAATCAATGTCAGAATACACAAAAGAGATTGTATTTAGAGATTTAAATGTAAACCATCTTACTGATGTACACTACTCTTAGTTATACAGAGTATCTTTAGTGCTTAAAGTTAGATCAATGCATACCGATTTATGCATCAAACTTGAAATTTGTTATCAGTTACAGGAAAGTCAAACAAACTGATTTCAATAGCTTATCTGTATAAAGTACATGGATAGTTGCTTACTCCCGAAATAGGGCTTGCATTCGTTGCTGACCTTCAGCCACTGCTTTAGGATCCATGCCCTGTGAAAAATAAATTAATTTCTAGTTAGAATATATGGGATAATAAACTATTATAGTATGAGAAAATGAAACGAACACAAGTGTTGCAAACAAAAAAAAAAAAAAAACTAAAAGTAATCGGACGTAGAAAACTTACACGCTATGATACCAATCAATCTGGGAAAAAAGTAGAAGACATGAAATTATGCTACTACATAGATGGTTTGATAAATCAAAAGAATAAGCCTTGTGCCCAATCAATAGAGCCTACATGAACCCTTTTTCTCCATTCTGCTCTGATAAGGGCTATGTATAGTGACTACAGTCAACTATGTTTAATAAATCCATAACCTGTTTTAAGGTGCTTGTATGGCGGAATATGTCATGTGTTTTTCCATGTTCAGGGGTAAAGCTGATTCGAGAATGGTTCGACTAGAAAGGGTAGACGAAGATGGAAGCTCGGGATTTTGATCCACCTTAGCTTGATGTGTCTAATTTGGAGAGAGCAGAATAGTGGATATTTTGATGGGTGGAGAGAGGCCTGTGTCAAGGCTTAAGAGTCTTTTCCTATCTAATTATCCTAGTTAGGAGTCAAGGGTATGCAATCCAACCCTTGACTACTTTCGACATGGTAGATATTTTGTCAGTATAGAGTGGGGTATAGTGGTTTACGGAGATTTTTCCTGCATCGGTTTAGGATTCTTCAGGCATAGGACCTTTTTGTCATTCGTTTTCTCATGTTCAGGTCATTCGGTTTATATCGCTCGTTTACGTGGTATAAGTAGGTACTCTGCATATACAGGTTTAACCAAGAGGGAAGAAGTACATGAACCAGGTCTTTTGGAAATGATAACCTTCATAATAAGTGAGTGGTCAACAACATTACCGAGGCATTAGATATTAGATAATAAAACCACATTGCATTGAATTGATGAAAGTCCAAGGCATAGGCTGGTCCATAAGAAATTAACAATGAAGGAGAGATTCACATACCTTGTCTTGCATCTCTTGCTTAATCTCTTCCAAGTGTGGCCTCAAAAGCTGCAAAAATAAAAAAGAAGCAAGTCACAAAACGCAGTGTTTATCTTCCTTGCAATTGGAGAATAATGCTACATGATAATCAAAATAGAAATAGGACCAAATAAATATCGATAACATGAAGTGCTAAACATATCAACCATATGAATGTTGTGGAGAAAGAAATTTTAAAAATATAAAACAACCACGAGTAAGATTGAAATTGGAATTGCCGTGTCTTTCTAAATGGGGATACTCAACAAACGCATTGTTTGTCTAACATTTCCATGTCTACCAACACAACAAAATAACCATGCTGAAATTTGATTAACCACCCCTCAAGTCATGTAACGAACGACACATCTTCATTAACGGCCAAAATAATAATAATTAATAAACAAGCAAACTGAAGCATCCTTAGCTAAGCTTGTACTTTAAAGGTTTCCAATACATACGACATTATAATCCAAATATAAAAAGTATAAGAGTCAATCAAACCATAAAATGGCTTCTGATTTGATTTTTTCCCCTCCATTTGGGTGACGGGGTGTCATATGTAGTTAAAACTTCTACAAATAAACGAAAACCACTTAATCAAAATGTTGTATAAGAAAGTGCATTACTAATCAGCAAGAGACTTGCTCAAAGTTAAGGTCAAAGTAAAACTTTAAGACGCAATTGATATTATTTCAACATTTCCCCCAAATTCAATGGGTTATAAGCGTATACAACATACATATGCTATTACTAGCTATCACCAAATCCCTAATGCATAATAAACAAGAGTATGCATGAAAGAAAGCTACTTTAATGTCTTACTTTTGAAAAAATGACTTGCTAAGCGTATTAAAAGAACATGCAAGTTCCTCTTTTCATCATTTTTTGGAGTCTTATTTCCATGGATACTATTGCATAGATAAAGAGGCAAAGAGAAATGCAACACACATTTTATTCTTCCATCTAATGAAAGTAATATATGCATCTCCTAAACAACCATTAGAATTTAGCTTGTGTTTCTAAGATGTTCAACATTGTTTAATCATATCAATATGTATTCTTTCTAACAGCTTTCTCAAGCTCAATTCAAACTGCAATCCTGCAAATCCATTCCAGTTCACCTATACGGAAACCTAAGAGATGGATGTCAAGATTGCATTCCAAGCCCATGGTTTGGGGAAGGGAACCAAATATGCAGATGTTGGAGCAATTTATGCAGTATGAAGTGGCAATTAACTTCACCCTTCTGATTTCTTCTCCATTTTCCCTTTCTTTCTTGGAGAGAAACCATTGCACCCTTTTTGTTTTCTATCACCCTTTATAATGCATCATTCCCTAGAAGTGTATAGCAGAAACATAGACAAATAATTTCATTGTTAAGAAAACCTACTGTAGAACCATATAACCGTGGTATTGTGGACAAACTCATTCACTCTGCAGTACAGATCAGTGATTATTGGGTTGCCAGACACTAGAACTCTAAAACTCAACATAATAAATAAATAGAAGTGCAAATGCAGGAAAAAACACATGAACTTACACTCAATTTTGTAGTGGCCTTAAGCTGGTTTATCAAAAGTGGAACCGTTGCTCCTCGAATCAGAAGAGTTGCCACGGCTATTGATGCCCACCTAAGCAAAACAAATACTTTCTTCCATGAAATCTCATATCATTTGGTACTTTCCAGTCTTCAGGATTCCAACCCCACTAAGTTGCATGACGCAACGTTTTAATGCCTGATGATTTCATATAGTCACCATGGCAACCACACTCAGCGGCGGAGCTATGATATGCCCAGTGGGGACACATGCCCCCACTGTTTTTCGGACTTCTTAAGAAAATCAAGTTTAAAAATTATTCTTCTTTTTACCATAATACTTCTAATAATTTTGATGGTGAAGACTGGAAGAGGCCAGATTTATCCATCAGTTTACTTGCTTTTAATTTTAGCATGAACTTTAGATGTTAAACCCACTACCATTGACTATCGAGAGAGCATTGCGACTATGAATCATGTGAAAAATCCGTAACCCAATCGAATGGGTAATAATTGATGAGAGACAGTATAATTCATAACAATTGCATACTTGAGAGTAGATTCTTTTGAAAGCATCAACAATAAACTATTGTGCAAAACATGAAAACACACCGTGCGCTATTGTAAAAACTTTACATTTGTTGCTCTATTGATCAATATGCTAGTTTTGTTATTATTGGGATTGGAAAAAAGTTCTAAATGTCACTCGGTCATTAACTATGGATTCGAGCCCCCATCCCCCCACTGATTCATATTCCTTGCTACACCACGGATCACACTCTTGCGAAACACTACGTCTTCATGAAAACCACTACAAAAACCAACTCTATAACAACACAGAATCAAAACTCCAAACACACTAGTATACACAATCACAAAAAAAACTGCCCTTTTTTGTCAACAGCCACAAGTAAACATAAATAACTCCATACCAATTGAATCCAGTGAAAGAATGAACATTATCGATGAAGTACTGCAATGCCGCCACGGGGAAAGCCGAATCCGCTGCGGCCACCGCCACCTCGCTAACCGCTGGGGCGGCCGCTGCCACGGCCTCGACCGTCTTGTCAGCAAGCACTTCAGCCACGTCGCTCATGTACTCGATCTTATCCGCCCCTCCGTCCACCGCCGTGGACATGTTTCTCCCGAAAAACACTCCCGCCGCCGGAGGAAGATAGAACTGAGAACACCTCCGGTTCTGAACCGAGTTGCCAAACCCCAGTAACGAGTTAGCGCCGCCGCCGCTGCCGAAGTGGCGGTGGTGATGGTAGGCGGGGTTAGGGTTCGGATCTTCGGGGCGTTTTTGATCGTCGTCGTGGGGGACGTGGGAGAAGGATGGGGCTAGTCGTTGGCGGGGGAGGAGAGTTGCTCTGGCGGTGGAGAGGGTGCGCCTGTACGCCATCGTTTATTGCGCGGTGGTGCCGGCTGCGATGAATTAACATTAACAGGTTAGAAATGGATTCGTGGAAACTGAATCAATCAGTGCGCGTTAAACGGAGATGGATTGGGGGTGATTTGTTTTCAGTTCAGTTGGCGTGATTATGTTGGGAGATCGTAGAACAGTGATGTAGTAAAACTCCATGGCGGAGGAGCTGAAGAGAACTTACCACCGTCTTTTGAAGGCGTTCGGAGAGAGAGAGAGCGGGGCCGTGGTTTTGAGGGTTTTGGCCCGTTTGGGAGGTAACCAACTCAGGTGCGTAGTCCTTGGCTTGGCCCGTTTGGGAGTCAACTAACTCAGGTGCGTTAACCTTGGCTGGGCGACCGGTCGTAGCTTAGTTGTTCGTGGAACTCCCTTTCTTTTCTTTTTTTATTACAGCAAATACTGAAACAGCTTTTGCTCGGATGGAGAGAAGGTTAGCTCGTAAGAGCATTTCCGATTCAATACTCTATTTGAGAGTGTCAAAATATTTAATTTTATTCATAAAGCGATTTTAGAGGAAATTACTATTTCTATTTGTTCCAACCACAAACCCTCTATTTATTCATAAAATAATTTTAGAGGAGATCTTTCATATTTTCTCTCATCCTCTAAATATGGAGAATCAAAATTTCATCCTCTCAAATAGAGGAGGCTTGAGAGGATGGGTTGGAGGAGTTCCATACTCAAATAGAGGAATAGAGCATGGGTTGGAGATGCTCTAAGTAAGCTCACCAAAAAGTGCTCCACAAAGCGACAGAAGAGCGAATAAGACGCATTTGAGAAAGCTGGGCATTGTAGAAAGGATAGTATATGACCCTAATAGTTCTTCTCGAATCGCTCTAGTATGATGGATCGAGGGAGTGCAGCTAGGCCGCCAGAGGAAATGCAACACGATAGAAGAGCTCACTCCGCCGCGTAAGATCCTTGAACCTGAGGTTACGAGTTCGATTCCTATGAATAGGAGATTAACCTCATGTGATAATACTAATTTTTAATACCTTCGTTCAGTTTTCATGGCAAATATGCATTTTAATATTGACAAAAAACAAAAACAAAAAAACAACCTTGGCAGGGCGGGGCATCACTCCCCAGCTCCGCTAAGGTTCTTAAAAAATATTTATATTTTTCGTTTTATGAAGCATGTCATTTTCTCATAATATATTATGTTTAATTCAAAAAATTAATACTTATTTGAAAAATAAGCACTTATTTTAATTTGTTGAAGGCTAGTTTGGCTAAGATTTTTGGACATTTTTTGTTTTTTCTTATTCAAATTTTTTTTTTTTTTGCATTCGTTGGTTCTGTGTCTAGTTTTTGTGAATTGTTGATTCGTTCGTCAAGACGAATCAAAAAAGTAATTCATTTATATTTTTTTATCCAAATACATTTGAAATATCCAAGATAAAGCTCAAAAAACCAGTTCTGTGGCTTTTTCCCATCAAATTTTTCGAAAATTGCATCACTTTAGTGAACAAGTGATTTGAGAGTATGAGACGGAGAGTATTTTTATTCGCATCAAATTTTTATTGTGCCCTTAATATGAAATCCCACCTTCTAAGTTCTACCTTCAGCATCCACACCCACCCAAAACCACAACCTCCAACCTTAACTTTCCTAAGCTGTCAGGAGTCCGATCGAAGTGAGCAAGAGATAGAGGAGGAGTCGCTCATAGATGTGAATTGAGAAAGCAAGTCTGCATTTTTTTGATTAGGCTCTATAGTCTGGTCCCTTCTTAGTCTCCGACCACCATATATCCCTTCCGTGACCCTTATATGGAAGGAGGCTCAAGGCCCTTACAACTAATGCCACCTTTTTAACTTTATTTGAATATGCTATTTCTTTATAGTACTAATGTTTGTTGTTTAGACAAACAACGACGACGTTTACAGTTTCTAATTTTTAACTTAAGGCAAAATATTCAACATGAACCAGCTCGTTATGTTCTTCAAACTCTGGGATGAATTAGAGCAGTTGAATCAGCGACGTACGACCACATGCGTGTTTGGAAACGTTGGGGAAGGCTAGACTCCATACTAGCATCGTTAACAATTCCAAAAACTGAAACAGTGGTGGACCATCAAACCTCCCACTCACAAGTACGTGGAGTTAGGTAGCAGTGGCGAGGAGTTCCATTTTGGGTTTATGTCCAAGTCCTCAATGATTGTTTCTGGTTGCATTGTGGCAAAATTGAAAACAAACAAACAAGGTGGTGTTCCACTAAAGATTTTTCGGATTTTTTTTTGTCTTTGTTCGAATTTTTTCGCATTTGTTAGTTGTGAATCTCATTTTTCGGAAAAGTTTTTTTTTTTTTTTTTTACATTTGTCCAAATATTTTTAAAAATAACCACTTTTCGACAAATAAGAAAAAAAGTTAATATTTTAATAATGCACAAAAATTTGAACAAAACTAAAAAATATTTTTAAAAATTCAAATAAAAAAAATGCTAAAAGTTGAGGGGAGTGGGGTAACAATAGTTATGGTGTGCCTGAAGCTCCCCTTTTACATTGATTTAAAAAAAAAAAGAACAAAGAAAATAAGCTCCCCCGTTTTCCTCTCTCTCCTCTTCACTTCTCCGCCGACGTCACTCGCAAAGCAGCAGCCCAACACCACCACAGCTTCGTCGGCGGCGGTGGTGGTCGGTCCTCCGTCGTTACCTCTCTTCGCTCGCCCCCCCTGGTACGTATCCTTCTCCATTCTCCCATTGAATTAGGGTTTCCAGTTCTTAATCCCGTTAACTTGATTCTCGTACTTTACGCTTGATTACTCATTTCCTAAATCTTCGCAACCACATTCCATCTCTCTCACGCTTATCCCCCGACTTTGATCACTCGATTCTGATCCTTTAAGTTAATCTGCAATTGATCTTTACTGTTTCTGTACAGTCTTTTTGTAATAATATTTTGTAACAATATTTCAAATTTTGACCGTTGTGTTTACTTTGTAGACTCCGCTTACCTTGTTTCATTGGAATCGAAAAAGAAGTGAATTCGGTAGAGTAAAAAAGAGACCAAATTTTGTGAGAGAGATGGTTGGGAATTCATTGGTCCAGGTTTCTACATGCCCTACTCTTGTATCTTCGTCTCTAATTACCAGCACTCGTAATTCCACAAACTTTTTGCCACATTTGCCCCCGAAATCACAAAAGAAGCTGTCCACAATAAGAGCCGCGTCATCTGCTGAAACTGGGCAGAGCAAACCGCCCTTGTCCAAAGCAGACAAGAAAAAGAACCCTTTCGCGATTATTTTGGATGTTCCTCGTACCATCTGGAGACAAACGTTTCGTCCGCTGAGCGATTTTGGGTTCGGAAAGAGAAGCATTTGGGAAGGTGGGGTTGGATTGTTTCTCGTGTCGGGGACTGTCCTCCTTGCGCTTAGTTTGGCTTGGTTGAGGGGGTTTCAAGTGCGGTCTAAATTCAGGAAGTATTTGGCTGTTTTTGAGTTTGCTCAGGCTTGTGGGATTTCGACAGGAACTCCAGTTAGGATTAGAGGGGTCACTGTCGGCAATGTCATTCGCGTTAACCCTTCTTTGAAAAACATTGAAGCCGTCGTTGAGGTTTGTCACATGGCTTTATTGAATTTCAAACCTTGTTAGATTGATTTAAGCTGCAGACTTTTGCTCATCATCTCCTTTCTGTTGGTAGGTCGAAGATGATAAAATAATCATACCGCGAAACTCATTGGTTGAGGTGAACCAGTCTGGCCTTCTCATGGAGACTCTGATTGATATTACCCCTCGAGATCCTGTCCCGGCACCTTCAGTGGGGCCTCTGCATGCAGAATGTGCTAAAGAAGGTTTAATTGTATGTGACAGACAGAAGATGAAGGGATATCAAGGGGTAAGTTTGGATGCATTGGTTGGGATATTTACCCGAATTGGACGTGAGGTAGAAGAGATTGGTGTTGCCAATGCCTATACATTGGCTCAACGAGTTTCATCTGTTATTGAAGAGGCACGGCCACTGCTTGCAAAGGTGTGAAGTGAATGCTGCAGCTAGTGTACTAATCGTTTAGTTGCTGTTATGCCTATTGAAATTCCAGTTCATTTAAATGCATATTTGCCATGGAAACTGATTTGGGCTGTTTGTCAATATATGTCCTCTACTCCTTTGAGTCCTTAAGTACTCTTTGAAAATAAACAAACCCAGAAACTACTTCTCATATGAGGACATATTCATTCTCATAGTTTCCCAAGATAGGTTAAGGACTCAGAGAGTTTTGTAGACAACCATTTGCATTGTCAATGACAGATATGTATCAGTGGTAATCAAGTAGAGTGACCTGAAAAACTAAGTGGGAGTTATTCTATGAAGTATTTGCTATCCAACTTAGAGACTGGGCATTTTTGCAGAAATGTCACTGTATTGGCCTGATTCCCCTGGACATTTTTCCCGGGTAATTGGGTATATGGTCCCAACTTACCAAGTAAGTGAAAATGATTCGAAGGATTTAGATGAACTGTGGTGATTAGATGGATTTAGATGAACTGTGGTGATTAGATGGATTTAGATGAACTTTGGTGATTAGATTCATTTGCTCCCTGCATACAGCTTTAGAGGTGTTTCATTTGCAACATGCATACGGAATTACAGATACAGTTTTTGAGGTTGGCGATGTGGAACTTTTTGTTGTTGATCTCTGGTTGTTGTTGTGAGACAGGTGGGAATATATGAATATAGTTTCTGAGCGAGCATCAAGATCCTTTCTTGTACCCTCATTTTGTATATCCTAATGCACGGAAAATTTATTTCTGATGTAGTGATGTCTCAGATTGAAGCCATGGCCGAAGATATTCAACCTTTGCTGGCAGAAGTTCGTAACAGTGGTTTGCTGAAGGAAGTTGAGGGTTTAACCAAAAGCCTGACAGAAGCCTCTGTGGACTTGAGGTAAATAAATGTCATAACAGAATTTAATCTTGTCTTCCTCTGTGATTAGGCTTAGGTGTCATTGTAGTTGAGAATGATTTGATGAAATGATAATCACCGGTTTGTAAGCTGTTATATCTACCCATATGTGGCTTTAGGCATACAGTCCCTTAACTCTCTCTCCTGCAGACGGGTGCATTCATCCATTTTGACCCCAGATAACACGGAACTGATCCGGAAGTCCATATATACCCTTATTTTCACTTTGAAGAACGTTGAGGTGTGCTATAAATTGCCTTGATCCTTACATTATTATCCAACTACACGATACAATATTTATTGATTTCTTCTATCATCATTGTTCTTGTTTTTCTTGATCGTGTTTCTGTAATTGCAGAGCATAAGCTCTGATATTTTGGGATTCACGGGTGATGAAGCTACAAGACGGGATTTAAAATTGCTTATCAAGTCTCTCAGCAGGCTATTGTGAAGATAATGGGAAGTTGGGTTAACAGCAAAAGTTCACAGTGGTTTGGCTCAGAACGGTACTGTTTTGGTCGTTTGTTGTTTCAGAGGATGGAAAAAATAGAGTAACTTCTGACCATCCTGGTTTTCTAGAGAACGGAAATTCTTGTACTGGCCAGCCTGTTGCATTGTTCTACACAGTGGAAAAGTATAAGTCTTGAATTTTCTTGAATCCCAATTTAGTATTGAAATTGTCTGGGCTTTTCATTGTAGGATACTTTCATTGAAATCTTGAGCTGCTGACATGAGTGCTAGCTCAAATTTTCTTTAGTTTGTAGTTGTCATAGGAACATCATATCGTGGCTGCATTGAGAATCCTAGTAGTATTAGTATCAGGTGTATTTTGAATATATGAGGGTTGACTTGGAGCCATTGAAACATTTGATTGCCAGAATTATGTTTACCTTGTGATTGTCATAGAACTTTCTCAGAAAAGCATCTTCAGGAGAGCCACGTTAACTTCCCATACTTGCCTTTTGTCATGGCTTCATATTTCAACCCACTGTATTCTGGAAGAATGATATTGTTTAAGGAAAGACATGCATCCCCAAGCTTGTTGCCATTGAGGTCCGTCGTGTTGTAGAAAAAGTGAAAACAAATCCACAAGTTCTATGGACTTGTGGAACTGTCCGATGAACGTCACATCAGACCGCAACGGACACATCGGTATTCGAACATTTTTCTTTGATGAGCGTATCTACACCTGCTGTTATAAGCCTTATCTATGCGAAGGGTCAAGGTTCCACACATCCTTATTCCAAATTCCCAATTAGAGGTGATAATAATCAGGATTCACTCCCAATTTGATACCATATGCCTTTTCTTTTCTTTTTTTGATCGAGGCAGAAACATATCATATCATATATATATAAAGGACACTACCGGTCCAAATTACAAGAACAACACACCTAAACAACAAACAAAAATAAAAACAAAAAACAAAAACAAAAAGCCGCCAAGAGCCAAAAACGCCGGAGCTGGACCTATCGATCACACTTGTGAGGGTAGGTGGAGTGGTCAAGGGAGAGGCCAGGTATGGGGAGAGCAGCTCTCGAGATAGACTCGCCGCACCAATTGAGCACATGCCCGCTGGAGAAGCCGCTGCCGGATGACGCCACTGTTGCCGCTGAGTTGCTTCCAAAGACCCAGATCCAGCACACTAAATCTGGTTCCTGAGTCCAAAAATCATGGTGAGAGGAGAATGCTCTCAACCCTCAACCATGGAGGAAGAGACTGCAGGAGAGGGGAGAAAAGAGGAGAGGGAGAACTGGACAGGAGGGGAACGGAGGGAACGAGAAGAAGGAAGAGGGGAGATGGGGCGGAGGGGTGAGGAAGGGAAGAAAGGAAGTGGGGCAGAGGGGGGAGGAGGGGAACCCACCATGGGGCTCTCTTTCTCTAGAAAACTCTCGCTCTCTCTCGAGTCTTGATACCATATGCCTTAATACCTCAATGTTGATCAGCAGACGATGAAGAAATATGCAAATGCTTATAAAAACAGGTCTGGGCTGTACAGGTGACCAAGTTCAAAGACACCACCAATCAAGATAGGCCCATTATGGGACTTCATAGTGACAAAACATATTCTGGCTGTGAAACAAAATGGACCAGATTGTAAGTATCAGAGTTGTCCACTTCACTTTTGTTGATTCTCCCTACTTTAATCTATTTGCCACTTGCATAATCAAGCAATGAATCACCCTCTTCTCAACCATATAAAAAGCAATCTCTCAAATCTCCCTCCAAAAAGGAAATTTTCTATGCTACACTCTATACATACAATATTGTTAACTGAATGATGGAAAAATATAGCTACTCTAGGATGATGTTGACAACGACGACGATGATGACACTGATGAGGAGGGTGTCACGACGGATGATTCCGACGGTGTGTTCCGACACAAGGGACACGTGGCATTCATCCGGAGCCATTCGTCAACGCATTTAGCATGAAAATAGTGGTTGCATTCCGGTATGGTTCTTAAGGTCTCTTTGGGCTGGTACTCTGCCAGGCAAATTGGGCAAGTGCCATCATTGGGCCTGGGCAATCTCCGGCTTTCTCCGATCACCGTCTTCGGGTATGACTCTATTGTGGGCCCATCAAGGCCAGTTATGATGACCATGGGCTGCGGATTGCTCGTCAAATTAGAGAGTTGAGCATCAAGTCGGCGACGCTGACCATACATCCTGACCTTGCCACAACAGTAACATACAAGCGCAATAAGGCAAACAAGCCCAGGTATTCCAACTCCTATGATGATCCCGTACTTTGCACTCCTTGGTAGGCCTACAAGAGCAAAATTAACCATGAAAGAAGTGAGCTTTAGAATTAGAAAAGTTGACTAGCAGAAAAATCGTACAAATAGTCATGAGACATACTACCAAGTTTTATCACCATCAAGGTGACTTATGCTTACGAGAATATTGCCACATTTTGTGGGTTGAACGTTCTGTGTCAAGACTCAACAATATCTGTATTGTCTTGTCATTTATCATGCTAAATGAAGTTGCAATACTTGTAAATATTTCACATCAACCAAGCTGTAACTTTTTAGTGACATTATTCACAAAACTCCATAGGGCTTCAAAATTTTGGCTACAATTTGTCAACAAAGCTCAGAGGGGGCAGGTGAGAGTGGGTGATGATTAATGCAGCCCACTCTTATCTTTGCAAATGAAAAAGAAAGAAGATGGGACCATCACAACTCTCTCTCTTAAATTTTCCTACTATGACACTATCCATAGAATGAAGGTCAATGTGATAATAAAGCAGTGTAAATTAGAATTGTCTAATGAATTTCTATATAACTTCATGTATATATTGAGATTATCCACCGCCATATGAACGGATCTTAGCATTTTCTTACTAATAAATGACCCGCCATACTAACTTTTGCAAAGTCAACCGTATTGTTAGTCGTCGGAATCGTCCATTTCTTACTAATTACTAATTTGAAAGCCATGTACCTATCTGGTTATTTTGACTTATTCCAAATCCGGGCAAGGTTGATCATGAAAGCAGAATTTGACTTATTCAACTTATTCCAAATCCGGGCAAGGTTGATCATGAAAGCAGTTTTGATTTGTTCCAATCCGGGCAAAGTTGATCATGAAACCAGCAGTACCGTGGCAAATACGCCCTTCTTTCAAGTCACAACACAAACGAAGAAGTCCATAGAAAAAACTATTACAGCTGGTGACTTACACTTCTAGTCTTCTATTATTATCATATATTGCTTTTCTGCTCAAATCTAAAACCAAATGACAAAGGAGTTTTCATAGAGTGCTGATGTGCTATACAGGGTGTAGTAGGCCTCGATGGGCTTTACCGGTTTAGTTTGAAGAGTTCACTGAGTAGATTATCCAGGAAAAAAATTATATTGATCGGATATGATTAACCTCGTGATTAGACAACTTTTGGTATACAAAAATGAATGGTCTTCAAATTCAAAACTGAATCATAGATAAATCTATCATGATCATGATCATGTGGTCGTCAGTGTCTTGTTAATTAACGTCATTTTTGGTACAAATATAGCATTCACTACAGAAACCCCTTCCCCAGGGAACTACGCCCATGTGTACAAATAAAAAATCCAAACAGTTACTTTTGAAAGCTAGTTACACTTAATCGTGTAAGGAAAATTCTAAAATTAGCCCAATGGGCTAATGATAGTGAGTGTGTGAATGTATATTAAAGAGTATAAAAAATACACAGAAATACGTATTTTCCTTGTCTTCTAATGTGTTTATCGTCAGCCTAATGGGTTGACAATAGCAAGACCGATCACGTAATAAGGCATAAATAAAGAGAGCAACAAAGATAGTTCTTCATAAGAAACTGATGAGTTTTTCCCTGGAGTCACCATCACACATATTAATGAGAGTTGAATATGGAAAACTTGTTTGAATGAGTATTTCCCGACGCGATGGGTACCCTCTAACCCAAGTGTATATTGAAAGTAATATCTTTAAGTTGGTTTTTATGATTTCTGTTCATATAGGTTTGGAAACTAAGCTGTAGCCATCTGGGACCATTGTATGTCCCTGCTAGATATTGACTTGTATGAGAGCATTCTTGCCTTGTTCAGAGTTCAGACTAGAGGTTTGTTTGGACTTAGGACCACTCTCCTAAAGTCTCCACTCTCCTATTTTAAATCCCAAGAGTATGCTAATTTAGAAGCATGTATGCGCTCCAATGGACTAGTTAAACCATTAGCTATTTTGAAAAGAAAAAAAAAAAAAAAACGCTTCACAAAAAATAAAACTGATTATTTTGAGACAACGGCCCCCACTTAAAGGCTAGTAAAAGATTTAAGAAGGCTCCCTGAACTTATCTAATGCGTTGAGAGCCTAACTTAAGAGCCTTTGTTTGGAGAGCCCATTGAAGACCAAAATTAAACAAATGGTTTGCTAAATATTAGAAGCTCATTGAAGACTAATTTGATACTTTCAAAATACTTGAGGTCACTAATGGAGTTTTTAAAAGCAGTAAGTGAAAGATGAATAATCTTTGGGGGTCTAATGGAAGTTATACAAAAAGCCTCATTGCCCTCGCAACTCTTCTACAACCATACACACATTTACACACACAAATTTCTCTCACATGAGGAGTGCCACACACGCAGCAAGTGTGGGCCTCACTCCTCGTGTGAGAGGAGTTTTTTGTATTTCTGTGTGGTTATAGATTAATTGTTCGTCCCTATACTAGCCAATTAACAGAGTTAGTGGATCTTATAATGTAAAATGCCCTCGAAGAAGATTCTGTTATACCTTTCTTGCCAAATCGAATGGACCATAGCAGCTAAAGCAAACCTTCTAATAGTAATACTGAAAAACTTTACTCTCTCTCTCTCTCTCTCTCTCTCTTTTTGTTGAAATTGGAACAGAACCAAGCTACTTTACGGGACCAAAGAGTAGGACCAGAGAATGTTTCCAAATAGAGAAGAGAAAACCTATAATGATTAATAAAAACATTGCACTAATAAATTCTGTTCTACAGACCACCCGGGCTAGAGGACTCTTGAATCTCTTTAGGAGATCAAGAGTTCGAATCTCACCTCATGCGTGTGGGTGTTTTTCTCTTTGACGGACTTTTTTTTTTTCTTTTTTTGTTTATCTATTCAGCAGATTATTTTCCCATTGACAAATTAAGAAAAATGGGAAAAATACGAAAACTTACCACGGTTGCTATCACCAGTACTGCTGCCATCAAAAAAGAAGCATCCAATTTCACTCCCCGTTTCCCGCACATACCCGCAGGTCCCACCCGCGACTTCACAACTCAAACAAATCGGCATCTTCCACCTCAGCGTCGCATCGGGGATCGGATTCACCGGCGTCAGCTCAACCGGAGACGCGACCGTCGAAAGCTCCCTACAAAACGGAGGCACAGTGCTGCTCGCGTTCTTCATATCCCCGGCGTCGAACGCTATAACCGTAAAGTTAGCACTCCCCAGGCATAACACGGGCCCGGATCCGGTTATGATGTAGTCGGCCCACTTGGACGCCGAGCAGTTGAAGAAAGTGTAGTTTTCGGAGTAGTTCGGTCTGAAAATGGATCCCGTGAGGTTGAAGTCGAGGAGGATCCGTCTGGGGAGGCACGAGTCCGGGTCGTTGATGTAAATCCACTGGTTGTAGTAGTCTATCTGCTTGACGACGAAGTCGCCGGAGTAGGGGAGGGTGAGGATCGTCTGGCTGATGTTGTTGCAGGTGAGGTCGTAGCCCGGGTAGCCGCAGCGGTCGGGCTGGAAGCCTTTGATCCGGAAGGGGAATTGGATCACGGGTCCGGTCTCGTCGCAGGAGGAAGGAGGGCAGATGATTACGGACGAAGCTGTGTAGGTGAAGAAGAGGAAGGAGATGGAGATGGAGAGGAAGGAGGGGAGTACTGGGGTCTCCATTTGGGTTTTGTAATTTGGAGTTGAATAAATGCGTCTGGATTTGGTTTTTAACGTTTGAGGAATCAAAGTTTCCTCTCATTGTGTGGGTGTTTAGATAGTCTCCCAAAAACGCTAGGATATTGTTTAGTTTGAGTTTTGAGAGAGGTTTTAAAGTGTAATGAGTCAAAAAATAGATAAATAAAATTTATTAGGGTCCGTGCGCATAAGTTTTGAGTACCTCAAACGAATAAACTCTAATTTTTTCTTTTTTTTAAGGAATTAGGCCTATGGCCCACCCTGATTTTTACTTTTGATCGGACCCGCCAAAATATTTCACTTTATAGATTTTGACGTGTTTGGCTTCCGTAAAAAGAGTAAACTCGATCTGAAATTGATATCTATCTAAGCAAATCGCATTTTGTGCATCGGAGGAATGGATGGTACTTTATACGGTCTATTTCTTTTTGGACAAATACGATTCGGCCTCCGGGTTTACTGGAGTTGAATAATGGTCTGAATTTGGTCTTTAATGGGTTGGTTTGGGGAAATAAGTTACCTCACATTCTGTATGTTTAGTAAAAACACTACACACATAAAATGAGAGGACCTTGTTTGGGTTAGATTTTGAGGATCTTGTTCGGTTTTGAGAGAGGTTATTGAGAGTAATGAGTGGAGAGATATCAATAGAAAATTTTTATTGAAAACAGTACGCAAGAATTTTCAAAAATGCTAAAAGTATTCTTTTTTTCCTTTGAAAAATTAGGCCTAAGACCACCATGCTTTTTACTATTAATCGGACCCGCCAGGATATTTCACTTTATAAGTTTCGACGTATTAGTTGTCTGTAAAAAGAATTAACTCAATCTTAAGTTGATACCTATCCGAGCAAATCATATTTGTCGTCCGAGGAATGTATGGTACTTTATATTTCTTTTCGGACAAATACGATTCGGCTAAACATGCATCACTATTCGCACAAAAAGAAATCATCGATCACTGTTCGATCGACTTGATTTTTAGCATGTACACATACCGAGATCTAAAAATTTAACGGCTCAAGTCTTCAACTCCAAATAAAATTGTGGCAAGTCTAGAAATTTTTAGTACGCGATGGATCACCACGTGAGATTGATCTTGATTATGGTATGGATTTGCTAAGGATGATTAGGGGTGTACATGGTCTGGATTGGTCCGATTCTCTAGAAAATCAGTAACCGGACCATTTCAAACGGTTCTAAAAAATTTGGAAACAGAACCTAACCAATATATGCATGAAACTTAACCAGAACCAAACCGCAAGGCCGGTCCGATTTTGGTTCTATCCAATAAACATTCAAATACTTATTCACAAAATATGAACTCATAAAATTAAAGAAATAGGAAGATAATCTGCTGAAATAGGAAATGAAGGAAGAAATAAAAGCTTTCCTAACAAATGAGATTTCATCTCTAAATAAATTAAGTTTAGCAAGGAAAAGATTAATCTACCAAATTCAAATACATATTTAATTACACATATATGTATTTCTATATTTATTTTAGTTTTAAACGGTCCGGTTCGGTTCTAACCACGATTTATTAATTGAGAATTAGTAATCGAACCAAAATTAAGGATTTTTATGTTTTTGAAACCATTACCTGACCGTAGAACCACAGAACCGAACCAAATAAGACGATTCGATCCGAATCGAATCAATTTTACGGTTCTGACGGTTTTATTGAAAACCCAGGGTGATGGCAGAGTTCATTTCTACGCCAAGAAAATTTCATTCTTAAAATGTGAAAATGTGTTGTACTACGTGGGTTGGTGGAGCTTGTGGTTGTGGTACAATGATATTGATCGTTCAACGCCTGGCAAATTTTCATAGGACAAGTACTTTAAATACCGACATAGCGGATCCAAAAAAAAACAAGTACCGACAACAGGGTTTCGAGTCTTTTTGACTTGCAAAAAGGCTGGAGGGTTCCGTCGTGGCAGGGTTTTACTGGCCGGTGTGGAAAGTGAGCATCTTAATCATACGTGAGGAATCAAAAAAAGTAAATAACAATTTTTTTTTCATTTTTATTTAATTTTTATTTAATTTTTGTGATTTATTAATTCGTTTCAAAGAGAGAAATCGAAAAAGTATAAATTTTTTATCTAAATAACTTTTTTGAAAAGGACAAAAAAAACAAGTCAAAAAGCCGTCAAAAAATTATGGGTTTCGATAAAAAAAATTATATTTTTTAGTTCGTCTCTTCGAGACTAATCAATAAATTACAAAAATTTAACCCAAAATTAATAAATTTGATTTTTTTAATAAAAACAAAAAAGTCACCCATATTTTTTAATCCAAACCATCAATACCCTTAGAGGTCTAGCTAAAATGTGTGGTGGAAACAAATTTTAGGATATCATGCGGCGGTGTCCCACAGGCATGGAATAATCTCTATCATTGAGGCTCCAGGCTATTGGTTAGTTTGCGGCGTGGACGTTGTACAGCTGTTGCCTGTTTAATGGCAGGCATTGGTTCGTCGGCACTTAGAAAGTCAACTCTCCTCTCTCTCTGTCTCTCCAAATGCTTTGGATCCCCCGTCTCCGGATTGCTAGTTGCGAGGATGGTGCACCACACCTCTTGCGGCTGTGTCTGTGGGACTATTTTCTATTTTCTATGGAGTATTTTCCTGCCCTAGGGGCAATGCTTTTATCTCGCATAAGGGCATGGGTCTCATTTTTCAAGTCGGTGAGCCTCACATACTTTTGTGGAGAGAGGAGTGTCGTCCTATCTAGGAGTAGGTCCATTTTTATATAATTTGGACTCGTCTAATTTGGGTTGTATTTCAAATCGAAACATATAGTTGAATTCGTAGACTTCATCGACAAGATTTATGAGGAAATTAGATGGATCAATTGGGAAAAAAAATTAATGTGCAAATCACATTTCTTCATAAATTGTTGAAATTTCAAACCAAATTTGGCTCTCTGGAATCAGCCAATTTATAATTCATAGAAAAAAAAGATGTCCAGTCAAATTGAGTCACGTGTCGCTCATTATCGTAATAAGTCCCGAACAAGCCTATATACAAAAAATTCCAAACCAAACAAAACTAGAGTACTGCATCAAACTGGATCAGAGCCAGCCCTTGTCTATCCATGCTGCTTGCTTTTCTTTCTTTTTTCATGGAGGATAGAAAAGAGGTTAAAGTTTCAGGAGAGATTCTTGCTTATGGTAAGAAAAATATGAAAATGTATTTAATTTGGACCTCCTAGTAAAGGATAAGAATTTTGTTGATTTGAGTTTAGTCGCAATTGATCGGTTACGCTGCTTACTTTTCTTACAAGAATAAATGTACGTAGAATGTATGCATGCTATATATTTAGAGAATTGGGGGATGGTGTTGCACAGTGATGTGCACAGCAGCGTGCTGCGCACCTCCAAACCGTCATATCGTGCATCCGACAGCTTGGATCTCATCTTGGCAATGAACGGCTCTCGATCTTTGGTTGCCGAGATGAGATCCGAGCCGTCGGATGCACGATCCGAAGGCTCGGAAGTGTGCAGCATGGTGCAGTGAATCGCACAACACAACAGCAACACGAAGTCCATATTAAAGGTGTTCCATTTTCTGATTGGACTTTGAATTGCAAGAAAACCTAAATTGAAGTAAGTACAATACCGTACGAGAAGCTTCATACGGCTCCTTTGGTCATAAACATGAGAGACACTTTCTGGTCCTTCATAGACCTTCTAGGTTTTCTATTCTCTCTTTGAAACTTTCGAATTTTTTTTTTTAAAAAAAACTAGGGTTTTCGTACAAAAGGTTTTTCTAACAGAGTGGACTTATTTCCTAAAAAAAGAAAAGAAAAAAAGAGTGGACTTTCATGGTTTTATATTTGGGAATAGCTTCAAAAAAATATATATTTGGGAATAGCGAGCTTTGTCTTTGTGCATGAGAGTTTACTCTCTCACTATCGTAGATTTCTAGAACATTATTTTTTAACGGAATCCTTCTCTTGTATTAATTTTTTTTTTTACAAATGGAGGTGTTATGCCGAACTACGTAAAAGATTTCCGGATAAATCTTACTAATACATCATCTTTGTTTGCAGTTAGATAATTTTTCCTTAAATTTGGCGAAATAAAGAAAGCCATTAGCCATCTTATTTTGTTCGAAAAAAAGGACCACATGCTCCATCTTGGGCCCCCCGGCAATTCCTTTGTCAAAAGGATTCGTTCGAGTGGAACGAATCAATTAATCTTCGCCCTTGCTTTCTTTCTTGGTTTCCCTTCCCCTCGAGGCGGGAGTACGAAGCCAAGTTTGAGAAGGTTTCAAAGCGATGGTAAGAACCATAATTCCACCGCTAGTGATTGATTAATGGGAGAGGGGGCGCGTTCAATCCGTTTATTACTCTACTTTCTTCTCCTGCTCTACTGTGGTAGCCATCAAAACTCATGGCGTGATTTGAAATTTTTTTCCTGGCGTCTTGGCACAATTGTATGTGGGTAGAAGGCAAGAAGACCAATTCAAAATTCCAAACGGTGACCAACGGGTGATCCATATCTAGTCAAAGCCGTGTTGAAGTTTTTTTTCTGGTTTTTATGATACCTTTTGTTGAAACTTAAATTCACAAATTTTATATGGTGGTAGACTCCATTTGGATTTTAAAAAAATAAAAGACAAGAAAAATTGATAGTGCTCCATTAATTTTCTCCCTCCAGCGTGCGACAGATTTGAAAAAGAAGAATATTTCTTCATGGTTTTTTTTTTTAATTTTTAATTTTTTTGTTTGTACCATTCTTTTGTTTTTTCTTTCTTTAAACCAATTTAGGAAGAAGAGAAAATCTTTTTTATTGGTGGAGCCGTGAAAAGTTGTTTACGGAGCCAATCGCGACCGTCCTAAACACTTTTGAACGGTTTCGATTGGTTGCTGTTAGGGCAGTTTGCAGTTCGATTTTGGGCGGATCAGTTCGGTTCCTAGACGGATTTGCATCAGCCAAATTGTTGTTTTCTCCATCCGCAACCGTCCGTGAGTGTTTCACGGTTCGGTTGGTTTGGTTTGCAGTTTAAGCAGTTCGGCTTGGTCGGTTTGGGCAGATGTGAAACAGCCTAAGTACTACTTACAAAAAAAATCTAAAAAGCTTCCAAAATTTTGCATTTGTAAAAATGTTACATTACTCAAGTAATATTTTTTAAAATAAAGTACGTTCATATCTGCACTAAAAAACTCTTTGAAACCCAAAAATCATAGAGCAAAATACATACATTCATACTTACCTCATCCACCACCCGTCTATGAGCGTTATTTGGTCGGATCAGTTTGGATGTGGTTTGGGCGGATTTGAACTTGTAATTTATTTTTTATAAATACCAAAAATTTAAAAAGTATAGTAGCACAATAAAATATCATATCACTCCGTACTGCCCCAAAACTAGCCAATAATTTTTCTTATTAACATGACGTTGAAATTTCTATGTCAATAGCAAGCAGCATGGTATATGAAGTACTCTCGAATTTACCGGTACTATTTTAGCTGGGCTAATAGTTTATTGTGAACGGCTTAGCTCTTTCTCACATTTTTTTATTTTTTCCTTTGGGCGAATCTGATCCGCTCGTGGCGGATTGTTGTTTTCTCCATATATCCGCATCCATCCGTCACATACCTAGGTTTGGTTCACGGACGGATCGGTTTCGGCGGTTCAGTTGATCTGTTGCACAGCCCTAGTTGCTCTTGTAAAAAACTTGTTTCAGGCAGAACCGTGAATAAGTTTCTCTTTAGAAAGAATGATTATCATTCCCACTTTGCTTTTGTTTAGTTTGATTTATGCACGCGCAATGACGAAGGCATATACGGACCCAACACGGCCTCGATCACCAGCCTGGGGCCAACTACACTTTAGACTTGGGGAAAAAAATTGTTTTCCGAAGTTTCTCTTTATAATATATTGTCAAGTTAGATGTCAGATATATGGGTAGAAAATGGAATATTGAGGCAGCAGATTGTTAAAATGTCAATCAATAGAAAATTCAGAGATACCAAATAAAAAGAAAAGAAAAGGAATACATAGAAAGAAAATAAAGAAATTGATCAGTCAATTTACTTTTTTTTCCTTTCTTTGAAAAATAGCAACGTTTACCAAACCAAATAGACCATTAAAGCTTTAAAATACCAGCAGTGACGAAGACTTGAATCAAGAATGAACACATCTTTTCGCGACTGTGCAAATGAAGTCTTCGTTTCTCTAGTCAGCTAGCTCCCAACTAAATAGTCAGGCGGCAGTTTCACCAGGTCATCTGCATTTTTGCCTTCGTACTTTTGATCCCCGTGCGATTTGAGCCACGCGATCGCGCAAAAAAGCTCCTGCCTGTTAGAGCCTAGATAATCTACGGTTAAAATTGCACGAGACGAAAAATATAGAGACATGTCTGCCAAGGGTGATTTGAACTCCCAGCAAACAACTCATTGTTCGATAAATGAACCGAACGTGAACCAAAATCAAAGAAGTGTCTAATTTGTTGGTCGTGGTAAATTCTTTTTCCTAAGAACCCAGTTGTAACTAGTTTTTATTTTTGTTCAACTTGGATGCCTAGGCCAGAACTATCAACTTTATTTTTCGGAACATGTGTGAAAGATTGAAAATCACATTGGATAAATAAAAAAAAGGGTTGGACCTTAATATACAATTGGATGGCTCACCACAAGGCTTAGCCTTTTAAGTGTATATTGGGTCATTCAATGTATATTGGGTCCATGTGATGTGGTGTGGACTCCGTGGATAATCCCCAACGGATTGGGCCTGTGCGCATACAGAAAGACCTCAAGTAGATCAGACTCTCAACATTTATTGTTTTAGATATTTTAGGGTGTTCAGGCCATTTTACGCGTACTTTGACTAAATTTCAGGAGGACCAATTTTACCGTCTACTTACACGAGGCCATTTAAAAGCTGGATCAAAGCTTCGTATTGACCGACTTCGTATGAATTAATTGGGCCGAGTATAAAGATATCTAACTTTCTGTACTAGGTCCGTGGGCCGATTGTCCGATAGTAATTTTCTAATTCGGTTCTGGATTTGCATGACTAAAAAAGTGTCTTCGGCCTTTGAAATATCAAAATTTGTTGAATAATTGCCCATAGCTCAATTCACCTCAATTGCCTGTCCATCAGCATAACTGAGTTATGTAATTCAACCTTCGTTATGCAAATTTAAAATATATAAGATAATTAGTGCCATCTTTTGATAATCGTATGTCCGGACCAACTTATGTACATATCGACTAACTCAAAACCGTGAAGTTAGGTACCAAGTAAACCTCCAATAGATAAAGTAAACTCTTGATTTGTTCTTACAGGAAGATCGTATGCAATAAAATACTTGTATTACCATGTGTTTGGGGTTTGATCTAACAAGGTTATTCGTATGTGTGAGTAGGTCCAATTCGTTGAAGAGTATCCATGCAATACACATTATATCATTTGGGTATAATATACATTGAACGACCCAAATTCATTTAAAAGCTTAAACCCTCGTAGTGGCAAGCTACTCAATTGTATAATAGGGTCTAATAATTTTTCTATTTATCCAACATGAGACTCAAATCCTTCACACATGTTCCAACACTCTCCCCCTCACTATGTCCGAAGCCTCCTATAATACTCCATTGAGCTATCATACTTCACGAGAGCCACCTTGTTGTTGACCACCTATTGCGTGCACCATTAATTCTTCTACTCCATCGAGTAGCGCTATGGATTTTTCCTGCTCCTTCGAGAGTCTTCGTGCTAGCCCACGACCACTGATGCGTTTGGGAGAGTTCACCCAAAAATCGTCAGTCATCGACCCTGATATCAATTGTTCGAGATTTGATCCACAAAGGCTCTTCGTATATGTGCTTATGCCCAATCCATTATGGAGTATCCACACATCACTTTAGACCCATCGAAATCCGCTTAAGTCTCGTGGTGAGCTTCCCAATCCAACAATTTTTTTGATGATTTGAAAGATTATTTCCCGGGCCTTCAAAAAATATAGGTTTCTTCCTAAACTTTTTCATAATTCAAAAGTTCTCAATTTTTGCAAAACAGATTATGAGAATGTGACCGAAATTGGCATCATTTAAAAAGTAATACTTGGCCCCGTTCTGAAATCCTTCTTAAAAAATAAGCAGTTTATTTCACATTTTCAAACTAAAAAATATAGTAAATGAAAAATAATTTTTTAAATTTTTTTGCATCGTATAAAAAATCTCATCGAGATCTTCCAAATAAGATCCATATTGCATATTTTTAAATTTTAATAAATTCATAATTTTTAAACTTGAAATTGACTTCTTAAAAAATAAGGACTTATTTTTTATTCCGGAGCGGAGCTAAGAGAACGAGGCCGCGAAAAAAATATAAAAAAAAAAAGCCATGTCGGTGGGGAAACGGCGTCGTTGCTAAGCAGGTGTGAGACCCCTACAATGATGCTTTTGACTAATCAAATCACGTTTCCATCTCTCCGCGGTTGACCATTTCCATTCGATACACTTCGCAGTATCTTCTTCTCAGTCCTCTCTCTCTCTCTCTCTCTCTCTCTCTCTCCATAACCATAGAAGATGAGCTCTCAGGCACGCAGATCTGCTTATCGAGCTGCGAGGACTCTCCTCTCCGCTCCAAAGCAGAATTCTCACGTTGTGGCTGGTAAATTTTCGACTCTCTCTCACATTTCAATTCCTTTCTTTTGGACTTGGTTTTGATTTGATCCTTTTGTAAATGTTGTTGCTTTCAATGTTATGTTTAATTCACGTGCTTTATATGCTGATTCACTAATTGTTAGATCTTGGCGATAAGATGTCCATATCATAGTTGTTTGGAGAATCTTTCTGATGCTTACTGCTTACAGTTGGAGTTCGTGTGTTATCATCCATCAATAAGTTACGGGGGAGTGATTTTGGAACGATAGTCCCACCTCCCTAAACTGTTGATGATGGTACCGTTGTTGGTCTAGTTACTAGTGCCACCTCTAGCTTTTGTATAGTGCATTTATCTGGAATTTTTCGCTTCTCGTGTTCTCGGTTTTCCACTCACAATAATTCTCAATTCGAGAACTATAAAGTCAATCTGTTGATTCTGTTGATGTAGTTACTTATCATATGTTCCACTGAATGTTTTTTTTTTTTTTTTTTGGGGGGGGGGGTGGGGGTGGGGTGGTAAATATGTTGCACTGAATGTTGTTCCATAAGTTCATGCAATGGATGTAGATGAAATTGAGATTTGCTTGGATAACACGATAAAAGTTTAATTTTGCATACTAATGGAATTGTCTACAACTATAGAAGGTCGAGCTGTAGCTTCAGCTGCAGCAGTTGTATTCAGAGGAAAGGTGCCATTTCTAGCTTCATATGGGAGGACACATTCTGGAAATGCATCCGGAGGATGGATTTCTGGGGCCCTTGCCCTTCCTGCAGCAGGTTTGAGACTTATTATACTTATGTATCTCTGTGCAAGTGTTCATACTTGAAAACATGCTTCTAGGTAGCCAAGAAAGAAGTGGAACTTTATTTTTTTTCACCAAAATCTGTACTGGATTACTATTGAACATGTTTGTGAATTGTGCACAATCCCATATCTTTGATATTGAGCCATGTGTGGTCCAGTTCTTAATGTCCTCCTATTATGAGATTCTAACTATGCTTTGGAGCTTGAAATAAATATGTGCGCTTGACCGTTGCCTGTTGGAGATCCAGCTTCATTTGTTGAAATTGAATCGGCAATAGTTCTAGGCTTCTAGCATAAGAAGCACTGTTTCTATAGATTAACATGGTTTCAAAGGTGTCAGCCTTTTAGTGTCTTCCTCTGTTTTATAATTTGCTACGTTATGTTTACGACTTTCCATTGTTGCGATAACTAGTTGTATGTACCTCTCTTAAGTTGACCAAATTTCTGTCTGGGAAGGTAAAAACGGTGCTTTTTGTAAGTTGGATAAGAAGGAAGAGGAGCCATGTCCCTTGTTGGAGATTTAGCATCGTGGCATCCGGGACCTCTTCTACATTCATTACCCAATGCTTAAGTGCTTAAGCATGGTAACGGGTTGAAACAATACGATGGGGGTCTTTCTAGTTTTGAACTGAACTCTTTCACTTGTTTCTCCCGAAATCCCCAGTTAGAAGACTAACTGTTTGGGAGCAAGCTTCCTGTGCTGATCCTTCAACAGTTTATATTTGGTAGTTTGATAAAAGTTGATGACCTTTGATTTCATTTCCTATTTTGTTACAAAGAAGAAACTCCAATAGTTGTTGATCAATCATCAATGCTATGATGTTCACACATGATTTGTACCTCAAATAGTGGCGGACGCGGGATTTGTGTCTCGCAAGAGCCAGAATCACGTGTATTTTCATATTCATAATTTTTTTTATAAGTATATATTGCTACATGCAAGGTCCGAAGAAGAGACAAGATATTGTGTGTATGTGCATAGCCACCGTTTAATTTTATACGTGCAACCTAAAAAATGTTTGATAACTTGAAACTTGAGGGATTTTTACTCCACACACCGAAATTTCAAGAAATAGTTTTCATTCAAGGGACTTGCAGGGGCCAATCCCATAGAATTTTTCGTAATTAAATTAAAATTAGTAGGCTAGAATATTTGAAGTCATGCAGAGGCCTGGGTGCCCCCTTAGGACCGCCCCAGGCTCACATACTTTTTGTTTCGAATACCCATTTTTAGTACTGACCAAATTCCTTTCGAAATTACCTATGCATCTTAAGACTTAAGAAGAAGAGCAATTTCTTCTGTACTTGTTTAGAAGGTTTGGATATCTACATACAGTTAGGAGATTAACTGTATCATAGCTGGGCAAACTGGATTTCTGTTGGATTATCTACGAATCCTCATTTGGTCTTGTCTTTATTGTTTTTTACGACGCAGCATATATGCTTCAGGAGCAGGAGGTACATGCTGCGGAGGTATGCTATCTAGCACTTGATTATATACTCTTACTGATTTTTCAAGAAAGGTTTCATTAACTATTTTCACCTGTTGATTATATTTTCCACACCCTTTTCTTTCCCATTCAGATGGAGCGCACTTTCATTGCTATCAAGCCTGATGGAGTGCAGAGAGGGCTGGTAAGTACCCTTGACATTTCAATAAATTAGGCCATTTGCACGGGAATTTTAATTCAGTGTGTTATTGAATTTTTGCTCCGTTAGTATATTTAGGTGCTTTCGATGTGATTTTTTTTGTCGTTATTGTGTTTGCTACTTTGCTCAATGGTTATCTCTACCTATCCTTCCTGGACAACTATAACTGGGCACAGTCCAAGAGAGATATGTGTATTACCTTTGGACCCCATGTTAGGAATTGGTGGATTCCAACACTGTAACACCAGATCTAAGGATATAAATGCATAAAAGTAAAAATGAACATCAAATTTATGTGGTTCACCATATGGGAGCTAAGTGCACTGGTGCTCCAACATCATCGTTGTGATTAAAGATAATGAAGAAAACATTGGTGTTGCCCCATCACTACAGAATGGTTGTGTGTATGTATATACATAGTTTGGGTTCAAGCGAATCACGTTTCTGGAAAACACCAAAGCACATTTAAGAAGGTTCGCCTCGGGGTTACACTGTGGAACACTCACCTTACGCGAGACACATGGCCTGGTGTACAGCAGAGCATCTAATCATTACCTGGAAAAGAATTTGCCAGTAGAAAATAAAGATCTCTTTTCTCTGGTTCCTATCCCTCAATTAAAATTTGCGGAAAATAAAAGACTTTGAGTTGTGCACCCTTTAGACCTGAATCCAATTGGGGATTTAAAATTATTTTCTCTATTGCTATCTGATGAAGTTTTTAAATTCAACCTTGAATCTTTTCCTTTCTGCTTTGTATTTCAGATTGCCGAAATCATATCGCGTTTTGAGCGGAAAGGTTTTAAGCTTGTAGCCATCAAAATAGTAGTTCCTTCGAAGGACTTTGCCCAAAAGCATTATCATGATCTCAGTGAAAGACCTTTCTTCAATGGCCTATGCGACTTCCTTAGCTCTGGCCCAGTTATTGCTATGGTTGGTATAACTTTGATTCCTATTTCTTTGTACTTTTGAATTCTAGTGAACTCAAAATTTTCACTTCTACAGGTCTGGGAAGGTGAAGGAGTGATAAAATATGGGAGGAAGCTCATTGGAGCCACGGACCCACAGAAATCAGAACCTGGAACCATCAGAGGGGATCTAGCTGTTGTTGTTGGAAGGTATTGTTTTGAACCAGTGCAGCCATTCGTTATCTTTATTCTTACTCTTTCCAAGTGGTCTTCCATTTCCAGTTCCAGAGGTGCTAGATTTGTGAAGGAAATAAACTCCGCCCCACCTCAGTTTTTGTTCTCTTTCCCTTTTCCCTTGGTTGTCCTTTTCCTTTCGTAAATCTCACGCCTAATGGCCTTTAAATTTATGAAGGTGGCAATCTGGTTTTTGGATTCATAATGTTTGTAAGTTTGTTCTAAATAGCAGTATAGCACAACATGGACTGGAGATCTTATACTGCAATCTGAATGCTGTTTTGTTTCTGCAGAAACATCATCCACGGAAGTGATGGCCCTGAGACAGCCAAGGATGAAATCAAGCTGTGGTTTAAACCCGAAGAGTTGGTTAGTTACATGAGCAATGCGGAGAAGTGGATCTATGGAGAAAACTGAGTTTTTGGTTCTTTTCTTCACGGCATAGGATACTATTAACAGAATAAAGCGATTTTACTTCGGGCAAAGCAGACTCTCGGACTCCCACTGAAATAAATCGCCACAATGAGCCATTGTTATCTCTTTGTTTACGGTTCCAATTTCCTGCTGTATTTCTACCAAGTTTTGGGGAAAGAGTCTTTTTCTTGTTACAATGGATCTTTAGTACCATTCCGATCAAGCTTTCACAGCGACTGAATGTTGCGAGAGGAAGTGTTCTACATGAATAACTAAGCTTGAATTTGTTTTCAATGTTCGTTAAAGTGGTCTTTTGATCCAGTTTTTTTACGGTTGTGATTTAGTTTGAAGTCTGGCATTCGTAAGGACGCAGCAGCCCACCTGGTTTATGGTTTGCTTAGCAGATTATAAGGCTTGAGAAATAAGAAATATAGTGAAAGTTTGAAAAGAAGACAAATATTTATGGGAGACGGCAAAAAACCCCTAGTAATGATAATTTTCGAGTTTAAGGACGTACTATTACACAACTATTACACTCATTAGAGCACCCAAAAATGCACATGTTTGCTACTACTATTTTATGCCACTAAAGCACTTCCAAAAACACTCATTGGTGATTCTCTAAACGTGCAAAGTATTGTTTCTATTTGTTATATATTTTTACTAGTAGTATTCGTAAAAATAAATTTAGATGGTAGAAGAATTACGTTACCCCTACCGCAAACCAGCTCACAACACGCGAATCAACCTCTTCTCCATAATAAGAATTGAATCTAGAGTCTCGCAGATCATAATCGAATCTCTTTATATTTTTCAAACTTTTTGTACATCGAAAGTTTAGTGGGGTAAGTTGTCTAAAATATCATCTCTATCTAACTCGACTAATGTACTCCATTTGTCCAATTCATAGTCAGGTTTTAATAGAATTTAAAAAAATAATGAGAACAACGCTACAAACACAATTTTTTCCAGAATCGTTCGATGCATGCGGGTCCACATGCATCAGACGATTCCTAATACAATTGTGTTTTTTTTGAAGGTGTGTGCGCGTAAACTTTCTCAAATAATAAATTATCTAGTTCAGAGTTACTCACCTGCGCAATGCAAATTAGAAAGGGCAAAAATAGACAAGGTTTCCTTGATAAAGATCACTAATAATATATTTCATTGGAAATGTACAGTAATAAGTATAACATTTAGAAAAGAACCAACAAAGCGGGGGTGTAGCTCATATGGTAGAGCGCTCGCTTCGCATGCGAGAGGCACGGGGTTCGATTCCCCGCACCTCCACCACCGCCACCTTTTTTCATTCTTTTTTCGTAGCAGATGGAAGGACTTTTGCAGTTTTGATCGTTCGTTCCCTTTTCCTTGAAAATGGCAGGAGTATAAAAGGAGAGAGACTTTCAGATTTGCTCCATTGAAATCTCAGATTACTCCCACTTTACTGCCCTCCCTTTTCGGACTCACTCTCACGCATTTACTCCTTTTTCACAAGTCCGATTCCAAGTCCCAATTCTTCAAATCCCATTCCTGATTTGATTCCTCTTCCTCCCTAGATCCAAGCTCGCTCGCTCTCTCTTCTCTCTCTCTCTCTCTCTCTCTGCGTGCGTGTGTGTGTGTATGTACATACATTCACGCGAATAGGTAGATGGGGGAGAAGATACTGGTGACGGGAGGCGCCGGTTACATAGGAAGCCACACGGTGCTTCAGCTCCTCTTGGGCGGTTACAACGTGGTGGTGATCGACAATCTCGACAACTCCTCCGCCGTCGCAATCGACCGCGTTCAGGAACTCGCCGCTGAATATGGCCCCAACCTTACCTTCCATAAGGTTCGTCTCTCATCCTATTTGTATCTCAATTGAGAATGTACCTGAGGTGTTTGTCACTATGTCCGTGTTACTTTTTTGCCTTTAAAAGTCCAGGTTTTTGCGCCCAAAGTTTCTGTCCTCCTTTTTTGGTTATTGATGATTAGGTGTTTGGCGAATTATTTACTTTTAGCAGTTAAAAATGTCCGTCTTGATTTGCACAGTTTTAGTGCTTGATCTCAGATTGTTTTTGTCAATTTACCACTTTGGAATTGCTTTCGCCCCCCCCCCCCCCCCCCCCCCCCCCCCGCCCCCCCTCTAAAAAATACACTGTTAGTGTGTATCTTAGGGAATTTCTCTTTACATTGCCTTAATTTATTGCTTGGCCATGTTATGCTCAGCGAACTTCTGTTTGCACGAGAGTATGAGGGGTATGTGTACCTACCAACAAGGAAATATGGTCTTTGTGGTTTTTGTTTAGTTTTTTGAACTGAGGAAATGTGGTTTAGGGTTAGGTTTTTAAAGAACACATTTCACAAACTGTTTAGGAAACCGATTACAATCTATGTTCAAAATTGTATTAGGAGAGGCAACGGTACCAAATCAAGGATTGTGTTTGCTGTAAGCACATTCGCAGACTGTACCGTTCAACATCCCTAGTTTAGATGCAAGTTGCGAAACTTTTTTACAGATGTTCTGATTCACGGCAACCTGAAAGGGAAGGACATAAATTTTATGAGCTTTTGCTCTCTTAAGCTATGAAAAACTATACCCTGGGCAGAGAATATCCGTGTGACAAAGACATGAGAGGAAAGTGGAACCGGTTAATAATCTATGTTAGAGGGATCGGATAAAGCTGTTTTCAATTTAGCTATTAAATTACGCCATTGCAGGCAACTATTGTAATTTGCAACAAAGACATGCGTGCAGTTTGAGTTACTGACCTTCTGCAGCTGATAACCCAATATTAAGCACCTGAAATTTTCTTGGTTGTTGTAATTCTATTGCTCATAGCCTTCGTTTTTGTAATCGGTGGCCCTGATGTCTATTATGTTGCTTTCACCTGCAGATGGACCTTAGAGATAAGCCTGCACTAGAGAAGTTTTTTGCTTCCACAATGTAAGTTCACCATATTTCGTACAATCTTATATTTAGCACTTTGTCACTTTCAAGCTGTGCAAGGAAAGAAACCAAAGATGTCTAGTCTTCGAACAGGTGCAGACCAACATCACACTTGGGTTGCCTTAACCTTTATTGTTCTTAAGCATCATAGGTCTGGCATAAATACGAGTATTTGCAGAATTTTCTTCATCAGTCACATAGGAACCTGTATCAAGAAGCTTGTTGTTTTTGCGTGCTTTACAACCTGTATGAAATGCCTTGCTTATGCTGTGTAGTACATCGCATTGTTTCAACCATCAGTTTGGATTGTGAGATGTGTGATATTTTATCGTGGACATGTGTAATATAGTGGGCAGGTGTCATGAGATCTATGCCGGCCATTGGAATCAAACGAAGGTCGAAGGATCATTCGATTCATTAAGGGGCATAGTTATACCCTGTAAACCATTCACCACTGTCAATATGTTTGTCGTGACAGGAAACGTCTTCTACGGACACAATGTTTGTTCACATTAAGAGGTTTTAGGAAAATACTAATCACCGTCCCTAGGGCAGTGGATAGGCTCTATGTGTGGGTAAAAAGTGTATAGAAACTTGTGAATAACATGTAGAAATTTGTGAAAGTGCATGAAAAGTGAAAACACATGAAGTGTTCAGCAGGATTCTAATTGTTTTGGCTTTTTACTAACCCACGGTTTTGGTAAATGAAGGTTATTCCCATTGCCCAACTAAATGAACATTTTGCCTTTTTCCTTCCTCTTAATCCTGTTTCCACTGCAGGTTTGATGCTGTCATCCATTTTGCTGGATTAAAAGCTGTTGGTGAAAGTGTGCAGAAACCCTTGATGTATTACAACAATAACCTTATCGGTACGATCACTCTATTGGAAGTCATGGCTGCCCATGGATGCAAAAAGGTATTTCACTTGTTATTATTTTCTCAGTGGAGTTCACATTGCTTAGCTTCTAGTCCCATAGTAAAGCTCAAATTGTACTAAATTTTAGGAACATCATGCCAGAAAGTCAGCTCCAGTTTATGGCTTATTTTTTGATAACTTAGGTGTCCGGGCCACTCCGGTTTATGGCTTATGGACTTGACCATTTTGTTTTGCTTTACATTCTAAAGTTCTAATCCCGATTCCTGGAACCTTCATTACCAGGTTGCTTAGGATTTCATCTAAGTTCTAGGGCAAGAATCTTGTAGCTTTCTAGGCATTATCCGATAAATCTGTTGAAACTATATGCTTTAGGTGTTATTTCTGATTAATGAATTTACACAACAGTTTTCAGTCTTGTCATTTCTTCTATTTTTAGTGTTATATTTTGATCTTCTTGGCTGGTTCAACTTTCTTTTGGAAAAAATCCAGCTCGTGTTTTCATCATCAGCTACTGTTTATGGTTGGCCGGAGATGGTACCGTGTACGGAGGAGTTTCCCCTATCTGCTGCAAACCCGTATGGACGAACCAAGGTACATTTTGGCAATGATATCGTGAAAACATTTTCGGTGCTTATGGCTGGTTGATGGATGAACACACGATAAAATAGCAAACTTCAAGCGCATTTATTGATTTTGGCACTCCACTTATTGATAATAATACTCCATTATTTGTCTTTTAGTGTTCAAAATACACATAGCATGAGCACTAGAAGACAAGTATTGGTGTGTGGTTATGAAAATATGGAGTGCCAAAATCATTTCCTATATTTAGTTCAAGCTTTAGCATAATTTTTGTTTCTGTTGCTTCACTTGGTGGGTCACAAGCGAATTAACTTGAATTTCTGGTCTCTCTCTCTCTCTCTCTCTCTCTCTCTCAACACTAAGCATTTTCCTTCTTTTATAGAATTTACATGAATTCTACTAATGTGTTTGTTATTTCAGCTAGCCATTGAGGAAATATGCCAAGATATTCACCGATCAGACTCAGAGTGGAAAATCATCCTGTTGCGTTACTTCAATCCGGTTGGTGCACATACTAGTGGCTATATTGGTGAAGATCCTCGTGGAATCCCAAACAATCTCATGCCTTTTGTACAACAAGTAGCTGTTGGTAGGCGACCTGCACTTACAGTATTTGGAACTGACTACTCTACAAAAGATGGTACTGGGGTATGCATCCTTGATTCACATCATTTTATTTTGGGATTTTCCAAAGTGAGCTTAGTGTTAGACTTCCCCAATCTTTAGTTGCTTTGATAAGTTGGCTACACTTAAAAAACATGTTGTGCTCTAGTTTTTGAGCCACCCCCACAATTTGGACTTTGATAGTGCCAACTGCTTGCCCAAATACCTGATTGAAATTATCTGCAAAGACTGGTTTAGTTAGCTGCATCATGCTTGGGATGAAATGGATCTCAATTTCTCATATGGTTGGGCGTATGTGGTTTCTGGTACATTTGTTGAGCAATGAAACTTCATAGAATTGCATGAAGTGTTTTTGTGAACTTGAGTTCCTAGTATGTATCGATCCCCTGGCATCAATGGAAGTTTTCAGATCTAAGTAGTTTGTTATTGTATTCTCCTTTTCTTTCTGTTTTTCTACAGCTAATCATGATTGGATTGTGATGGTGCTTATTTTGTACAACGGTGTAGGTCCGTGATTACATTCATGTTGTGGATTTAGCCGATGGCCATATTGCTGCCTTGAACAAGTTATCGGATCCTTCCATTGGTCAGTCATATTCTCTTTGGTTGTAATGGGAAATGTGTGTTTCAGTCTATGAATTTCTTTTGTTGCCACTATTCTTCAGATTAAATGAAAGATGGAGTAGGTACATGCAACAGGAGTTGTGTTAGTTTAAGGTATGCTGCCACATGATTGTTAAAAGGTTAATTGCATAGAAAATTTCTAACCATTTGGTGTAGTGGAAAGCTTAGAAAAAACTTCTGACATATCGTTAAAACAATTCTGGGAGTTGTTTGGATGTTTAGAACACATGAGAGACATATCTTAAACGTTATTGGACTGTTATAGCAGCGTATGTGTTATATTGTTACCAAAAAAAAACCTGTACGTTATACAGGATAAGGAGCACATAAATTCTCAAAAGAAAATCCTTGAAATTTATACTTCACCCAAATATTTGGGGTGTGTATCCTTTCATAAAGGTCTGTATCAATCTATCAATATATATACTTTTGAATGGCATCAATCTATCAATATTGTGCGCAAGAAGTTTGTATTTTTTGATTGCATTATGTTCATCCATGTCTGCAGAATCTTCACACTTTTTTTTTTAACACGGAAGGGTAAGAGAGTAATTCCACTTACCACCTCTACTAGGCAATCCCCGACTAGGGAGGGGTATGTGGACCCTTTCAAACACAGACACACGCTTAACCCAAACTCCCGATGTGGGAGCCAGCCTAGATCACAAGCCCAAGAGTGTTACCCGCATACTGGCAGGATTATAATGATCGGACTAACGGGTTTGAGGCCTGGATCTAGCTCCTGCACGGGGGTGGGCAAGAATCTTCACAGACCAAATGTCCTCAATTGGCTTTTTGGCTTTCCCTCAATGCAGCACTTTTTTAAAGCAAGTTAGGGTAAAAGTTTATGTGAAAAGCATGACCTATGGCATTGCATATAGTACTATTTGCACAGAAATTCTTGAAGGAATGTTGGTATCTTACATTGCACGGGTGCCATTTCATAAACAGGATTTGTCTCACATAGGACTTGAGGTGACCAGGCAGCATAAGGATAGTGATTAGCGAGTGCAAGGCTTTGAGCTCTAGATTGGCAATTTATAAGAACTCGGTCATGTTAGTCTAAGGCTTTAAGTGAAAAAGTTGCAAGTATTACATGAACTTAAAAACTGCCAGCTTGGCAGGAAAATTATTGAATGATTGAGTGTATGAATTGTTTTATTTGTCCTGCAGGTTGTGAAGTGTACAACTTGGGTACTGGAAAAGGAACATCGGTTTTGGAAATGGTATCAGCATTTGAGAAGGCATCTGGAAAGGTACCTGCCCCTGTATTTGAGAATTGAGATATACCCTTTCTGCAAAAATCATAGAAATGAACAAACTTCTCCTCGATGGAACATCTTGTTTTGTTCATGCAAGATTTATGTTCTAGTTCTGTTCATTTTCATTTTTTTTTCCGGTAAATCGGAAATTTCTGTTCATTTTCTTTGATCCTTCTTCATATGTTCTTTTTCCAACAATGAAAATTTTCTTATGGTTCACAATTAAGCAAGTGCTGGGACAAAGAGATAGAGTTCCTCGTTACTATTTTACAAATTAAACTATGAGGTATATGTGGATGCCATTTTAAACTTAATAACTTCTTTTTAGAAGTGCCTATTGCCAATTCTGGTGCTGTCTAAACCCTTCTAATAAATAATGCACTGGGACAATTGAACAATGACGCAAGCTGAACACTTAAATGTTGTCCCGCTCATGTACCGGGGTTCCAGCCCGGGGTGCCCCCCTCTCGTTTTTCTTTAGAAAAGAAATGTAGTAACACATACATTGGACTCCTCCTGGATGTCAACCTGAGTTGATGGTGCTACTGCCCCCCTTAATTGGGAAAAGAGGAAAAGATAGTAACAGAAGTTTGCTCCTAACATATTAAGAGGGGTTTCTGCCCCCAAAGAAGTGGCTTTATGATTTAATTGTCACTTTATTCGTATTTTGCCATGATTTTTGTCTCCTCCTTTTTTTTTTTTTTTTCTTTCTTCAGGAAATTCCTCTAGTTTTCTCCGGGCGGCGGCCTGGCGACGCTGAAACTGTATATGCATGCACTGAGAAAGCAGAACATGAGTTGAACTGGAAGTAAGTGTGAAGCCCCTTGCCAGTCACTCTGCAAATAAACATTCTGAGAATGCCTTTGAGAATATTTTTCAATTTCGTGCTTGATGATGTCTATCAGAAGGAGTAAACTTGCCTAAGTTAAACATACTTCTCAAAGGAATTTAATGCTTGAATAACAGCCCTTCAAGATCGTTCTTTTGTCTTCCTTTTGGCCTTCGTGCCTCTTTCATACCAAAGAAAAAGGAAAAAAACGGGGGGGGGGGGGGGGGGGGGGGGGGTATTGTTTAAATTCTTGGACAGTGACAATTTGGACATCTTCTGAGGTGATTGGGACTTAGGACTCGGTTTGGTTTGGTTTGACATGTCTTTGCAGGGCTAAATACGGAATTGAAGATATGTGTCGCGATCAGTGGAATTGGGCAAGCAAGAACCCTTACGGATTTGAAGCTCCGGACTCCACTTCTTGACTGGAAGCCAAGCTTGTGTCTGTAGACTTCTTACCAGAAGTAAAGTTTCAAGTTCACAAGTTTATTAATTTTGTTAGGATTCTAGTGAGGGTTAAAATGGTTTTTCCTTGTTCGAATCCTCTGGCTAGTCCTGAGAAAAGATCTTGAAGCATAGTTCTGTATTCCCTCCGTCTGTCCCTCATGGGACTTTCATTTTGACTATTCACACATTTCATAAAATTATCTGTATTTGTTAATGTATAATATTTTTTTTATATGTAATATGAATCTTGTTTGATAGATTCATTTAACTTTGATCCACAATAGTTTTAAAGTTATGAAAAAATATTATAAATCACAAATACAAATAATTTTTTTGGAGGGCGTGGATGGTGAAAATGGACAATTTTTTTTTTTTTTGGGATGGAGGAAAAGTTTAGTTCCCAGATGATATGCCTTGAACTGATATTCAACATGAGTACTTCTAACTTGGGGCTAGGGATGAATATAATCCATTGTCTATTGTGAAAAGCCTTTTACTTTCTTTTTTGGTAGATTTTCGTTCTCCACTTTTTCAATTATGTTTCTTTTGTTGTTTTTGTCTATAATGGGCCAAGTTACAAAATATCAATTGGGTACTATTACCGAGGCATGTTACACCAGGATGTCTATGATATTTCGGGAGTCCGATATGAACTTCAAAATCGGGACTCCTTACATATTTTTACTAGCAAAATAATAACACAAATTATTCTAAGAATTTTAAAAAAAACTAAAGTTGATCGAATTCTTGAAGTAGTAATCATTACAAGAATTTACAAGTATCACTTAAATATCACTTTTCTTTTTCTTTTTCTTTTCTTTTTTTTTTTTTTGCATTTTTTAATGGTGATAATAGCAATTACACTAGCATAATCAGATTTTGAAAGCACAATGACCCACATGAAAAATCTGTTTTGATTCCGATTAGAGAAAAGAACCCAAAGAATTGCGAAGAAAATTGAAACAATTATTATTCAACTACAAACACACAATCACATCTTTTGGTGGGGTCACACACATTGGAGGTGTAGTGTGTTTGAGTCCCAATGTTAATGTGAGTAAATTAATGTAAGTATTTGTGGTTGTAGAATGATTGAAATCGAAATGGATTTGCTTTGGAAAATGAGATACTAGTAGTAATTACTAATTAGCATCGATGCCACGTATAAAAAGCAGAATTCTCACACTTTGTTGGAAGTGAATTCTTTAACCAGGCCAGAGGGCTTGTTTCCGGTCCTTATTTTGTGAGAGCCCAGGGCTTGAATTCGTCAGGGGGTCAGTGGTTCAGGATTATGAATGAATTTTGGACGTATTAACTTTACTATCCCTGCTCCCGTTGATGTATATCCCTGCTCCCGTTGATGTATACCGCTTGAAAAACAAAAAAAGAAAAAAAAAGGAAGAATTCTTTAACGTTTAACACTTCAACCATAACATTATATAGAACTTTTACGCACTTTAGTGACAAGAGCAGAGTTCTCTCTTTTCCCTCTTCCACGGCTCTTCTCTCACTCCAACACTTTCTTTTTCATTTTTTATCTCCAAATTTGAGCCGCCAAAAAATACAATGAACAGCTCGGATGCGCGAGCGGGCACCACGTGCTATCACCCGACAGTGAGAAACCTTCGGTTGCATTCCGAATTTCCTGCTCAGAGAATACACAAGTCACCATCCCTTCTGACCGTGAGTCATGAGCAAATATTGGTCTTCTCTCCCACTTCTCCGTCTACATTTTCCGGTGACGATCAAACATTGCCTTCTCGAAATCCAATTTCCAATGATTTTTCCTCTCGTACATGCTCTAAAAAACGTGCACTGTTAAAAGAGTGGTGGAAGTTTGCACAAAGACCACTGAACAAGTGCCACGGTAACCACGCCCGGAACCCTATTCTGCATTTTTTTTTTTGTCTGATCTTATCTCTCTATTACGATCCTAATGTCTCTCATTGGCTAAGTATGGAATTAGCCATGTGCATATAAGCTCTTGGGCACCCTTCCCCTTGGAATTCCCCTAATGATATTATTGGTAATTTATATGTTGTCTTGTTGGTTTGTTATTTGCTTCGGATCACTGAGTGCACCTTTCTTGATGAATAAATCAGTTATAGGATTTTCCGATGTCTGAAAGGAGTAACGGGTTTACCTTCATGATCTAGAAATGCTGTTGAATAACATTGCAAGCATCTCATGCCATTTACTTTTCTAATGGCATTTCTTTTGGCTTTTTGCTCAAACAAGATAAAAATGATTGGTTGAGATTTTTATGATGTGAAGCGAACATGGAAGATGCTCTGTGCCTTGTTTCGGCAAGGGAATGTGGCTGCTTATTCAAGAATTTTTAGCTTTGCTATTTTGATTTTTGGCAATCATTGGTGCTTTCTCAATCTATGTTTGGTGGATGACTTTAGGCTTGACCACGGTTGATTGGTATGAAGTAGAATTTTAGGGTTGCAAGAGACTATATGCTTTTATGGTAAAGCATGGCCAATACTTCTAAATTTGGGACGTCATTTTGCTGCAAGTGGATAGATGCCATGAACTCGTTTGAAGAAGTCTCGAGTACAGTGTTTTGGCATAGCAAGGTAAGAAGACTGAGGAGGCTCAATAAAAGTTCTAATGAGATTTGTTGCTTGTCCATAGAATTCCTTTTTACAGTAAGCCTTAGGAATAGGTGAAGGGAAGTAGTTTCCCTAAAAGGACTTCAGGCGTATGCGTCTTATAGATTTCTCTTTTATTCTGGAAAAGTAAGTGGTTCTTGAAAAATTAATGGCCTGAAGGTATTCTCGTACGTGGTTGTCGGAAAGGCATGCTCTTTCTGCCCCTAACTTCAAGGTTCTGCGTCCCTCCTCTAGATTGTACAAGCTCCCGTCATTGTGCTACAGAAGATTGTGGTTATCTGCTCTGTTTCATAGGTTTTTTCTATCTGAGACGACTCCTTGTCTACTACCGACATTTGATTTTTGGGTAGAAGGTTACTGCGCTAATAGAAAACTTACTTTTCCTTTCAATGTTATTGTCAACAGTTGCCTTTTTTAGTGATTGTTATGTATTCCGTTGCCATTTTTATGTACATGTTTTGCGAAAATTATTTGTTTGTCGTGGGAAAAATGAAAGAAGAAATCATTTCGTCTGCCCTGATTGTCGTAATTTCTCCAAGTCTTCCTTGGCAATTTGTTTGGTTGTGTCCTTTGCTAGATGATTTAGACAGTGATGTTAGACACCAAGAACAATGCTTGCGTAACCGTGTTGCTTCTCTTCTGAATTGACTAGATATAATATTCTAAACCATCCAAATACTCCCTGCGAAATTCTTCTGTTTTGTTTGACGACTTAATACCAGTTGTTTCCCTGAAAGCCGCTACATATGTTGTGCTACATTCCGGTGGTCACAAAGAAGAAAATGTGTAAGTGTCAACTCTGGCAAAAAGATTAGATGTTCTACATATTGGAAATTCATTTGCCTATTCACTCTTGGCATGATGCAAGTTTGATGTGTGACTTGTCCTCGTATTTGAGTCTGCGATTCTGGAGTCGTAGTTCACGTCAATAAAATTCACAATCAAATGCAGTTAAAACAAAATTCTGGACCTTTGATGTGGTTGTGGTTCTGTTGTTGTTGAATCTGGTGCAAGCTGAGGAACTTTAGTGATCTATGAAGCATCGACACATTATAGGTCGCCGTACACATGTCGGACTCACCGGGGACGCATGGTATGCGAGGGATACGCCAAAAAGCGTATGACGTGTCCGTTAGATTGTCATATATCTTATGCTAGGACACGCCTGAGAGACAAGGTGGCTTTTGTAAATTTTAAAATTAATTGTTACAACTTCATAACAATTAGCCAAAGTGTAATATAAACTTTTAGTGTATGTACATAGGTATACACAATTAGTTGATAATGCATTCGATAGTCATCCTAACATAAATATTTAGTCGTCACAATATAGGCTTACTTATCAGTATGATTATTAAAAAACTTCCTGTCCCCTCCTTGTCCGTGTCCCCATTATTTTAGAATTGTCATGTCCCGTATCCCGAGTTGTTCCCGTGTCTATGTCCATATCGTGCTATGTAGGTAGTGATCGAAGAAGCCATTGAATTTAGAATTTAGAACTTAGTAAAGTCGCTCTTCGATTGGAAAAGCCTCCATTAGTAGATTGACATGGGGTACTTGTACATAACTTATGAAAAAAGACTTGGGGCACTTATACAAGGCATGAACGTAACCACATTTTTTACTGCGGTTCAGGAGAAAATGGCGTTGGATGGTGTAGCCATGTTCTTACAGCTATGAGTACATAAACACGGACACGGACACATTACCTTTTGTTACATAATTGTTTTGTGACTGTTGCGATGTAGAACTTCCTTACCAACCTTTTCCAAGGTGGTTGAGAATATATTTCTTTGACTGGACTAGATGCAATCATATGTAAAGCTATGGCTGTTTAGAGGCAATTGTTTGTTAGGGAGTTGAAAAGTAACATTGTACTTGCAATAGTGCATTGAACCTTGATAAATGTTGTACTTGGAAATTGAGTGGTTAGAAGGTTTTATGTGGTGGATTGCGGCCTATTGCGGAGAACATTGTATAATTGTTTCACATTCTTGATGGTTTTCTTAGGTCGTACGGTTTGTTGATAACGCCATTATCTTGTGGCCTATTTCGGGTCCCGAGGAGCCATCTGGGCAACAGTAATATGCTTCCGTAGTTTCAAAGTCAATCTGTCGACGGTATTTTGGTGAAGTGGATCGCTAGCTTTACTTTTATTGTCCAAACTAAACTGCTGCTTTAAGTTTCTGGGTGGTGTTTCGTAGTTAATCCTAAACTATTCTTATGATCAGGTACTTGGTTGTAGACTTGTAGTATTGACTGTTACTTGTGAGCACAATGATTGTGACTGATATGCAGCGATATTCCAGTTGTAGGTGCAATTGTCGTCGTTTCTGTTACTCATTTTGCGTCCTATGATTTTATGTGATCAACCTTACACTTGCGGTTCAGCTCGAAAACGTTTTACACTCCTCAGTTCAAAACAGAACACAAACGGTCCAAATGCTTTCTACCAGAAATGCCTGGTGTTTCAATGGGTTTTCTGCTATTTGATCACGTGAGAATCTTCGCTTTTCCTCAAATCATGTCCAAGGGATGGAGAGGATCTAGTTGCTTTTTAATTTACCTTTTAAGGCAGCCCGCATTGGATCCTGCAAATAATTTGAAGTACAAGACTTCTTATTACCTCTGCTTTCCACACTTATGTGTTTCCCAAAGATAAAAACGGATCCATGTTTTGGACCAGAATAGACATTCGTGATCATGACCGTCCATTTGTTGCAATCAATAGTTCGGATGTATTTTTAAACTTTGCTCAGTAAGAGGTTAAAGTTTAAAACTACATCCTAATCATTGAATCTACCAATGAACGGTTACGATCACGACTATCTAGTCTGGTTCAAAACATGAACTGGAAAGGAGCCGAATCTGATCAAAATACATAATGCAAGTTCCTTATGAGTAATTGACAATGATTTTTGGGATCGAGTGGGACTAAAAAATTGGTAATTCTTTGGGACTGAATCACGTGACTCAAAAATTCAGACAACGCATGCAATTAGTTTGGGAACTGAATTTTCTCTTTCAATCTCACTCTTCTTATTCTCTTGTTTTATTTCTTGCCCGCGAAAACCCACAGCGGTGGGAGATCGAATTCGGCCGCCACCTTCCTGAACAAAAGCGGTATCACATAAGTTTGCATTTAAGATTCTATCGGAAGTGATATGTCCCAAAAGTTTAAGCTTCAGTTATTGATGGTTCGTCATCCCTGGTTAGCCAAACAAAGTCAATCGAAGGAGAAATCATTGTAGTTTGGCTGTGGATTTAGTTAGGCTCTGATTTTTGGCTTTGGGGATTGTCAAACTTTCAGGATTGTGTTTGTGTTTTAGAAGATCGAGATTTAGAATTTTTTGATTGTTGCTTTATTTTGATTCACGCCATCATGTGCGGACTTAGGATTATTGTTACCGTGGTGGATAGGGAAAAGACTTGTTGTTGGTAAGTAGGGTCGGTGAGAATTGGTGGAGAAGAAATCTCGGGAGGCAAGGGGTGCAGTGGCAGGAGGAGGAGTTGGTGCTTCAAGGTGGGTGGTATGGTGGCGGGGAAAGGGTGGGTTGGTGGTTGTGACGGTTTCATTTTTAGGGTGGAGAGTGGTGGTGGTGGTGGTCGTTGAAAGATGGAGGGAAGAGGGTGAGTATGTTGGAAAAAATTTGTTTACTATTTGTGATGAAACCAATTATACGAGTGCAATAAAATTGAAACTCAAAACCTGAAATTGATGGAAATAAATTGGTGATTAAGGCGAGTGTTCATGAGTGACACTTTGTACTTAAGACAGATTTCGCCCCCACTACGGTGCTCACGGTTTGCATTGGACGACTGTATCCTAGCACTACTTGATCGAAATCCCCCTAAGGCAGCACTTCAATTTGAGGGTCTGGTGAACCATCTTGTGTTTGTAACTCTCTCATATGAATGAACTTGAATGAAGGAAACCTTTAAAAATGAACGAGGGAAATAATATTTATAGACCAACTCGTAACTCTACGAAAAGCCACCAAGGAAAGAGGCAATTCTATTCGTGAAGGACGCGTTCGTCCACGGCGAACAAGTGCCAATGAAAAGATGCAACTCCAAAATATATCAATTTTCATTCACACTTAAAATAAAATATTATGTTTCCATCTTCAACAGAAACATATAATTCAGAGCAAATCGCATGTTTGTATTAAAATTCCGCTCATACATGATTTGTCCCATTAGTGTCAAATTCTTGTTCACGGCATTTAATTGTATGAACTTTTTCCCGGTGAAGGTTCTTACCCATGTTTGCATGGTGTAAAGATATGGCTTAGCATTGCTCACGTTTGTGGCAATTATGAAGTTTTTGGCATAATAATACTTTGGGTTTGGTTTATGATATGTTTGTTGCCGACTGCCATGAGTTGCTCGTTGCAAACGGGATTTCTTATTATTGTAAGTAATAATGTTTTTTAAGGATTAGATGGAACCATTTGAACAGATGCGACCTTTCAAAAGTGCATGTAAGAAATGGTTATACTTGTCGGTTAATTGTAAAATTACCAGTGGGTAATGATAACAATTCAAGTTCTGGAGTATTTCATGCATGCACATAGACACCCATATATTAAATGAATAGGGTCGACAGTCGGCAAGATTACGACTATTGCGGAGTGTTTGCTTTGAGTATCGTGCAACAATTGCATCCAATATCTTGATACTATTATATACTGATGATCACTTTGTCATTTGTATTGTCATTTCCACTCAATTCATAATCTATTACTGATGTGAGATTATATATGAACGTGACAAGTGGCTAAGGCTTCGAATGATATATTGTGTATGGCCAAATTCACATGGCCAGGATCTCGAATTGTGACGAGAATTCAAAATTGGTCCTTTTGTTTGCAGTAATGGTTTTGTTTTAACTGTTGGCATAATCTCAATTAGTCACCACCCTTACTGTGTGAGAGTTCAGAAAACTCTCAACCGTGCTAGTTGGAAACAGTGACGGTTCAGAAGCAATGGAAATTCTAGTTTGGAATTGATATTGGAGTTTGAACTTACATGTCTGGTAAGTTCTGAGTGGAATAGTGTGTCCACATTTGACATTTGGCAAGTGTTCTTTGGTGAGGGACACGTTGGTTCAGCTTGGACATGTGCAGATTAGACTTTTGGAGTTTCGACATGTTTGTTGTATATGAGACTTGGTGAACGGTTGTGACTGATTATTATGGACCGTTGAGAACAATACGTTCTATTGGCAAACGGTTTTAACCCTTGTGGGTATTGACAGCACATGATCGTATGTGGTTCGATTATGGGAAGAAAAAAAAAAAGAAAAAAGGGAAAAAAAAATGGAGCCGCATATTTTTGCTGCGAGCGGAAAAGGCGACAGTGGTTGTGACTATTCAATGGATTTCTGTCATCAAATTTGAAGGGGGTGTGACTCTCTAATATGTCACATTACTTTATATGTGAAGGTGTGTGATCCTTGGGTTTAAAGTAAAAGGTGTGATCTGTTGTAGACTTGTAGTTAAACCAAAAGGTGTGACCTTGGGGTTTACGTCAAGAGAAATGAGTGTGAGATTTAAATCAAGAGATATGATCGTACACCAAGAGACATGATCCTTGGTGAATAAGTCTCGTGACTATTGGTGAGTAAGTCACATATTTTTTGACTTTATGAGTAGTCACTTGGGCCAAATCTATTGAAAATACCAAACGTATAAATTTATGTTTTGGATTTTTTGAAATTTAGTTTCAATAGACCAGTAGATTGCGTCGCTACGTTTGATTTGGCATGAAAATATTTGGAATATTAAAATTTCCACAATCGTGAGTGTTTGATAGTTATCAAATAACTATGCCCCTACTTTTTAAATGAAGTAGAATCGATTTATATGCTATAGAGATTATACAGTGAATATGGACGGATACATAAAATGCATGTTGCACTTGCACTTAGCATGAAATCGTCTAAATTCGAGTGTAAGAGTTACTTGATATTGGGTTTGTTACCCAATGTGGGGGTTGTTTCTTGCTGACGTGTCTTGAAACACGAGATATGAAGAGAAAGTTTAGACATTGTTTGTGCCATGTCATAAACTATGAAATTTTTTTTTTGGTTGAATTTTGAATTAATTTTAGAATTATGGGGGAAGCAATATTTATAATTTCCACAAAGTTGAAATATTTGTTGCACTATTGGAGATGTCCAATTAAATTCCTAACACAATAGTGTTGTGATCCGAATATCCAATATAAAATTTTAGAATCCAAAGGTGGATTTAATTTTACAATTGGAGTGCAATGGTGATTTGGAAAATGCGTGTATAGCAAGGTCTACAATAAAGTCTGATCAACTCATTGCATTAGACAAAAAGGCTAATAAGTGGATGGTTGTGCCATCTCTTATAAGATGTTCCAATGTGGTCCAATTCTATGTCAGGAGTTATAACGTGATGGCCATCAACAATTGAAAAGGGCATAGAAGACCACGTGTAACGGTAAGTCTCGATATTACAGACATGGTACCGTTAAACATTTGTTTTCACTAAAGAATGAAACGTCAAAAGAATTTATAACGGATTCGTTGAGTTGAGTTTTGATTAGAGAACAAATGATCATTGAGGGGAATGGGATTAAAGCCTATTATTTAAAAGTCTCTATAATAGCAATCTAACCTAACTGACTGGAGATCCCAAGATCTAGGTTTAACGGGACAATCGAGTTGTATGAGACTTAGGAGTATCATTGAGAACAAATCTCTCCAACTCATTCTTATGGTGAAACTGTGATGCCTGCACCGATTTAGGATAAGTTTAACTTTTAATGATTTTTATACCTTGGTAAATCCAAGTGGGGTATAGTAGGATATTCTTAATAAGAGATCACCTATGTGAATGTGAAAGGGCCACTTCTGTGAGAATTTTCCAAGGCTAAATTCTCTAAAGCACTCTCTGAAACCAGTCGGTGTTCCATGGCCAAAATGGGCATAACCGTGAGAAGATTGTTGGAAAAAATGTGTTTACTATTTGTGATGAAACCAATTATATGAGTGCAATAAAATTGGAATTCAAAACCTGAAAATTGATGGAAATAAATTGGTGATCAAGGCGAGTGTTCGTGAGTGACACTCTGTACTTAAAGACAAATTTCGCCTCTGCTACGGTGCTCACGGTTTGCATTAAACGACTGTATCCCAACACTACTTGATCGGAATCCCCCTAAGACAGCACTTCAATTTGAGGGTCTGGCGAACCATCTTGTGTTTGTAACTCTCTCAAATGAATGAACTTGAATGAAGAAAAAATCAACCTTTAAAAATGAATGAGGGAAATAATATTTATAGGCCAACTCGTAACTCTACGAAAAGCCACCAAGGAAAAAGACACATCTGTTCGTAAAACACGCGTCCGTCAATGGCGAACAAGTACTAATGAAAAGATGTAACTCCAAAATAAATCAATTTTCATTTATACTTAAAATAAAATATTATATCATATAATATTTTCCAACAGAGTATTGACGAAAAAAAGGGTCAGTTTGGTATTTATGAGCCATAAATAAATTTGGAGTCGGTATTGTCAAATTAAGACGGTGTGAATAGCATTTCGATCGAAATGCCTCATATATCAGTCAAGTAGATCAGCTAATAGGCTACTCCTAGGGATAGTGTAGATTAAGAATTTTCTTGGTTAAAAAAAAAAGAATTTCGATAATTGTTGTGTGGACGAAATGGACCCAAAATCTCTATCAAAACCCGAAACAAACAAATCTTGAATCGCGGATCAAAAAAAAAAAAAAAAACTTGAATAAATAATGCTACATACAAAGAAAAAAGCCCCTTAAAATATCCTTAAAACATGATGTCATTGTGGGATCCACCTATCCAACCAAACTCATTAAATCTTTTTTTGTTTTATCCTTGGGCCAGGCCCTCATTCTGCATTCTCTCTCTCCTCTTCGTGTACAACTTGTAGTTCTGTTTTCCAATTTAATTTCGCTGCTAAACCGGCGACATCCACCAGCACCGGCGACTCTCACCACCACCACCGGCGACTCCCACCACTACCATCGGCGGCCGCCACCACACCGGCGACCAACCCTTCACACACCACAGCATGCGAAAAGCGCGACACCACCAGCACGTGAAAATCGCGACGTCAAATTCCATGCTCTCTCTCTCTTTCTGTGGGTTGTCAATGACCCAACAATTTCTGTCGATTCTACCTTAATTTCACTATAACTTGTTCAAACCACAAAAAAAGGGTTTGGGAAATTGGGGATTTTTTGGTCAAACCCTAATTATGTATTTCTGGTTCCATATTTGACGATTATATATATGAAAATTTTCGTCAAGAACAATCATCAAATGAATATCTTGGTGACTCTGCTATTGATCAAATTATCTCGACAGGCATCATTTGTGAAGATTAGCGATGTTCATTTTAGGAACATAAGGGGTACCTCGGGTTCAAATAATGCGGTGCTTTATTGCAGCAGTGCAATCCCTTCTGAAGGCATTGAGTTGGCCGACATAGATCTCACCCTCAGTCCCAATGTTCCGAAGAAGTTTCCTTTGTATGTGACACGCAATGCTAAAACATTCAGCAGGGGAAGCAAAATCCCCCGGCTTGCCGATAGATTCTCATTCAATGGAACTGTGCAATGTTGGATACAATGATGCGTTGAACAGAGACCTGTTGGACTTTAAAACAAAGTGCCTATGTAGGAATGTTGTATTAAGAATTCCAGATTCTTCTTTCAATGAAATCTGAATTCCAGATTCTTTCTTACAAAGTGCTTGTGCTTGTTTCAAGTTGTTGCTCTTGGTCCCCAAATGGAATCTACACTATATTAGTAGTGAACCAATGGGAAACATAGCAGTTTGGATATATTGGTGGTGAACCAAATGGAATCTGTCATTTGTTGCCTTTGTGGGTGTACTGCTCTCAATTGGCTTTGGCATGACTTGTACTATTTTTTTCCAGGTTAAGAGTTGTAAATTGGCTTTGGCATTCTGAATCTCTGATGTTATAAGTTCATTTATGCCCCCACCAAAATTACCACCACATTTCGTTACTGTAAAAAGAAAAGAGACATGAACTGAAATTATCCTCCACCAATGCAACTTTATCTTTATGTTCTTCATTAGGGTCCTCAACTTTCTCTTCTTCATTGCACATTTTCTCTAAATCTACTTCAACTTCATCTTCTTTCCAATCTCTATCTGAATCGCTAGACATTTCTCTGTCTCTACATTGCAACATAAACAATGATTCAATCTCATAATCATCCATTTTTTAAATCCGAAAGATTAATAAACTTGATTCTCTCAAACTACATATTAAAAAAATATGAGACCTTGAACATATTGGGGGTCCTATTTGACTAGAATGAAAAGGAATATTTTATTTCAAATGTTCAGGAGGGGAAAATACGAAACTTAGTGTGATCTCTAACTGTACAGGAGGGGAAAATAATAATCAATCTTCACCGAATGAACTAGAACAAGGCAAAGTAATTACTTTTTTGGTATATATATATATATATTTACCTTTCGAAACATTTTATTTAGGGTTGATCGTTGTTGTTTTTTTACTTTTGTGACTCTCGTCGAGACGAATGACTAATTCAAAGAATATGATGCGTATCTAACAATAATTCAAAAGAGATTAACAAAATACACAAATAGAAAATACAAAAAAAAAAAGCTAGAGATAATGGAACCCAAGCAAAGTAACTACAAAAAATTAAAAGTATTGATACATACCAAAATTTGCCGTTGTGGATCAAGAGATTTATTGATCAAGTCATGTGAGTACAAGAGGTAATTTAGAGTAGAAGAAGGGCTGTTTTGGAGCCCTGTTTAGCGCGAAAATGGAAGTATTTTGGAACCTTTGTAGCGCCAAAATGAAAAAAGTAGATGGTCCCCCTCCCCTTTTGGAGGGTTTACACGAAGAGGAGAGAGCGAGAGAATAAGGGCCTAGCCCGATAATAAAACAAAAGAAAATTCAAATGAGTTTGGTTGGATGACTGGTTTCACAATGACATCATGGCTAACGGTATCTTGAATACGCAACAAATTTTTCCGGGGCCTGACAAAGATCCATGACATGAAAGTGTCGACACCTTTTCATTTTCGTCAAAGGTGAGTTATCGCAGTTGTTTATCCAGCAGACACGGCATTATTCAGGGCTTTAAAATTTCTGAACTCTAGAGAGAGAGAGAGAGAGAGAGTGTGTGTGAGAGAGAGATAGAGAGAGGCAACCAGTGTCGGTTTTTGGAGTGACGCAAATCTGGTGAGATCGAGATCTTCTTCTCTGCCGATACGAAAGGTTGGTTTTCGACACTTTTTGAGGATGCTGAGATTCTTCCTATTTGTTTCTTTATGTTAAGTAGTATTTTATTCCCGGTTTCTTTCAATATTTTTCTCTCCGAATTTAAAGGAGAAATATCATTTGCTACGAAGTTTTTTAGGGGAATCCAAACCATTACGGATTCTTAATTAAGGTGTTGAGTATTTAATATCTACAGTAGTCCCCAATTTCATTCTTTTCCTGCCAGGGATGGCCATCTCGGCCAATCCTTCTGTATTCGATCCGTTATCCGTTCTGAACGGATCGGATTTTTCAGATATCGGGGCGGATTCGGATTTATTTTTCAAAAAAAAATATCGAAGATCGGATCGTATTCGGAGATAAGTCTGTCCCCGCCCCGATCTGTCCCCGAATATCCAAAAATTTAATTTTTTATCAAAAATCCGCCTCCGATCTGTCCCTGAATACTCTTTTAGAATCAAAAATCTGGTTTTCTTTTTTCAAATTCGGATATCCAAATCTCCGATCGGATCTCCGTTCTCCGTTTGGGGCGGGGATGTAGGACCGAAAATATACCCGATCGGAGATCGAGGCGAATTCGGAGGTCGGGTGGAAGGTTCGGATTCGGATATATCAATATCCGCCTTCGATCCGCCCCGTTGTCATTCCTATTTTCTACTCCAATATTTTTTTGAATTGGCTTTGGAATCTTAATAAAATTCTTTAATTATTTTATGAGTTGTTTGGTGCTTTAAATTCGGATGGGAGAGGTTCTATTCCGCTCGAGCACGGTTTGTTCCAATCTCGCTCCGATGATCGAAAACAATACACTCCATAGAGTTCGTCGAATAGAACAAATATGTAAAAACGGTCTTGTTATTGTTAGCCTACTGGGCTGATGATAAATACACTAGAAGACAAGAGAAATATGTATTTCTATATATTATTTACACCATTTAATACACATTCACACACTTACTATTGTCAGTCTATTGAGCTGATTTTAGAATTTTTCATGTAAAAAATAAGCTCGATCGTGTATCATTAAGTGTCTGATCAAAACACATATAACTTGTCAATAATGAGTTCAAGTGGATTTGATCCAGTATTTTAGATCCATTCTTTTCACGATAAAAATATTTCAATTAGGCACTTAATGATATCCGATAGAGCTGATTTTTGGCATTGTTGTTTTAGAACTGTATGAAGTGACCATTTTCGATCATCGGATCGAGATAGGAGAGGGCCCCGCTCGATCGGGACAGCACGCTGCCATTCTCAATTATTTTTTGACTTAATGTGTTCTGAAAAAATATTTGGATGCTAATTAGATAGACTTGGAACCGAACTAGTCTTGCGATTTTGTTCTTGTCAGGTTGCACACATATATTATTTCTGAACTGAGGACTGTGGTTCCTGAGACTTAATTTATCTAATGAGAGTTGTTTACCAGCAATAAAGCATGCATCCCAACAATAGGACCCGTTCGTTTAAGAATTTTGGATTTTGGATTTTGGATTTTAATCATTATTCTATTTCCCTCCGATCATTAATCTCATTTTTCTCTCTATCTCTCTCCAATCATTATCCCTATTTTCAGCCAAAATTATTTCTCTCTACATTCATTACCTACTAAAAAGGAACTTTGAAGTCCCTTTTTAGCAAATGAAATTCAGAGTTCAAGAAGTATAGTATGACCTTGCTTATTTTTGTTAAGGTAACAGTTCAAAATTTTGCTGAAATGGGAATTACTATACAGTTTCCATCTAATGGTATCAGCCAGCAACTCAGCATCATTCGCCTTCCTTGCTGTGCTTTTTTGTGTGTTGTGCATTGGTGCACTACAAGGTGTAGTGCGGTATCCTGCAAGTCTGAGCTGTCCATTATCGAGATGACATCTAGACTATTGATAGCCGAGACGGAGGGTTGAGATGCCGCACTACACCTTGTATTGCACCCCGCATTACAGGATCCCCGTGTCCCTCAATTGGTGCTGGTTTCATATATAAATTTTTCAATATTTTGGTTCAGAAATGAGAAACCATGTCCAGGAATCAATCTGTTTATGTTAGTAGATAAGCCATAGATATATCAAACTGCACACGGAAAAGTTCTCTTGTTCTGAATACTGATGACTGGTTTTTCGCGCTGCTATATACGCAGAAATTTTTCGCGCTGCAATGGTGTCGGACAAGGAAAGGTTTGATCGTTCAGGACCCTCTCACCTAACTGATCGACTCGACTGGTAAGACCTTTTCTCCCCCACATACTTATGGCATTGATTTCGAGGATATATAGGAGACGATTTAATGGTAGTACGTGCTAACTGCTAAATGACTATGCAAATATTGAAGCCATTCAAGAGAACTCAAATGGATGTTCTACCTACCCGATATCATCTCTGAGATGGCTTCTCTTGGCAAATCATTGACGTCTTGTTCCAATGTCAAACCCTAATACAAAAGGAGTATTTGAAAAAGCTAATTTCTACTACCATTTTATCTTACTAGCAATAGCAATAAACCCACGCCGTACTACGCACAGAATGTGTAAAGATTCGAACGTTTTAAAAAAAGTGAAAGGACAATAAGAATTTCACCAAAATTTTTTGTAAAAAATGGTGTGTATTTAATTTGTGGTCAGGTCATATATTTACAACTTATATAGGTGTATGACGTCGATCTCTCTTTAATATTAATGTTACGTGAGAATCACGATTGGAGATATCCCTTAAAGTGATAGAAATAAGGGCTCTCTTGTATATTTATAGACCTTTCGCGCTAATTGCGACCTACAGTTTATCAAAATATCTTTATGCATTATAAAGATTGTACAATTATGGGGTCCCTAGATTAAATACACACAAAGAAAAGAATGTATGCCCAAGTAATATTAAATCAAAATTCATGATTCGAGCTCAACATAAAAGTTCTCCCTTGAAAAAAATAGGATATTTCTTATGCAAGCAGCGGCGCCAGACGCCGGAGCCACAGTAGGACCAAGCTTAGTTTTATCGCAAATTATAAAGGCCATGATAATTTGTATAAAAAATGACACATTTTCTTTTATAACACTTACCTCCCTAGTATCTTTGTCAAGTTTCTAAAAAAGTTATCTTTTATGTTTTTGTTATCCATAAAGACTCATTATCTATATGTATATTACAACAAATTCTATGTTTTAAGTTAATTTGTTTTATATTATGGTTGTTTACAAAATAAAAGATAGAAAATTCTAAGACCATGTTTAACGAAGCCCCCACCATCCTAAATTTCTGACTATGCCACTGTATGCAGGAACAATGTGGATCACCGAAGGTCTATTCTTGCTTGCTTGGTTCAGGGTGTCAAAATCCAAGAGCTAGACCGCCAGGAAAATAGACAAGGCCCCCAAGCTCTGGCTCGTCGTTGGTGGGAGTCCTTTGGTTTCCGATTGCACACTCCGCTCATCAATGCCGATCACTCTATCTTCGGCGCCATCTACAAATTCACACCACCAATCTACCGCAGGCACTTCACAATGAATGGAACTCCGCGTTACATAATCGCTTTCCGAGGCACCCTAACCAAGGGAGATGCATTTTTAAGTGACATCAAAATGGACGTCCAAATCATCAAAAGTGGGCTCCACCAGACACGCCGTTTTGAGATTGCCATGCAATCCGTTGAGAAAGCAGTTGCTGATTTCGGAAACTCCAACATATGGTTAACTGGCCATTCATTGGGGGCAGCCATGGCAATGCTCGCCGGAAAGACCATGGCGAAAACAGGCATTTTTCTTGAAACTTTTCTCTTTAATTTGCCTTTCGTTTCTGCACATATAGGGAGAATTAAAAACGAGAAAGTGCAACAAGTGGTCCGAAACATGAGGAGTAAAGCCGTGGGGCGCATCCTTGCTTGGAAGGCTCGTCGCGGGCACCAGCAGCAGACGGATGTATTGGCTTTGTCGGAATGGGTCCCGCATCTGTATGTGCACCCGGACGATCACATTTGCTCAGAGTACATAGGGTATTTTGGGCATAGGGAGACGATGGAGGAGGAAGGAGTTTGGAGTAAGGAGAGGTTGGCCACCCAGCATTCGCTTAGGGTTCTTATGAAGGGTGCAATAGGAATGAAGCGTGAAGAACCGTTTCACCTTATTCCTTCAGCTGATTTAATTGTTAATTTAACTCCTGCGCAATCTTTCATACAAGCTCATGGACTTCGCCAGTGGTGGAGATCTAATCTGCAAGCTTTCAAACAAGCTCATGAACTTCGCCAGTGGTGGAGATCTGATCTGCAGCTGCAGTCTACGGTGTACAAATATAATAATTAACATTGGTGAAAAAACCTCATGGAATTCGCCAATGTGAATTTCGGTTGTTGTCATCGTATGTATCTGTTGTTGTCCATTGATGGAGATCTGATCTGCAGCCTGCAGTCTTATGGTGTACAAATATAATAATTAACATTGGCAAAAACACTCGTGGAATTCGCCAATGTGAATTTCTGTTGTTGTCATCGTATATATCTGTTGCAGTCAAACGGTTTCTTTTGTGTTATAAAGAGACTTGAATGGTGTTAAAAGTACTTTAAGTTTTTCTTATGCTTCTTATTTTATTGTTAACCTAATAAAGTAAACTTGCAAAGTGGTAAAAATTAAAAACTATTATACGCAACAACTTTTTAGGATTTTGGAGTCCACCGTTGACAACCTTAGCTTTCGTTATATGGCAGTGGTTTGTCCAGCAGATAAGGTAGGAGAAATATAAAACACGGGGCTCAATTTCTGAATTGTGATTGGTGACGACATTTGAACCGCTCGTCTCTCCTCCACGAGAGAGAGAGAGAGAGAGAGAGAGAGTAGCAGTGTCGGTTTGGGGTGATGCAGTCTAGTGAGATTGAGATCTCCTCTGCCGATAGGTTGGTTTTCGATAACTTTTCCCCTACAAAACGTCAATATAGAAAGTATCGTGATTCCATGTGAAGGAGTTAAAAGTAGTTTCCCTTTTTTGAGGATGCTGATGGGTTTTCTTCGCATTTGTTTCCTTATTATTATGTTGTTTGATTCTCTCTCCTACTGGCTATTCAAAGAAGAAATCTCATTTGCTTGGAAGTTTTTTACGGGAATCGAAACCATTACGGATTCTTAAGGTGTTAGAGTATTCAACACCAAATACCCAATTTTATTTTTTTCCTACTCCAATATTTTTTTCAAGTGGGTTTGGAATCTTAATAAAATTCTTTCATTTTATGAGTTGTTTGGTGCTTTAAATTTTCAGTAGTTATTTTCTGACTTCATGTGTTTCAAAAATATGTTTGGATGCTAATTGGATAGACTAGGAACCAAACCACAACCGGATCGCTCTTGCGGTTTTGTTCTTGTCAAGTTTCACACATATATTGTTGTTGAAATGACGACTGTGGTTCCTGAGACTTAATTTACTCTATTTAGACTTTTCGAACTACCATAATGAGAGATTTGTCTATCCGCAGTAAAGCATGCGTCCAAACACTAGAAGTCCCTCTTTAGCAAAAGACTTTCAGAGTTCAAGAAGTAGAGTATGAACTCTGCTTTATTTTTGTTAAGGTAACAGTTCAAAATTTTACTGAACTGGGAATTATACAGTTTCCATGTATCAGCCAGCAACTCAGCATCATTTGCCTTCCTTGCCGTGCTTTTTAGTGTGTTTCTTTTTTGTAGTGCAGGGGTGCACAGTGCCCTAAAGGGTGTAGTGCAGTATCCGAGCCGTCTATCCGGCAATCAATGACTTAGATTCCATCTCGGCTCCTGCAAATCTGAGCTATCCGTTATCGAGATGAGATATGGACTATTGATAGCCGAGACAGACGACTGAGATGCCGCACTACAAGATCCCTGTGTTCCTCAACTGGTGCTGGTTTCATATATTTTTCTCAATATGTTGGTTCAGAAATGAGAAACCATGTGAGTTGATTTGCATCAACCTGCATATGATCAAGGAATCAATCTGTTTACGTTAGTCGATAGGTATATCAAACTGCACACAGACAAGTTCTCTTGTTCTGAATACTGATGACTGGTTTTTCACGCTGCTATGTATGCAGAAATGTTTCTGTTATTAGGAAGAGAGAATCATGATTAAGATGCGATGATCTCAGAAAGGGAAAGTTTTTTTCTTTCAGGACCCTCTCACATAACTTGTGTTGACTGGTAAGACCTTTTCTCTCCTCATACTTATGGCATTTCTCCTTATTATGATGTCTTTCTGCATAGGTTCAATTTAGCAGTGAATCCCATGAATGAAGACTCAAAGCTTGCTGAAAATTTTTCGTTCTACTATATCTGAAGAAAGAAATCTGAAAAGGTTAATTCCTGTTTTATCTTATGCAGGAACAATGTGGACCACCAAAGGTCTGTTGCTGCTTGTTTTGTTCGGGGTGTCTACTTCTTAGAACGGGGCCGCCAGGAAAATAGACGAGGCCCCCAAGCTCTAGCTTCTCCTTGGTGGGAGTTCTTCGGTTTCCGACTGCACACTCCTCTCATCGATGATGTCGATCACTCTATCTTCGGCGCCATCTACGAATTCACATCACCATCTTACGACAACCACTTCACAACAAATGGAACTCCGCGTTACATAATCGCCTTCCGAGGCACCCTAGACGGAGGTTCATTTTTAAGGGATTTCCAACTGAACCTCCACCTCATCGAGAATGAACTCCACAGGACATCCCGCTTTGAGATTGCCATGCGATACGTGTGGAACACAATTGATGTATCCGGAAGCTCGGACATATGGTTAACTGGCCATTCCCAGGGGGCAGCCATGGCAATGCTCGCCGGAAAGACCATGGCGAAAGCGGGCATTTTTCTTGAAGCTTTTCTCTTTAATCCGCCTTTCATTTCTGCACCTATAGAGAGAATCAAAGACGAGAATGTGAAACATGTATTGCGAGTCATGAGGAGTTTTCTAGCCGCAGGGCTCACCGTTGCTCAGAAGGCCCGTCGCAGCCACCACCAGCAGATGGATGTATCAAAAGATCCGTTTGTGGCTTTGTCGGAATGGGTCCCGCGTCTGTATGTGCACCCGGACGATCACATTTGCTCAGAGTATTTAGGTTATTTTGAGCATAGGAAGGCGATGGAGGAGATAGGAGCTGGGTGTGTGGAGAGGTTGGCCACCCAGAATTCGCTTAGGGGTCTTTTGAGGAGTGCATTGGGGAAGGAGAGTGAAGAAGTTCCGTTACACCTTATGCCTTCAGCTAATTTGATTGTTAATTTAACTCCTGCGCAAGCTTTCAAAGCTCATGGAATTCGCCAGTGGTGGAGTTCTGATCTGCAGTTGCAGTCTAAGGTGTACAAGTACAAGTAATGTACAAGTATAGGTAAATGACATTGAATTAACATCGGCGAAAAAAGCTCATGGAATTCGCCAATGTTAATTTAAGGTGTTGTCATCGTATCTCTTTTAGTAACTTGAAGTTTGGTGGATTGATCATATTGGTGACGAGGCATTGATTCATTTCCCCATGTATCTGCTTGTTCAATTGGTTTGGTGCTGTGCACCATTCTAGCTGTTTAGCAATTCAACAATCCAAATTTTATCTTCACCGTGTAGCATCCGAGCTGTTCGTTACCGAGATGAGATTTGGATCGTTGGATTGCCAACGAACGACCCAGATGGTGCACAGCACAGTGTTGGAGTGCTTTTTTTTTTTTTTGGGTGCAAGTTATTTAGGAAAGGCTGAGGCTCCGTTCCAGTACTCCATATAAGTACTTATTTTTTAAGAAGGCAATTTCAAGTTCAAAAATAATATGTTTACGCAAATAATTTTCTTACGAATATAGATCTAGTTTGATAGATCTCATCGAGATCTTTTATACGGTGCAAAAAAAATCGAAAAATTATTTTTCATTTACATTATTTTTGAGTTTAAAAATATGAAATAAGTACTTATTTTTTAAGAAGGTGTTCTGGAACGGGGCCAATGTATAAACCAGACTCTTTTATTACTTTAATTCCCAATTAGGATCATCCCGAAGCGCTAGCCCATTTTGGACCGATAAGGCTTCCGCAATGTTTACCTGCGCGAATCATTTCAAAAGTGCTTGTGAGTAGGTTGCGGCCATTGTTGAATCAGATGACTACTTCGTCAATACTTTGCATATACAGAGAACATCTCCTGTTTGCATCTGAGAAGAGGAATTTTAATTTCATGAAACTGCAATTTTTCATTTTCCATTCCCTATGATGGTATAGACTTAGGATTTTCCTTGTTTAAAGGAGAGAAAAAAGAGGAGGAGGAGGAATTTTGATGATATGTGGTGTGTATGGGATGGACCTACAACAATACAACCTTTATCACTGTGCTAAATTGGAAAAATGAGCTCTCTTTTACTCCCCTATTGTAACATAAAAACAACATTTTTGGGTTTAAAAAAAAAAACCCTCCTCATTTATAACTAGTGCTTGAGTTTAATCTTCATTTTCTCCATTTCTTTCGCATCACATGGGGTGCCACACTTGCGTAGAAAATCACTCTCCTTTTTGTCAAGGAAAAAGGCTCTTTCAGTGATGAAAAAAAGCACTTTTGGTACTTTTAATTAGGGGTGTTACAAAAACCGACTAGCCGAAAAAATTCAAAAAAATCGATCGATCGAATCAATTTTTGATCAGGATGATGGCGGGATTTTTACGGTTTTGAGTGGACCAAACGGAAATTAAACCGAACCGACTATATTTTTATATAATTTGCATTAATCTTGACTGTTAATTTATTGCGTTTAATTTTGACCATTTATTATATATATATATATATAGTGTTTGCTTTGGAATAAAATAAAAAACAGGTTTGGCCGTTTGGGCCATTTGGCCCACTGTCAAGTTGGGAGAGAATGATATGGATTTGTTTAATTTAAATGGTATGGGTTGAGGCGCATTGGTCCACTGTTTTACAAATGGGCCCAACTGAGGCCCATTTCGGATGGGCCGAAATCCCCAACTGAACCGACTCCACCCCGAATCGAAAAACACCAGTCGGGATCGGTCTGGAAAATATTTGCCTGAACAGAATTGGTCTTCGGAAATTCCACCCTGAACTTTTAGACCTTGTTCCAATAGGAATTTTTAGAACTTTATTTTTTTTGCGTTTATTAATTTTACGAGATGAATCGAAAAAGTAAAAAAAAATGATGCGTAAAACTAACAAACGTAAAAAAAATTTAAAATAAGGACGAAACCCAAGAAAAGAGAGAAAATAGAAAAAGTGTTAATGAAACGGGGTCTTAGCCAATTTAAAAAACTGAAATTTGATTATTCATAAAAGTTGAAGGTCACAAGATATTGCTAAAAATAAAAGAAACAATAGCCTGCCAACCAGAACAACTTTCTCTGATTAGGACTGGACGCCACCTTTGGTAACCTTTGTTTTGGGAAAATCGTCAAAAAAGTACTGCGAACGACGTCGTATGCAAACAATTTTCGGACATCGTCTCACTGGTTTCTCCATCAGATTCAGGTAGACAGAGAAAGAGGGGTCCAACTTCTGCATTGCATTAAGATTGACAACGACATTTGAACCGCTCGTCTCTCCCCGGACCCAGGAAAGAGAGAGAGAGAGAGAGAGCGACAGATTCAAATCCATCACGGTATATTCTCTCTCCCTCCCTCCCTCCCTCCTCGGCAATGTTAAATTTGTACTCCATGTTCAATTACTAATGCATTGCTTATACCCTAAATCCTAATTCCCATTTAAACAAGATCCATCCATTGAAGGAGTGCCTAGGCCATATTCTCTCTCTCTCTCTCTCTCTCTCTCTCTCTCTCTCTCTCTCTCTCTCTCTCTCCATCTGGGCCATGTGTATCGCTTTTGGGGTCACGAAATGTGGTGAGATTTACATCTTCTCATATTTTCCATTCCATTTCTAAGGCACAAATGAGATCTAATTAACATTCATGTTTTTTGTTTGTTTTTTTGCTTGTGTTTTGTACTATTCTTTTTCTAGATTGCTTTTCGATATTTCTATATTGAGATTACGATTCAAAAGTAGGTTCCTTTTTTATGATGCAGCTAAGTTTTTTCTTCCCGGAGTATTTGTTTTCTTGTGTTATTTATATTTGTCTCCGATACCAAAAGCTTGGATTAGTAGATATGATGCCTTCCTTATCGGTCTATGTCGCAGTTTGATTCTCTGTCCTACCACGATTGTATAAAGAAATTAAGAATAAGATTTTGGTGACAGGGCTCAAATGGATCTAGTGATAATTAAGGGATTTGTAAAGTTTTTTTGTGATAATCTTCTCAGTTTGAGAGTCAAAATGGAGTTTTCAGCTCTTCAAAGTTGGGTCTCGCGTTTAAACATCAGGACAGGAATCACAGGATCAAAGTTGACAATCTGTGGTTGATGGAAGCTAGGCAATTATGCTCAAGACGCGAATATTATCTATGTGATATTACTGAAACCATATTCAGCAAATTTTTATTAGATGTGGAAGGCAGATATTTTTTGGTTTTTGCCCCCACTCTAATTCATGTTGGCAAGCTTGAATTCTGTTGAAGTCATGTGTGTTGCGAATACGAGGGTTCCTGGGACTCAGTTTAGTCTACTAAGACTATTGGACTGACTACCACTACCAGAAAGAGAGATTTGTATATCCAGAATATAGCATACGTCCAAACATAAGAAGTCCCTTCTAAGAAAATATTTTTCAGAGTTCAAGAAGTAGAGTATGAACTCTGCTTTATTTTTGTTAAGGCAATAGTCAAATTTTGTTGAACTGGTAACTGTCAAAGAGGTTCGATCATTCTCTTTCCTGGATATGCTAGTCTGTGTGCGTGTTTTTTTCCCCAAGTCTCATCTGGTGCCCCATTCATGTTTTGTTTCTGAATACGCCGGTTCAGCTACTAGAAAGTCACTTGAGTTGATGCATATCATTGCATATGAAGGATTCTGTTTACGTTAGTTGATACATATCAAACTACACAGAATGTTTCTAGTTCTGAATAGTGACTGGTTTTTCCCTTTTCTGTGCAGAGATGTTCCTATTATAAGGAAGAGACCATCACAACTAAGATGCGATGACCTCAGAAAAGGAAAGTTTTGATCTTTCAGGACCCTTACACCTAACTTGTGTTGACTGGTAAGACCTTTTCTCCTTCATTCTTATGGCATTGAATTTGAAGGATATGAGAAGATATTGGGAGGTGGACATGGAGTGTGTGTTGATGATGACGCAAATATTGAAGTCATTATGGATAACTCAGACAGATGTTCTACGCTAATATCAGAATCATCTCTGAGATGGCTTCTCTTGGGAAGCCGTTGACTTCTTGTTCTGACTATGTTGAACTTTTGGAATTCCTATGGCATGTTCTCAATTCCTCATTTTCTGTTAGTGTGTCCTACCATTGAAGACCTGTTTGCACACATCTTAAACCCAACATTGTATTGCTTATATAGTAGGGCAGTGTGTAGTTACTTGAAAATTAATGTTCATTTCCTTGCGTTCTTTCGGAAGATACATGCATGCACATTCAAAAAGAAAAATGTGAAGGGATGGCCAAAAATAGATACAAGTACATACTACGTTGCCATCCCCAGTTCTTAGAGTTTATGCATCGACGTAGCAGCCTGCAGGATCACAGCTGAATCCACTTGCACAATTGATAGGTTTTTTGATGTATTGGCATTTCCCCTGATTATCAATCTAAGCTTGCATCTACTGCAGTTTATATAGGAGGAACTTATTGCTTTCTCAAAATGGAAATTCAAAAAGTTTTATTCCTATGCTATCTTATGCAGGAGCAATGTGGATCAACGAAGGTCTGTTGCTGCTTGCTTGGTTCAGGGTGTCTACATCTTAGAGCGAGACCGCCAGGAAAATAGACAAGGCCCCCAAGCTCTTGCTTCTCGTTGGTGGGAGTTCTTTGGTTTCCGATTGCACACTCAGCTCATTGATGATGCTGACCACTCCATCTTCGGCGCCATCTATGAACTCATGGCACCATCCTACTCCAAGCACTTAACAATAAAAGGAACTCCGCGTTACATAATTGCCTTCCGAGGCACCCTAACCAAGGGAGATGCATTTTTAAGGGATTTCCAACTGGACCTCCACATCATCAAAAATGGGCTCCACCAGACATCCCGTTTTGAGATTGCCATGCAATCCGTTCGGAATGCAGTTGCTGCATTCGGAAACTCGAACATATGGTTATCTGGCCATTCAATGGGGGCAGCCATGGCAATGCTTGCCGGAAAGACCATGGCAAAAACAGGCGTTTTTCTTGAAGCTTTTCTCTTTAATCCGCCTTTCTTTTCTGCACCTATTGAGAGAATTAAAGACAAGAATGTGAGACATGGGATCCGAATCGCGAGCAGTTTTCTAGCCGCAGGGCTCACCGTTGCTCTGAAGGCTCGTCGCGGCCACCACCAGCAGAGGGAAGATCCTTTTGTGGCCTTGTCGGAATGGGTCCCACGTCTGTATGTGCATCCGGGTGATCACATTTGCTCGGAGTATATAGGGTATTTCGATCACAGGAAGAAGATGGAGGATATAGGAGCCGGGGGTATCGAGAGGTTGGCCACCCAGAATTCGCTTGGGGGTCTCGTGATGAGTGCAATGGGGAAGGAGAGTGAAGAACCGTTGCACCTTATTCCCTCAGCTCATTTAATTGTTAATTTAATTCCCGCGGAAGATTTCAAACAAGCTCATGGAATTCACCAGTGGTGGAGACCCGATCTGCAGTTGCAGTCCAAGGTGTACAATTACAGGTAACGATATCCTCTTCTGTTGTCGTCATTGTATCTGATTTAACTTGTATTTGTGGAGTTTGGTGTATTGATAGATTTCGGGCGTTTAACTGTGTAACGGGTCATGATCCATTGATTTGGTTTCTTTACCTTGTAATGGGTGACGAGGCATTGATTTAAATCCAATGTATCATCTTGTTCAATTTGTTTCAGACACGAAAATTTGATGCAAGTTATCTAAGAAAATGTGCTATTTGTCCGTATTTCTATTTACAGAGATAATCAACGGTTCGCATTTGAGAAAGAGGTATTTAATTTCAGAAAAATGTATTTGTTTTAGTTTGGCCAACCCTTAGGAGTAGCAATTGGTGGGCACGTTTTATGTCGATTCACTTTCAACTTCTAGCAAGGGTGGGTTTAACCATGTTTCTGGATTTATGAGAGCTTCCCATTTTGTTTGCTTACTGTATTATTGGGATGGAACAAAGCGTTTTTTTTTCCTTGAAAAAGTAAAAAGAGTTTGTAGATTTCATGAACTAATCCTAGTAAATGACTAAAAACAGTTGTTAAAGTAGAGAAAAATCTCATCAAATTTCTATGGAGACATACATTAATTGCATATTCTCTCTCATACCTTAGAACATCCGCAATGAGGTTTGGTATATTTGCGTGTTAAAATATTTGTTAAAATGTGTATTAGGATAAAAATGGATTTCACAAGTGTATGTTAGATATTGTTAACATGAGAGTGTGTTAGAACATCCACAGTGAGTTTGATAAATTTGTGTTCTAAAATGTGTGTTAGAGGTGGGACTCACTTATAGTTTGTTAGCATAGTTGTCAAACTTGACACATATGTTAGCACACTATAAGATTTAACACATTCTAGCACACAAATTAATGCAAGCATTGTGGCACAAAAAATATATTTTTGTTTGCTAAGTTTTAACACACAATTAACACACACTAGTTAGTACACCCATTGTGGATGCTCTTAGTAATCAAAATTGCTCGATGGAGGGAGAATTAGTACCGCATAAAAGTATCGTAATTCTTGCCATAGTACATTTTTGTGTGAGAATCAAATGAAAGGAGGATCTCAAATTGGTGTGATTGCAGCCGGCTTCATAACTCGGCATTTTAAAGGAGTATTTGCACAAAAGAATTCGGTTGTGTTTGGTTGAAATTTTAATTTAGTTTACTTTTGGTAGTGGGTGAAGAGAGAAATAGAGTAATGATTGAAGACATGGGTAATGATTGAAGAGAGATAGAGAGAGATAAGAAAATAATAATTAAAAAAATAGGATAATAATTGAAAAAAGAAATAGGATAATGATTAAAAATAAAATTAAAACGAAAACTAAACGGTGAACCGAACAAAGCCGGAGAATTAGAATTGCTTGCCTCATAGAGAAATTTTTGGGTTTTGAGTGGGTACCACGTAGTGGTACTTGTCGGCAATTCCAACCGTCTAAACGTGTTTTAGATGGTCTGAATTTTAGAGAGAAAAAGACGAGAGAGTTATCTGGTGAGGCTCTAAAAAAGGAGGGAAAAGAGAGAATAAATCTGAACTGTCTAAAATACATTAAGACGGCTGGAAGGCTGGAATCGCTGACGAATACTGGGTTCGTGTGTGTGTGGCATTCCAAAAACTTGTCGCTTGCTCCAATCCAGGGCAATAATTGCACCATTCCTGTGTGGCCTGTGTCCAAGTGGGTATCACGAGCCGCAAGACGAGGAGGAGCTTTGCTCGAATCCCAAAGCTCATTGTTTCTTTCTTGATGAATCGAGAATTGCGATTCAAGTCTTCACTTTCTGGAGTGCGTGGGTCCAACCCCAACAACGAGCACCACCGCAATCACTTCAGTCTTCAAAACAACGTCACTTCTAAACTTGAATTTCTGTTTCCGAAAAAACAAAATTGAGAAAAGAATCTCTAGAGCACAGTACACTCCATTTTCCTTCTTTTCACCCTTTCTTTCTCCACAATTTTCTTTTCAGACCTTATCCCTCACCAGTCGATTGCACTATGGAGTAATTCAGTAGAAAGAATGGTCCGAATAAACTGCTCAAACACTACGTGAGCATGACCACATAGATCCATATGGTACTTAAAAATTTCTCTTAATTCAGATACACAAAAAACAAAACACTAGTATAACATTAATGAGTATAATTAATTAAGCTTGGCCTCCCCGAGATGGAACTGCCATTGAATCAAAAAAGGAAAAAGGAAAAACTCCCACAAAACATGTGCTCCTGAAAAGCCCAACTATCAGCTCCTTCCATTCTCCACTTTTGCAGGACAGTCAATCATCCACTCACTCTCACTCTTAACTAAAAAAATCACCTAAATCAACCTCACAATTAATGAACTTAAGCTCAAAAATCAGAATTTGAACTTAAAAGTACACTGAATGTAGATCACATACAGATCGAGCATCAAATTTAACCCATTTCGCAATGTCACCAAAATTTCAGTCTGTACATACACACTTAACCAAATCCTGCTTCATCAAAATCACCAAAAACTAATAACCCAAAAACAATAAGGAAAAAAACTACTCCTACTAGCAATGAAAACCCAAAACAGATCCATCACTCACAGAAATCGCCACCCGACAGTCGGACACAGCCTCCACGTTGTGCGAGAAGAAATGCAGAACCCTCACCCTCCCCGCCATCTGCATCCTCGACTCGATCTCCATCGTGGGCCCCACCCGAGGCCCGTTGGACCCGTCCGTGACCACAACCGGGCCCACATTCTCCGGCGCCGCCCCCGCCGCGTACAGCGGAAAGGACTGGACGGAGAAGGTGGCGGCCATGTACTGGGTCCCGCCGGCCCTGATCTTCCCGGCCGGTATGAACATGAAGCCCACCTGGTTGCCGGCGTACAGCAACTGGAGCGTGCTGTCGTAGTGGGCGAAGGAGGCCCGGTTGGGGTTCTTGACGGAGACGTACTGGGAGAAGGTGAAGTTGACGGTGGTGCTGTTGGCGACGGAGAAGGTGGGGAGCTGGACGGAGTTGACGGAGATCTTGGGTTCGGTGGGCTTGAAGACGGTGAAGAACACGATGAGGACCACGATGACGACGAAAACGAGGAAGATCGTGGCGACGACGCATGACGCGAGGTTCGTGCGGCCCGGTGGGGGCTTTTGGTGCCGTGGTTTGCTCATGGCTAGCTGATCTACTATGTGTTTGTGTCTACTGTTTTTCTATCTACCACGCAATATTCGGTATCTATCAACCACCGTTGTTGTGGGGATGTGTCATGTAATCATGTGCGATGTGTGTCTTAATTGTTAGAGAGAGAGAGAGACACAGAGAGGGGCAAGACTTTTTGGCTGCAGTGCTGAGGGAGAGTGCGTGGTGGTAAAATGAGGAAAATTTGGAGTGCAGTGGTAATTGGAAAGTGATTTTGTAGTATTTTTGGTCATCTAGTAGGAAAAGAGTAGTGCTATATGTACAGAAAAGAGAATAGAGATTTCGTATTGACGGCCGTCGGTGGGCAGTCTCCAGCCACCGGACGGTCGATTCGAGCTGTTCAAAAATTCTAAAAAAAAACCGAGGGGCCCCACGAGGGAATCAATGTCATCCGAGGTGTGTAGGGTGCTTGATCGGAGCACCCCTTTTCGTGTGTATATACACACGAAAAGGGGTGCTCCGATCAAGCACCCTACTATACACACGAAAAGGGGTGCTCCGATCAAGCACCCTACTTATACACACGAAAAGGGGTGCTCCGATCAAGCACCCTACACACCTCGGATGACATTGATTCCCTCGTGGGGCCCCTCGGTTTTTTTTTTAGAATTTTTGAACGGCTCGGATCGGCCGTCCGGTGGCCGGAGACGGCCCACCGGAGGCCGTCGGTACGAAATCTCTCCTCTCTTTTCTGTACCTCTATCATTTTCGGTAGGAAAATGATGGAAAGGGAATTCCGATTTAACTTAGTGGGCATGAGAAAATCTATTAAAAAAGAAAAAAAGTGAACATGAGGAAACTAATATTGTGTTACACACTAAGAGGTTGTCCTAGTAGTTTAGGCGAATGCCCCAAACTTTGAAAATATTCCTCAAGATCTGGGGTTCGATTTCCCACCGGGTGACTACTCTGAAGTAAGTAGGGGGTAGTGACTGATATGGCCGAGCTATAGCTCCCCTAGAGATTTAAGTTGTGCAGTTTGGTCCATTTAGTGATTTGGCTATAGATTTATTCTTTCGTTATAAAACAAAAACAACTAATACTGTATTTGTTCTTTATAAGATCGTATGTTCAACTCACGTGCGTGAATGCCCAAACATTTTAAATCTTGAGACTTTGGTGCCATGGTTTGCCCATGGCTATCTATGGGTTTGTCTACTACTCCGTATATTTTATCTGCCACAAAATATTCGGTATCTATCAACCACCCTCTCTGGATGCAGTGTTGAGGGCAGAAAGTCTAGGGTCACTGCATAGAATGTGGTGACAAGTTCACAACACGTCCAAAAAAAATACAAAAAAATATTTATAAATTTTAAAATAATATTTCACGGGATCCTGTAAAAAATCAGTTTCAACGGATATCAGTAGGTATGTTTTTCGGAATTTGTAGGGACGAAACTGTTTAGTTTTGTAGTTTCGTCCTACAAATTCAAAAAACATATCTACCGATATCCGTTCAAGCTGATTTTTTACAGGATCCAGTAAAATATTATTTTAAAATTTATGAATATTTTTCTGTATTTTTTTGGAATTCGAAATGGGCCCCAAAATGCGTGTGGTGGACGGTCACCGTAAATTGCATGCGGTGACCGTAGTCCGGCTGGAGTGTTTGTAAAATAGGAAAATTTGGAGTGCAGTGGTAAAATGATGGACACGGAAATAAATGTGTTCTTCCAGAGGGGGTTAAGGCCCCGTTCCAGAACATCTTCTTAAAAAATAAGTATTTATTTCATATTTTTAAACTTAAAAATAATGTAAATAAAAAATTATTTTTCAATTTTTTTTGCACCGTATTAAAGATCTCAATGAGATCTATTAAACAAGATCCATAGTGATAAAAAAATTATTTGCATAAGCACATGATTTTTGAGCTTGAAATTGCCTTCTTAAAAAATAAGTACTTATTTATCGTTCCGAAACGGAGCCTAAGTTAGGTGGTAAAAACTTCGGATTTAAGAGTTTGTTTCTTTTGAATTCTTAAGTTTAAAATATTTGGAATGCTATCAACGCCTTATTTAGATAAAGGTAGTCTACGACTCTCATCCTAAATTGGATGAGGTCAACCTATGCCGGACTTTGGCTCAGTTTTAATTGGGGCTATGCTAGTGGGACTTGGGATGCTGCAGGCACCCCTCTCCCGCCCTACAACATGTTGTGTGACCGATCTAGTCGTCCATTTTAACAATGGACGGCTTGAATTTTAAGAATGGTTTAGATTTGTAGGAGTTTTGATTAAATTTGAGCTGATTGTGCCAAATTAGATGATTGGATTAATCGTACTATGCTGTAGAGTTGGGTGCCCTACAACATAATTGACAATTAGATTAATCCTAAAAAATTATCGAGATGCACATAAATTGACTAAACAGTTGTTAAGAGCATGTATATAAGAGCAAGGTTACCGGTGGGTAGCTATATTATCTTGTGAACAGTTCATAATTCTACTTTAACTATCAACTTTTTCTTTCACAATTACATCAACACTATCTATTTTACCTAACAACAATTAAAATGTACATTTTTTCACTCTTCCATTATCTATCATTTATATTTAATTTTTCTTGAGTTTCCTCCATGGCAAAGCAAACCCCAACTGGGTCTTCCTTTCTTCGGAAGTTGAAGAACATGAAGTCTCAAACAAGCGAAACCCAGTCTTAAACAAATGAGAAGCTGATAAATTTCGGGGGAATTGGGTTTCAGTGGGAGATTGGGTAAAAATTTCTCATACATGAAACGGACAAAAATAAATTCTCCATACATGAAACGGACAAAAATTAATTTTTCATACATGGAGTCGGTTTTTAGTTAAATTTGAATTTAAATCTAAATTGATCATTGTGTGGAACTAAGTTGCTCCTTGTATGAAGCAAAGTCGTCCTTTATAATTGCACATTTTACTTGACTATTGTCAACAACGTCTACTAGATTAGTGTCATCCTCCCATCGGTGTACATACTCTAAAAGGGAGGAAAGGAGCCTATTTGGGAATAGGAGAAAAGTACGAAAGGAGAGACTTTACTTGCTTTGGTTACTTTTGCAGTAGACAACTGGACTTTCTTGGCCTATTTTGTCTTGTAGGCTGAGTCACCGAAACGATCTTTAGCTAAATTATATGAGGCATTGACTGGAATCATGCACTTGTTAGTTTCAAAACACTTTTTTAAAAAATAAATATTTATTTTATATTTTTAAATTAAAAATTAATGTAAATAAAAAAACATATTTTTTGATTTTTTTATACTGTATAAAAGATCTCGATTATCTCATCAATATCTTTTAAACAAGTCTCATATTGTATATTTTTAGATTTCAGTAAACGTATTATTTTTTAGCTTAAAATTGTACTGTGTTTGGAATGTAAAAAAAAAAAAATTTTTTTTGTGGCCAAAAATGTTAAGCTGAAAAATAATTAAAGTTATTATAATCCTTTATTAGTAGGGTGTTTTGTGTTGTTTTTTAAATTAATAAACATTTGGAGAATAGAAACAGAAAGAACCAGTCTAAAGTATGTCCTCTTCCATGAATTGTAGATCTGAAAACGAATATGATCTATTTCTACTATGTGAGATAAGCTTGATCTGATTTGGATTTTAAAAAATAAAAGTGCTAGGAACAAAGAAAAAGTACCCAAAATTATCGAGATTACACTTGTAAAGGTATTTATGACCTGTAATAAATCATAAATACCTTGTTCCGGATATTTTTTCATTGTACCCTTTAAAAAACTCCAAGGAGCACCATGCATTGTCTCAATCTAGTGTTGGCACAGTTCATGGTTCTTATTTTAAAAAAAGTCAAAAATATGAACCAATGGGAAAATCAACACTTTTTCTTAATTTTACTCATTGCTTAAATTATAATATTAAATAAATAAATAAGCAAAGCGAATCAACAAGACATACAGGCTCGTGTCCTAATTGGTAACTCCTGTCCTCCCGGTGTGGAAGGCCTGGGTTCGAGCCCTATCATGGGGGTTTTGGGATTCAGAGCTATAGATAGTCTCTGAAATCCTCCGTAGACTAACCTACTAATAAATTGGGGTCCGCAGAGATGAAATTTGAGCCGTTTGTTACCAGGCAGCCAGCTCGGATGGGGACAATCTTGCCGACAACAAGAACCTTAGGTCCCTACTAACATCTCGCTAACCCCCGCCAATGTATATACATTGGCACAAAAAAAAAAGTACAACAGGACTTTTACTGTGGACAACTTTAATCCATTTCGGCAATATGCTTGGAATAATCTGATTGGGCTGAAACAGGCTGAGAGTACATGAACTTGGGCTCAAGGCATCAACAAAGCCCATCCCTTCTCCAATTCTCGTCCTGTATTAAACCCCGAAGGGCACTTTCGAGTTTTGCCCAATTCAACCGTCCTTTTACCCGCCAACTGCTCTCTCTCTCTCTCTCTCTCTCTCTCTCCAGCAATGGCTTCTCCGGCAACTCTCGCCCTCTTCACCCTCATCTCCGCCGCGTTTCTTCTACCAAGAATAGCATCTCTAGAATACAATTACCCGTCCTCTCAAGAACTCATCAATCGCTTCCAACCTAACTTCATCGGCCGCACAAGCCCAACAATTTCTCCCCCTGAATCAGTAAACCCCCCGATGCCACCGACCCCAGATTCTCCCCCTCGTGTTCCGGCCTTGTTCGTCATCGGCGACTCGACTGTCGACTGCGGGACCAACAACTTCCTCGGTACTTTTGCGCGTGCCGATCGTCTTCCTTACGGGCGAGATTTCGACACCCATATGCCTACTGGACGGTTCTGTAATGGGAGGATCCCCGTTGATTATCTTGGTAAATATTATCTGCTTTCTTGATTTTCTTGTTTGGTTTGTGAGAAAATGAAGCAAAAATTGCAATTTGGGTCTTGTTTCTTTTTTGGGTAAATTGATTCTTGGTTTTGTGCGTCGTTTCATGGGTTTTGTTTTTCTTGGGTAATCTAGATTTCAATGCTTTGCTCTGTAACCAAAGCGGGGAATTTTTTTCGCTTGGAAAATTTCCCAGTAATTTGAGATTGAAACAAGTCTTGAGCAATGGAAGACTTCCCGTTGATTATCTTGGTATTATTATTGGATTTCTTGATTTTCTGTAGAGAACAAAATGGAAACAAAAATGAATTTTTCGAAAATCGTGTGTATCGACTGTGGGATTATATTTATGTGAACTGAGTCGTGGGTCTTGTAATTCCAATCGAAACATGTCTGAATTTGTATTCTTGTAGTTCTTGGTTTGAGCAACTCTGAATCTTTTCTCTCTTCTTTTTTTCTCTTCTTCTTTTAAGGATTTTGTCTGCCATATGCATTGATGTTTTTGGGTGGAATTTGGTATCCAGTGTTGATGTTTCGTTTACTTTTGATCAGCTCTGCATCTTGGGCTTCCATTTGTACCGAGTTATCTTGGACAGACCGGAAGTGTCGAAGATATGGTTCATGGAGTGAATTATGCATCTGCTGGTGCTGGAATCATTTTCTCAAGTGGATCAGAATTGGTAGCTTTTCCACTTCTTGTGTTATCAATCTTGCATTCACATATTGTCTAATGCGATATCAACATCATTGCCCATTGGTCCCGCACTCCCGCCCATACAACTTTTAACCAAACACTATATATGTGGGTCCCCTTGATATAAAGTCCAATCTGACACTCATATCCGGTCAAACAAACGGACCCTAAATGTACTTGTTAGATCAATATCAACTGCTCATTTCTGTACAACATATGTGGAGAAAAATGCGATTATTGTAATACAAGACAACAAAGAGGGCATCTAGGTGTCCTAGGACGACCAACCTATTCATGTTCAATAACTCACTGATTAGTTTGATTGCCGAGTTTTAACCTTCTTCCTTAGTTTTCTTGTGGATCAAATAGAGCATAATTGAAATCTGAAAGTTCATTTTTCCAAAAAGCTTTAAACTAGTTAAGTAAAGTTTTTCTTTAATACTATCATCACGAAAGGCTAGTAATTCATGAAGTGATATTGTTCAGGGTCAACACATCTCCTTTTCACAGCAAATTCAGCAGGTTATGGATACCTTCCAGCAGTTTACGTTGAGCATGGGTGAGGGTGCAGCAGCTGAACATATCTTGAATTCGATATTTTACATTTCAATTGGAACCAATGACTACATTCATTACTATCTCCGTAATATATCCAATGTGCAAAATCTGTATCTACCTTGGCGCTTCAACCAGTTCTTAGCGAGTACAATGAAGGAGGAGATTAAGGTGAGTTGTGACTATCCCTCATATTTCTATCCCAGTTAATGAGATTTAATGTTAATGTATAGTACTACGGAAGAACATGTCTTATTTGCAAACTTTCAGCTATATACAGTGTGTTTGGAATTTGAGAAAGGGAAGGGAAGGGAAAGAAAGCCATGATACTCCTTACTCTTGTCTGCTTTCTAACTCTAAGCGAAAAAGGAAAAAATCTGAGGCTGTGTTTCGGTGAAGGATTTGCGTAGGGACTTGTTGAGGGAAACATACCTTTAGTTGTGAAGGAAAACATCAAACATCCCTCCAATAATCCTTGATCCAAACAAAGCCTGAAGGAAAACACGTAGCAAGTTATTTCCTTCAGTTTCCTTTCTTTGCCTTTCATTTCCCCTTTCCTCTTCTCTTTCATAGTACAAGACCTTCAGTTATCCTGTCATTTTCTTCTCTTTCCTTTAAACACAAGGGAAGACTATTTCCTTCTTTGCTTTGGTTTTTCTATCTCTGAAAAACCTGCCGTAGAAAAGTAACTACTTCCCATCACATTTCTCTCCCACTCGCACCTGCTTTCTCTTTCCCTCTCACAAATTCGAAGCACAACATTATGTCTATGCAGCTTTTTTGTTTGATTGTCTGTATTTTACATTGTTTTAATGATGCAGAACTTGTACAACGCAAATGTGAGGAAAGTAGTGTTAATGGGACTCGCTCCAATTGGTTGTGCTCCTTACTACTTGTCGCTGTACGATAGTAACAATGGGGAGTGTGTCCATATGATAAACGACATGATACTTGAGTTCAACTTTGTCGTGAGATACATGGTTGAGGAGCTTGCTCATGAGCTCATCGACGTTGACATCATATTCTGTGATGCTTATGAAGCATCCATGGACATAATGACGAATAATCTCCTTTATGGTAATTCATTCTTATTTATCAGATTGACAGTAACTTATTAATCTGCACATACTTATGCTCGGAATTCTGTGGGAATAAGTAGAATCCATATCTAAAACCACAATGTGCTGCTTAATTTCCTATTCAGGTTTCAATGTAACTGCGGATGCTTGTTGCGGGTTAGGACCGTACAGGGGTTGGATGGTGTGCCTTACACCTGAGATGGCTTGCAGCAATGCTTCCAATCATATCTGGTGGGACCAGTTCCATCCCACGGATGCAGTGAATGAAATCTTAGCGGACAATGTGTGGTCTGGATTGCACACTGAGATTTGCTATCCCATGAACTTGCAGAACATGATAGCTCAGAAGGCCAAAAACGATTTGACAAAGTTGTTCACGATTAGCTGAGGTGAAAAACACCAGATTAGCTCTTGGTATGTAGACTTCCTGTGATCTGATTCAACAGAAATAAATTGGAATATAGGATACTGGATAGCATTGTAAGCTACTATATGCTGGCATTTGATAGATTTTCTCCTTTTCCAATTCAGAGGTGGAATGTCGATTTGTATAGACACAATATTGCCACATTGTTCACGGTTGGGGAATAGTGGCATGCTTTCCATTTTCTGTCAAATTTAGCTGTATTGTTTTTGAAGTTGTCTATATGATCTTTCAAGTTTTATGAGGAAAAGTTTTCACTTTTAGAGGGACCATTTCTTCTTCATTTGAGGCTTTCCTACTGGATGCACTCATCTTCTGATACTTTTATTTGTGTACTTGCCCATGCTACTCAGACACAAATACTCATTTTCTAGTGTTCGATCGAAAGCTTTGGTGATCAAAAGCATTGACAGTGATGTGGCAATTTAGGCATTGACAAATTTTGCAAGAACTTTGGCTCAACCAATGGAGCTCTGGTGAGCTGTTGCCAAATTTCAGCTTTGGCATGGAATATAGCTCGCCACTGGAGCTGTAATATGGGGTTTTGGCAAAAGTTTGTATATTAAAAAAATTCAGATTTGCAGTTTTAAGTGGTGTCTTCTTTTGCCCAGATTATGTTTCTCAAGCAGCAGACTTAGGCTCTGAAGGTATACCAGTGTGTTGGTTGTTTTGCTTAGAAGAACTAATGGAAGCTACAAACAACTTCGACAAGTCTAACATAATGGGTGAAAGTTCATATGGGAAGATAACATCCAAGAGTAAATATGCTTTAGAACTTTACATCATAATAACCATGATCGTGAAGAAAGCTTCATTCCATTGCCTCTATTTTGTTAGTCATAGCATGCCCAATGAAAGTAAAAGCATTAACCGCCAATGTGTATGTTTTTTTTTTGATAAGCACGTGTACTTTTATAAAGCTCAAACCAACCAAGATCTCACCAGGGCAAAACCCCCAGATATACAAACTGACTAATAACGAAAGAACCAAGACAAAACTTCAAAGAAAAGACTCAAAAACACCTGCACAGCTACCCTGTCTATACAGACTCAATAGCAGATAACAGCTTTTTCAGACACTCTCCAAACAGCACACAAGGAACGATTAGCCATGGAAGCCTTCACCCCTTTCATAGAACACAAAAATCTCAAACGTTGTCAATGGCCAATTGGGAAACTTGATCAACCTGGGCAGATTTCTGTTTGAAAACTCTGTAGTTTCTCTCTCCTCATATAGTAGAAGTATATACAGTGGCAGCCAAAGACCCTTTCTTGATTCTGCTACGAAAACCATCACCTTGGGCATGTTGCACGAACCATTCCATAGCCTCATCTAACTTAGGAAGTCTGATTCTAGAAGATATACTCCAGACATTCCACCATACAGAACATGAGAAAGGACATTCAACAACACGTTAGTAGCAATTTGGAACCTCCATAACTTGAGTACTTGGGCTTTCTATTCCTGTAAAACCTCCTTAACCCCGCACTTCTGTTTTTGGCATCTTCACAAAGGAAGACTAGAAAATGGAGCCCAAGTAGCTATTAGATGCCTAACTGTATCGAAAAAATATAGTACTATCCTGACACTTAAAACTCAGGTTGGACTTGCTTGCAAAGCTTCGCCACCCACATTTCGTTTGCCTCTTGAGTTTCTGCATCAATAGCTCAATAGCTGTGGAAGAGATGAATCTAATGCAAATGAAGTCCATCTCATACATGAATTGGCGTCAAATGGGAATTATCGAGCACATCTCTCAGGTAAGCTGAAAATCATGAAATAGTAATAGTTGGAGCCATAACCCCAGTTTGTAACGTAGGTCGAATATATCAGTTGGATCGGATGTCTAGCCTAATATTCTGATGGGTTTGCATATAATAATCCAGAAAACACTCTCAAATGGGCAGACAGATAGTCAGCTCTGATTGGCGTGGCACTTCCTACGTACTGGATTTTGATTGAACTTGCAGTCATTGGATCTTTAAGTATATCATTTTCCAACGTTGCAGGCAAATGATCACTATATAAGTTCCTCCTATGGGTTCACCATGTGAGGTACATCATTTACACACAGCATTGTGTGAGACCCAAACCCATCTCGAGTTTTTACACAAGCAATCGAAGGCACTTAATTTGTTTAAAATATGATTTTAAGATACCCCGTAAAAAAATTACCGTTAGAAAATTAAGCAAAGAACCGATCAAGCAATTATTGATACTTGATTGAGTTGATTTTGTAGAAGGATCCTTTGAAATGCATTTTAAATAGATAGAGAAGCTCCGATTATTTATCTGAAATTTTAAAATGTGTCCCACACAATATGGTGTGCATTTAGTAAGTATCTTCAAGGGGCAATTACCCCAAAATCTCAGCATGTTTGTCCACACAATTAGGGAAAATACATTCAATATACTTTAAATCATTACTCCAATTTATGACTAAAATACTTTATTGAAAAAGGAATTGCCTGGATTTGGGGTCCCTGTAGTGCCCAATCTGAATCGTCCAAAACTATTCTCAAGTATTCAAACTTCAAATATTATTGTACATATAAGATACTTACCTTACATGTAAAATAATATTTTGACCATTAATTACCGAGCAGACGACAAAGATTGAGCACTACAAGGGGTGTAGTGCCTTAGGGACCTCGGTTTCGTCCCCTTTGCGAATTGCACCTCAGTTGCGGTATTTGCATGTTCTTCCCGAGTCTGTAGAAATCATGTTGAATGAATATTGATAACTTAGTGACCGAAGTACATTATTCGAATCTGGCTATGATGCCCCAGTCCGATTTGATGCCCCCCATTTTCCCTCAACTGTTGGATCTCGATTTTTCATTCTCAACCATTAGTTCCATCCCACTCGTAATACACGTAGGTATACATTCTGGCCATACATTGTGGTAAGTGTGAATATAGTAAATGGTATGTAAAGTCAGTTCGTGTGGTACATAAAATTGAATTTATTTTTTGAAAAATCATAAAACCAACTTATTTTTTGGGTGTTTTTGATCTAATGATTGAGATTTATCCATTTTTTCAATCTTACTGTGGGGCATGGAAGAAATTTTGACATTATTCTTCTAAAAAATGAAAAACGAATATAATTTTGAAAATGTACTTCATAATAAATTCCATTCCATTCCCTCTGCTGGCCCAGATTAGGAAAAAGATGACAAAATAGGAAATTCAATAAATAAATGTGCTTTGATTAAAAAGGAAAACTCAATAAATGTGGAATATACAGCATCAGCAAGAGAAAAACAAGACCCAATAAAGACGACGTCGTAGCTCCGTAAATGAGGCGAAGCTTGGCTTCGCGATTTGCCCTTCAACATTCTCCCTATTTACCACTCAACCCAAACCGTTTCACCCCCAATCCGCCTCCGACTTTCTAGTTCTGTACACAGTTACAGAAATCTCACTCTCTCTCCGCCCTAATTCCATATATACGAGTGCGCTAGGGTTTCGATCAAGAGAGAGAAAAAGTGACCCATGCACAGATAACAACATCCAACTGCCATAAAACCCTAGTTTCACTCTCTCATCCGCTCACTTCCAACGCCCTCGCTTCTGATTCCTAGGTTTTTCATTTCCAGCAACGCTCCCATGTCTTTCGGATGTAGATTGCCGCTGTCTTCATAGCCCTATCCAGGCCCCACACTCTGTTCGATTAAACCCGGTGGAGTCACTCGATTCGAACGGTAGGGATCGCAATTGCGTCCTGGATTCCCTATCCGTGATGGCCACCGCAGCGGCGACGGCGGAGCTGTATCTGAACGGGGGCAGCGATCGCGACGGGGAGGTGTTGGAGAGGGCGCAGCCGGCTGTGGCCGTGTCGGAGCGGCAGACGACGGGTGCATCCATGATGGAACAGTTGGTGCCGGAAATCACGACTCATGCTCTGACTTACTTAGATTTTCCGAGCCTGTGCCGCCTTTCGATGACCAATTCGTTGATGAGGAGGGCTGCCAACGATGACAATGCCTGGAAAGCGCTTTATCACAAGGTTGTTACTTCTTCTTTTGTGGTAAAATCTGAACTTGTTAGGTTTTTTTTTTTTAATTAGTGGTATAGATGCCGCTGAGTGTGCAAATGGTACTATGCTAAAGATGGGATGAGAAAAATCTTCGATTGAGATTAATCTCTGATGGAATTTGAAATGTGGATGTAGAAATGAGGGGAGAACCTTTTTTTGATAACTCAGGTGTCCCATCGCGGGAGCCCAATTAAAGCCAAAGCAAAGCTCCGTATGGACCGGTCCTAAAAGAGTTGATAGCACCTGAGAGGTTGCGAACCTGAGACCTCAGGATTGAGCAAACACACCTGAGTCCCAAGTCTTGACCAATAGGCCAACCCCTTGGTGTTAATTTAGGGTGTTATTTTTTTGTTTTGTCCTTCTTGGCATTTTCTTTGGGCAGTTGAAGGGTAGTTTATAAAGCTAAATTGTGAGCCAGCCTCAAAAAACTGAAGTTCGCACCAGAAGGGGTTTTGCTTTGTGATGGTAATAGATGCTTTTGATTTGAAAATGTAAATTTTTTTTCCCTCTGCAGTTCATTGTTCTTCTTTGAGGTTTGGTCAGCTTAGGCTTGCAAGATGGCAATTATCGAATTTTAGAGTGGTGGAAACTCATGCATTTCTACTACGCTCTTTGGTTGCTGTTTGGTAATGGAACTGCATGAGAACGTTTTGGGTCAGTTTGATTGGCCGGTTTAGGGATGGAATAGGATTACAAATCCACCATTTGAATGCAACAGTACATAGAGGGATTACGTGCCTTTTGACAGAAAATCCTACAGAACATGGATATACATTACCTTGGGCCAGGACGTGTTAATAATCCCTAACTATTAGTCCATTGGTATTACTGTTTGAGAATATGTAACAATCATTATTCATCCAGTCAATCCAACATGACTTTTAGAAAATCCTAAAACTGTGAGTTGTGTCAGTTGCAAAGAAAAAGGAGAGGATGTAAAGAAGGGGATCAAGGTTGATGAATGATGATGGGCCTTTATGATACCTTCAGTATATGTGTGATTAGGGATAGTATGGTGGGAATGATTGTAAAACTTGATCGAATTTGGTTTGTTGTATCAAATTGGTCTGGTGTGAATGACTGCATGGAATGCAACAAAATCTAGTATTTGTGTTTCATCTTAAGTGCTGCCAGTGTCTAATTTGATTTAATGTTGATGACCATCATGCTGTCTGGAAATGCTCAAATGCTGTCAGACTATGTTGAGGATTTCTTGCATATTGTTGATTGTAATTGGAAAAGTAAATGAGTGGTTCTAGCAGTTGTGTTTTGGGTTTGCTTGAACCGAATTTTGGATAATGTCACGTCTTTTCACACAAGAGTGAATGTTATAAGATCACCTCTAACCCTTAGTCTGCAGACAATACTTCTCTAACCTTGTGAATAAGGTTAGAGAAGCTGTGCTTGACATTCACTTTGGCATCACAAGAGCATGGAGTTGAGCTAAAAAAAACACGACCCAAACTTTTTCTACCTTTTGGGTTTGGACATCTAGATTGCAAATTTGATTGACATTGCCTCTTTTGCTAAGCTTTTCCCTCATTTATGGACTGTTGTGAACTGCTTCGCTAACTTCTAATCAATTTTCTAGATATTGAACGGACCATCTATTTCTCTATGTTTGTAGGATTTCACATTGGAACAGGATAACATCACACCTGTTAATGGGTGGAAGGCGTATTATGCTGCTACAAGAGCTATTATGAATGTCAATGCAGAATTTTTTAACATTATTCGAGAAAGATCACTTCCAGCAATGGGTCGCCTTTGGCTTAACGCAGACTATGTCAAGTGTGTTCATGCCTCAGGAGAGCTTTTTACCAGGTATTATTCTTGTTATCTTTTTAATCTTGCTACCGCTTTTGAATTTTGACTGATCCCTCTTTTAAAAGCTTCACTGTAGTAGATTATGTTATTGTCTGGTTTTTGTTATTGGATTTGGATTTTGGGGAAACATATCGTTCAAGTGATTGGTTTAATAACTAGTTTTGTAGTTTGGTTGAATAATACCCTAGGATCCACAGTAATTGCGGTATTGCTGGAACAAATGCATTTCTTGAAGTTATCTATACAAACCTTCTATGTTGTGGTTGCCTTCTCTCTGAAACTTTGGGGGTAGTGGGTCCTTGCTGTTATAGAAATCAGTGATGTTAACCTGGAACGGAACATATTTTTCTAAAGGTTCTGCGTAGTCGATAGTCGGGCTAGGGGAAGAAGAAGACCTAAACTGACTTTGGATATACCGGGATGGGAAGACTTGAGCTTACTAAATCTAAGTGAAGAGGGAGCCCTAGACAGAGCTCAATGAAGAAACAAGATTCATGTAGCCCAATTGATTGGGAGACAAGGCTCGGTTTGGTTTGGTTTGCTGCGTAGCTATTAGTTGGAGCATGCTAGGCACATATAGAACAGATGGGATCTGGTGCTTCTGTTGAAGCATGGAAGATGGCGTAGAGAAGAGGACACATTGTCATAATTTGCATTAGTGAAAACATTGTGTTTTAGTACTGGTCATGCAATAGTGGGTCTTAAAAAGAGGGTGTATTGAAGAATTGCTACAGTTTGCTGTCAATATTTTTCTAAGGATGAGTCAACTGGAGTTTCTGCAGTATCTTGATTCTAAATCGATTCACCCACTTACGATAATTTGATCTAGTTTTTGCTTCTCATGCAACAGAATGAACAGGTGACTTACATTTACCAGTTTTTTTTTTGGGTCACAAAATGCAGTTACAATGCAGTTATGGAGAGCTGGCAGCTAGCATTTAATTGGGATCATGGTGGTGGCTTCCAGGTTAGGGATGTACGTGCACGGGTACTTACAGAAATGGCTTGGGTTACCATGAAAACCTATGTTGACATGGACAATCGGCTATTCAATATGTCTAATATTTTCGAGTTCCATAACGGCCGGTGGTACATGGTGCACCATCATAGCTCTCTGGTGCTTATTGATGGAGAACCGGAGCAACAAATTGTGCAGGGTTAAGGAGATAAAAGAAGACAAGACGAAGATGAGTTGAAGGATAGGGATATAAATGTAACTACGACAAGATGATATAGCCCTATCTGTTCTTAGGACCGAGGAGCTCTGAAATTTGTCTATGATTTTTTTCCTTCCGAAGATCCTGTGTAATCTTTGGTTTCAACCTCAGTTTTGGTTGTTTTCCGGTGAAGATGGTTTTTATTTTCCCTCCAATTCATCATGTCTATTCTCCTTCATTGAGTCATCTTTTATTGGGTTTATACGTACTTGCATGCCGTTCCCTCTTTTCGATCTTGCTTTTTTTTATTTATTTTGTTATTCAATGCATTAATTGTATGGAGCTTCAATTTCTGGATCTTAGTTATGGAGAGGTTTCTGTGCACCAAGCCACCAACTAAGCATTGTGTGACCAGACCTATTTGATTTTCAACGTAATGTGTAGCTCAACAGACTACTAATTACTCGCCTATTGGTTTTCCTTTGGATGTCTGACATATTTGATTTTCAACGTAGCGAGGATTCTATGGTTTAACAGCGTAATTATGGACTGAGACACAATAACTCAAACCTGCGTTTGTGTTGGCGAATAGAGTCTTGGGATACTGTTGATATGGGAGGGGATGCTCTAGCTTTTATCAAGTCTAATAGAGGTGAAGTTCAGTCACCGGATTCGTTGGTATTTTGCCTTCGTCCCCGGGCAGGGCAGGCTAACGGGGTTGCATTCGACTTGGGCGTTTTAAGACCGATTTCTCTGCCCCTCCAATTTGATGACCTTCTGTTTGGTGCTGGTAGTTTTTCATGGGTTTTGCTTGAGCCATAGTTTGGAACCTTTGCCGACAGTCGAAGATAAAGAAAATATCTGTACGTAATCTGGTATGCTTTTTCAGATTCTTTTGTCTTGACAAATCCACTGGATTGAAGATTTTCAATCCAGCAAGAATTACCTGAAAAGTTTTGGAGAGTGATTTTCGGACTCTCCAAATTGTTAACTGCACTCCACTCATGTTGATTTTCGCACTCCCCAAAAGTTGACAATTTGAGGAGTGTGAAAATCAACTATGTATTTTCGCACTCCCCAATTTGTCAACTTTTGAAGAGTGCAAAAATTAACATGAGTGGAGTGCAGTTAACAATTTGGAAAGTGCGAAAATCACTCTCTATAGTTTTTTGTTTGGTTTAGGGAACGCAATAGCACATACTTAAATGCGGAATAATCGAGAAAGAATTGTTGGGAAAAACATTATGCACAAAAGAAAACTTCTGTATTAACTGCCTTTGATGTGTCATGGTCTTGTTATTTAGAGCATTTCGAAAAAGATTCACAAGTAATTTTTGACGTAAATAAATAGAGTGAAGCGCAGAATGGAGTTTTTTAAAGTTTGAATTTGTAATGGTCCTGTTTTTTAAAAATATTTTGTAGATTAAAAATTGCTAATGTGTATAAGGTTTGCATTTTATTTTATGAGTACTGTACTCTATTTCATAATTTGTGCGCGTTCAAATATATGTGTAAGTGGGTGATGTGTGTGCACATATATATGGCACTCCACTTTTAATTTTGTTTTCTTACATGATCGAGATACAAAGTGAAGTGTCAGTGACTAAAATTGGAGTGCCAAAATCAATTTCCTATTTTTATATACTTATTACACCTAAAACAAAATTGAAATATTTAACAAGGGTTAAGCTCTCTTGAATACCATTCTCCAGTTATCCTCCATATTCCTCTAAGCTCATATTTTTTTGCTGTATAACGGGTCAACAAAAATAATCTGAACCCTTCACTTTATAGTTTCTGTCAAGACCTTTGTGTTTGCAAAAAAATTGCTTTGATTGCCGATCGGTATAGAAACTAATCGTTTACAGCTGGCAAATTAAGCTCACAACTATATTTGCTGGACGGTTCGGATTATTTTTATAAGCTTGCCTTGGAACCAAAAAATGTGGGTTCGAAGGAGTATGGAGGTTTAAGGTATGGGGTGGAGCTAAATCTGTGGAGAGAGAGAGAGTTATCATTCGGTTCATTGTCGAGATGAAATTTGAGCCGTCCATTGTCGAAATTAGACGGTCTGGATGAAAACAACACCCAGACAGGATCCCAGAATTCATCTTCGAGAGGGAGGTAGATTTATCGTACTCAACCATTTCCCGTGTCCCTTATACTGTTTCAGTGTGATAACATGCATATATGGACCTTCGAACGGAAAAAATGCATTTCGGCCGAAACCAGTGATACCCAGATTGAATGTTTTTGTCACATACTCTTAACATTGCGCCCACTTAGTAAAACCTTGCGGCCACCTACCAAAACCATGCGGCCATAAACAATAACCTTGCGGCGACAAACTCGGACGTTGTGGCTAACCCTTCAAAACCCTGCATGCGGCGACACACACAATGAGAATGTGATCTTTGACATGTGGAACGGACGAATGCGTAGAACCTCCAAAGTTGTTAGTTTGGTTCAAGGTACTTTGGCGAGAGTTCGATTCGTGGCCTAGTTTTCTCAATCGCAAAAAGCCAAGTACTTTTTCTGAAGACCTTGTACTATTGCATGTCCATCATGGAGGGATTCGCTTGTTCCGTAACCAAGCTTTCAAAAGATCGCGGCCATGTGTCAAAACTTGAGTAGTAATAAGATGTGGCCAAGATGTCCGAAAACAGACCATACACTAATCACGCTTTTACTAGTACTCAAGCAAGAAGAAAACGCGTGTTCCGTAACCACGCTTTCAAAAGATCATGGCCAGGTGTCAAAAATTGCGGCTAGGAGTAATAAGATGCGGCCAAGGGTAACAAGAGGCGGCCAAGATGTCCGAAAAAAGACTGAAGCGGTGAGGTTCCCCCGCAACTCTGTGGATTGGAATAGGAATAATATCGTTTGTCTCAGTGTGAAGTGCAGCATCAAGTCTTTTCTTAAGTTAATTTTGGATTGTCATTTTTGGCGGATTAGCCCGATCCTGGAACACATTGCTCAGTCTTAATAAAAGCATTGACATCAGAGTGGTGTGCACCTCTTAAAAATTATCAATCTAAGACTCGGCCCTCATTTTCAACAAGTCATAGTTCGTCTCGTATGCCTAAATGTGCAATGTGCGGATTCATCCACTCCTAGCCAACGCTAGCACACACATTTAAGTGTGACTTGTAATTTTGAGTTCTTTGCTACTACATGCTTTGTTAAGCACTAATCGAATATTTCGTGCCGGTTTTGATTTTGATCAACAAGGATTGTCTTCTCCTGAGGAGAAAAGAATTTAAGTCTTCACAATCTGCCTTTTCTAGCCCGGCCTTTAGGGAAGCAGGTGGAGTTTGAGTGAGACAAACCTTGTTGAATCTACTTCATTCTTCCACGTATGATTTTTGATGGATTTTCTGATATGTATGGGCATCCCTCAGACATTGTCTAGGCAAAACAGATTTTGAAATATAATGCAGGTCACCGCAGATCTGGATTTTGGAACCACAGAGTTAATGCTGGCTTTTATCTTGATCTTGTTTGATCGCAGGACGAGCCAGGTGCTTCGTGGTGATTGAGTTGACGAAGTATGTTAGTTCTGCTTGTTGTTAGCTGTTCGGGTACTGAATTTTGGCTTGAAAAAAAACAGGATTTCCCAGGAAAATCATGCCTTCACTAAGCAAGCAAGGGTTTGTGTTACGAACTTCTGTTTCAAAGAATGTGAAGTTAATCAAGTGTTGACCATTGTCATATGCTTTCAGAGAGAAAAGGTTGGGGCATGGTAAAAGGAGGGGAAGTGTGTGTGCTGGTATTGAGGAAATAGGTGTTGCAAAGAAGCTGTTAAAATCTAACTCCTAGAATTGATTGGACTGCATTTGGAAATTCTGGCTCTTCCTCTAGAATCTCAATTGGACTGCATTTAGAAACAGGAGGAAATTCACTGATAAGGGCCAAACAAAACTTCTTTCATCTTCGTCCAAGCGACATCAACAGGTATCCAGTTTTCTGTTTTCCTGTCATTGTCATTTGATATACAGGCATTCGGGTCAGTTACAAGCACCCCGACTGATGTTGAGGTCCTAAAGTTAAGGACGGGCTAACCTCGTTTTTCTATTTTGCAAGGGGGCGTTACTAGTGAATAAAACAACTTAGGCTTAGCTCGGCAAATTTTCTAAAATCTCTACAAAGGTGAAGTTCATGGCTATTATCCCTCCTTGTGCGCCAACCGGCCAAAACAACCGAGGACCCTTACATTCCCTAAGCAACACTAGGCTACAGCTTTAATACAATTGCCCTGATCTTAACTTGCCAAAAGAAAACTGAAATTTCAGTTTGTGTTCGTATTTTCTTGCAGTTGCCTTCATCAAGAACTGCATGTTTGCGCAGACAGATTGGAGTTTAGTTTTCTCAATACACACACTTACTAATGGTGCAACGTCTTCTGCCATCTCAATTTTCGAGAGAGAAGACAACTATGCGAGGACCTAGGAGATATCAAGAGAACTTTCACGGGAAGTTTTAGGTTACCTCTAGTCAAAAAACTCAAAACAGCTCACATGGAGCCAGTAACCTGTTCCTTTGTTATTTCAACATAAGGATTAACGTGAGACCCACGCGAAAACCAAATCCAAACGATTGCTAGCCAGCTTCGCTATTAATATGGCAGTTGTAGGTAATTGGTTCTTACTTTGAAAAATATTGCAGTTGTAGAAGCAAGTGTCCTCACTGCGGTTGCAAGTGTGGTGGGCCCCACAACAGACCATCGAGTATGGCATGGTTTACGAAGTGTCCCTATGTGATCAAAACAAAACAAAAATGTGTCTCTAACATATCAAGAAAGATTTTTAAGGTTTTGAGGCCGACCATTGGGGATTCCTCATCTTTTGCTGTGTATGCGATGGAGACCTGCATTTTATTTTCCATCTTTTGCTGATGATCAAGGACCAATGTGGGCGAAAATTGTCTCTCGATACATATGCATGTACATATGTATTGTTTCTTTCCGAGCATGCTTTCTCTGGGGAAGCTATAGCTTTACTTGGATTGTACGCGTACATGTATGTCTGCGTACGTATATTCACTTGCCACGAATCTGAACTATTTCAAAGGGGCCAAGAATTCATTATGGGAAGAAAACAAGTGAAGCTGCAATGTATGTTCACGCGCATGCTCATTCTTTGTTGTTTTGAAAGTTCGAACGTAATGTATAACTAGCTAGACCTTTGGAAGCATCAATTAAAGCACGACTTTTAGCTGATCCCCAGGCACAGGACTAGAATGACAATCTAGATTAGTAGTGGTTATAAGAGCAAGTCCGCCCCTAAAAGTGCCGGAAGATGGTTTTGTCAAATTCATGTATTTTGGTTAACTAAAGTTCCATTTTGCTAAAAAAATAGCATGTTTGCTCCACCAATGCAACGCGCACAACTACGGTTCCCTCGCTTTTCAACTACCTCTCTCCGGCTAATGCCATTTTGTCAATGCGATAAGCTCAAGCATTCGCCGCGGTCTTTGCAGCTGATGTGGCAGTATTCTATAAATCCATTCCCATGGCCTGGTTCCGAAATTTGGCTGCAGATTTGCCAGCTGGGTGGATCCAATTTTGCCAAAATTTCCGTCAAATTATATGACAAATTGGGAAAGAATATAGCTGTTCACCGTAGCTGCCCGGTGGAGTTGCTCCTAAGGACAGATTTTTCCCCGGGCCAGTGTCAATCATGAAGATGCCTTCGGTGAGCCATCAATACAGTTCTTCGGATTCCATTTTCATGGTCTTCCTTACACATGTACTATAAGTATATTTAACAGCATATTTAACAGCAATACTTATATCGAGAATGGTGATGATGATGCAGGCCCTTGCATCATTTTCATGCTCCAAATGTTTAGGGAATGGACTTTTACGTGTAGTACATTAGCACATGAAAGGGGGTGTTTTTTTTTGGCCAAGACATGAAAGGGTGTTTGATAAATTAATTCTTCGTGAATACAGTTGTTACATGTTTTTGGATTAGTACGACTTTTTTGTGAACATCCTGAATCGAACTGTTCATAGGGGTTCAAGGAAATAGTAAAACCGAATCAAACTGTCGCACATGTGAAACCAAACAAGTCAAAAGTAAAATGGGAACGCTGTTTGGTTTAATTCGGTTTCATAGATTCACCATCTCATGTATGAATAGTGATAAAGTAATTCTTTGCGGTTACAGGTTTTCGGAGTAGTACGACTTTTTTGCGAACATCCTGAATCGAACCGTTGGTAAGGGGTTCAAGAAAATAGTAAACCGAATCAAACCGTCGCAACACGTGAAACCAAGCCGGTCAGAGTAAATAGGCGAACGCGGTTTGGTTTAGTTATGTTTCACAGATTCACCATCTCATGTATGAATAATGCTTTCCGAGTGTCACCGAATTTTTAAAAAAAATGTTAGCACTCGAATTTGTGGGCCCCACATGACCACTCATTTTCGATTGATCACGAAGAGTACTTTCTTGTCTAACTTATAATAATATGACCCTAGCTAATTTCAAATAAACACATAAAAAATACTACAGTAATAAATTTAGATTTTCTACGTCAAGGAAAAAAGCACGTAGCAAACAACCACCACATTTGAAAAAGTCAGTATGTGATCGATCACCCAAAACAAACAAAAAAAGGAAAGAAAGAAAGAAAAAGAGAGAGTCGGTCGACAACCTTATCCTCCCCATTCTCCAGTAGGTATGACCAATCGCATTCGAGAAAGCTTCCTCTGAACTTTTCCATCATGAGTTTTCATTGTTCTCTTTTGGACTGCCAACTGCTCTCCAATAAAAGCTGTATCCGTAGATATTTAGACCGACATACGGTATTGACTTTTGAAAAATGGTAGGTACAAAAAAAATTTACCTCGAAAGTATTTTGAAAACAGTAATCAATGGTTGAAAATCACTTTGATAATTGTGTCACACACATCAAAGTGAATCTCAACCATTAGTTGATCTTTTCGGAGTAGTTTCGGAATAATTTTTCTCTGTCTCTAACATTTCTGTTGACTTTCGTGCTCTCGATTCTTAAAACCACTCCTGTTTACGTCTATATTTGGTGAATGGTATGACTTCTTATAGATGAAATGTTACTGCTTGTTTTGATGAATGTTTTGTCTTTTTATGATTAGGGGTGCCAGCGGTAAAATGTTACGCATCTTTTAGTTCAAAACATCAAACCTTCTTTCTGAGCCTCTTTGTGGTAAATGTAACGGGATGCGTTATCATCATGGGCGGTTGCACAGGGGTTGGGGGAGTTCATGCAACGCCTGGGTCCAAAAAATGTGCTAATTTTTTTATATTTTTTTACATGCAATTTGGTATTCCTTTAATAATGTCAGTAAATTATTCATTCGTAGCTAAGAGTGAATAAATATTCAAGTAAACTTCTGAGTTATAGTAGATAATATAACTCAACAAAATGAAATAAGATACGCCTAATAAATTGTGGTCCAAATAAATATGTTGATCTTATATAGAGCGTGGTATATGAAAATTTTCTTTACAAAAAAAAAAATTTCTTTACGTTTTCGTCACCGCTGATCTATAATTCTAGAGCCACCCTTGCATATCATGTATCCCAAAAATAGGGTGTGCATTGTAGCTTGACCCCTTACCTTTGCTAACCCTCGATTCCGTTTGTTCTGGTATAACCAAATCTTAGGATACTAGCTGGGACTAAAGCTAAAACTCAGATCACCACGTTCTGCGGCATCAGATTGAGATACAAAACCCTATCTTTTCACCTTTTTAAAGAAGGCCATTCTATTCAAGAAGTAGGTTCCAGTCTGGAAGGAGTGAAACATTTACATTGTTCTGTGTAGACAACCATAAAAACAGTCCGTCCAAAGATGACGGCAACATGGTGATCCCCGTGATGGTAGTCCCGGGCTACCAAACAATTTCCAGTGTACAAGTTGATAGATTATGTTCAAGACTATAAAGACAGCAACCCCTACCATCACCAAGAGGTAGATGGTGTGCGTTCACAATGCAAAGGATAATATGCCTGACGGGAGACTAGCTGAAATGCGTCAAAGGCTTAAATATGTAATTGGGCAGTTACCAACGGATACAAAGAAACGTTGAAGCCAGAGATACAAATATAGACATTCTTCACCATGTATACTTATTCATTGTAATTGTACACAGTACTCAGGAAGCCAAAGAACAAAAAAGAAGCATGACAGCCGCCTCCAAACACGAAAAACAGTTTTACAACAGATTGGGTAGATCAGAGACCCTCTGCTATTCTTCCTCTTACAAACTCTTCAACCTCCAACATATCTATATATTTTAGTCTTTACTTTTCATTCTTGTTGTTCCTTTTGTGTATGTGTGCCTCTGTGCCTTTACGGCATGTTGTTTAGGAGTTATCTGCAATAACATCTAACAGAGAGAGTGCCTGTAAAATTCAAGACAATAGTTTAGTTTATCATTGGATTTCCAATTATGATGATTGATGCACTAATTTTGAACAGATCTAAACTAGTTAATACCTCAGGAATGTTTAGTTCAAGGCGGAACTTGGGGCCGTCGTAATGATGGAGAATCGGGCGGAAGGAGTCCTCTTCCAATGGCTCACACAGTTTCCTTGTCACAACACGCACCTGCCACAAACACGAAGCAATTCCCAAATGAGTTTTGCAAGCAGAACATAACGGAAACAATATAAAAATTTGCAATGGCAAGATAGTTAGAAATGTCAAATTTGCAAAACCATGATCTAAAACTCATCGAAATCCAGTCAAAATACCTGAGCAGGGAAGCGTGATTCGCCAGGGTTCTTTTTGTCCTCCCATGCTGTTGGATCAATATTTGTTCCACCAAAGCTTGCAGCCTGAGGAGACCATTTTCAACTAAGTTAGTTGAACAATCCTCAACAACTAAATCGTGAATAGAGTTCTTACCAACCAAGAATATAGAAATTGCTATTAATAGATTTAGAAGAGAAATAAATACAAACCTCAAAAACGCCATGGAGTTGGTGGGTGGAGTAGTTGTAGAGGAAAAGGGGCAGGCCTGGGGTTATTTGCCGAACTGAATCACGGTAGCGCGGAGGCAAACCTGGAAGTTCATTACAGAAAACATTAATCAGGAGAGGATACGATGAGAGAAAGTCTTCAAACTAAAAAACTCAAGAGGACAAATGGATTAACAAGGCATCAACTACTGTAATCTGTGCTTGGCTGTCATTGAAGCATAGTATTTGTTTTGGAAGATAGGCCATATCGGCAATTAAGTCAATCTGAAACTTCTTAGTTTGATTCATCGTGATAACCCAAGTCTAGGATATCATTTATCATTTATGTAAATCTCGGATCAAATCCGAAATTGACCTCTCCAAAACAAGGCATATCCTAAATAAGTTATGGATTTCCCATACCAAACCCATAAGAATATTTTGTTCCTTTGAATTGGTTAGATGAGTATTTTGTTCCTTTGAATGGTTAGACAAAACAATCCCGTCAAATATGAGAAATTAAATAACTTTTCAACTAAAATTGGATGGTTGAATTAGTGACCACGAAAAGCTCATCTAAACCAACCCTCCAAACCCCCTAAACAAACCCTCCAAACCCACATAACCTACACACAGAAAAGTTGAACCTTACATGTGTTTGGAACATGGAAGGTTTCATTCACCTTCTTAATAACCCTCCATGTTAGGTGGGTCAACAAAATCGGAGCCTTACAAAGATCAGAGAAATTAAAGGGGCCCGTCTAATTATTTTTGTCAGATACAAAACAAGCAAATAAGATACGATAACCAAACGGGGCCTTGGGTCGATAGTTAAAACTCTTATTCCTGGTTCAGATCAGGGCATGGTCAGCCCAAATCACCCGGAAGGAGAACTCATCGCCCATGAATCAAAAAATCATTATAGTATGCATATCATTTGTCACTATTCAATCGGAATCAATGGATCCTTGTATCAATCTATTTTAACATATAATTGCGAGAAAAAAGAAACGAAAAACAAACTGCATAGAGAAAAGAGTTAGAAGGAGAGACATACCGAAGAGCTGCCTCTTGAGATTCTCTTCCATGGTATCATTGTTGCAAACAAAGATGTACCCACCCACCGTCTCATTCCTCGGCAGAGACTCCGACGGGGGAAGCGTCTTGAACCTCTTATCCACACCGTTATTCTTCTCGCCGTTATCCTTATCCTTATTCCCATTCCCATTCTTGTTCTTCTTCCCCAATTTAGTCCCGTTGTTATGATGGTTGTTGTGCTGATCCTCCACACCCTTCCCATTCCCACCCTTGTTATACTTCGAACCCACAAAAAAACCGTTGTTGTTGTTGTTATTCTGATTAAAATTCACCAGAGGCTTCGAATAAAGCCCCTTGTTAAACCCACCGTTGTTAAGCCCCACCATGTTGTTATTATTCTGCTGCTGCTTCCAACCATCGTTGAACGCGTTCAAATCCGACCCGTTGTTGATCTTCCAGCCGTGATTGAACCCGTTGAAGTCGGACTCGTTCTGCTTAAACGGACTCGACGGGGCCACCGCACCAAGCCCGTAATTAAACCCGTTGAAATCCGTCTCGTTCTGTTCAAAAACAGAACGGGACGGGTTAAAACCCGAGTCGTTCTGCTTAAAAACAGACGAGGGGTTCACCAGGTTGCCGTGGTTGAACCCGTTGAAATCGGATTCGTTCTGCTTGAAAAGCGACGTCGGGTTGGCCGAGCCGCCGTTGAGCTCTCCGCCGACCCTAGCGTCGAAATTCCGCCTCTCCTCGGCGGGTTTCTTCGCCGACGCGTACGAGTTGGTGCTCCACAGCGAGTTGAAGTCGAATTCGTTGACGAGCTTCGGGTTGGCCGCCGGGTTGAGGTCGCCGCCGACGCGGATATCGAAGTTGCGGCGCTCCTCGGGGCGCTTGTTGTTGTTGTTGTTGTTGCTCCATATGGAGTCGTTGAGGGAGAGGTTGGACAGGCTGAGGTTGTTGGTGTGGACCCTGAGTTGGTCGCTGAATTTCCAGAAGGACTGCTGCTGGTTGTTCTCCATATCTGCGCAGTAGTACAGTTCAGATCTCAGACCAGTGTTTCTTTGTGTGTAGAGAGAGAGAGATGCAGTCGAATTGTGGGATTATTGTAGGAGAGGAGTGGGGTTGAGGGTATAAATACGAGAGAAGGAAAAAAGGGAGAAATTTCTGGGAAAGAGAAGGTGGGAGGGAGGTGAGGTGGAATGGCGTGTAGAATTGTCAAAGCAGAGGGTTGGAAATAAATAATAAATTAGGACGTAAATAGTGACGTTTTTTTGGGTTTGTGGTTGAGGGGATTGGGACTTGAGAGAGTGTTGATGACGGCAATAAACGCGTTTATCTGGAGGAGTGGGAAAGAGAAAGGTGGACTTCGTCTTTGTGTTGTGTAGTATTGTACGCAGCACTGTACTGTGCATCTTCGAATTATCTTTTTATGCATCCGACGGATTGAATCTCAGATCGGCAACTAACAATTGAGAACAATTCATTGCTGAGATGAAATTCGAGCCGTCAGATGCACGATCTACGGGCTCGAAGGTGCGTAGTATGGTATTGCGCACATTAATACTCAGCACCATTCCTAATTCGAGGAGGTGAATATCTAGCCTCTTCCGCTAATGTATAAGTTGTAGATTACAATTTTTTTTGTTTTATTCAAAAAATTTTTCTATTTGTTAGTTTTGTGCTACGGCCTCTTTCTGCTTTCTTTCTAAATCTTTTTTTTTTCAAAAAAGATATAATTTTAAATTTAAATATAATGAAAATGAAAAAAAATGATTTTTTTTCACCGTTTAAAAGATTTCAATAAGATTTATCAAACAAGATACATATTGGTAGGGAAATTATTTGCGTAAACACATAATTTTTTAGCTTGAAATTACATTTTTTTTTTAAAAAATCTTTTCCAAAGAACGTAGAACACTCCTAAATATTTATATATTCTTGGTTCGTCTCGACAATGGAAATCGAAAAAAAAAAATTGACTATTACTCTATTTTTTTGAGACATATCCAAGAAAAAAAATCTAAAAGTTGACTTTTGGATTTTTTTTCTTAGATATTTCATAAACACTTGTGTAAAAATCAATAATATTTTTTACTTTTTCATCCTCTTGTATAGACGAACCAATAATACATAAAAATTTGGAGTAAAACCAACACACGTGAAAAATATTTGAATAAATAATAATAAAACAAAGGTTCTAATCCACAACTTTTAGATTAGTTTTAGTGCGTATCTGGAGCGTTCGTTTCCGTAATCGATGATTCAGATATGTTTGTTAACTCTTACCATAAAGAGTTAATTCTGGCCGATAATAGTTTTTCAGTGAATCTGAACCATCTATCGTAGAAACGGATGGTCTAGATGCACACTACAAGTATTGCACTACAGAACCCTCGGATCCCTTTGTGGTGTGGTTGTGGTGCGCTACTTCAATTGCCTTCACCACCACAAATTCACATGAAATTTATATGTTAATTATAGATCTCATATGAATGTGCGGTGGTGAAGGCCGTTGAAGTATCACATGGCGCTCTTGAAGGAATTACTGTTAAAAATTTACGATGACTAGTGTTGGTCCAAATCCTCTCTGGCTGTTGAAGAGATTGAAAAAGGTGAAGACCAGGGACAGCCAGAGCCGACCTTGATCTAAAGCAAGTATTGCAATCGTTTTAGGCCTTTAAAAAATTCTGAATTCTACCTCTTATTTTTTATCCCTTATTATAGTTCAACAAAAGACGTTTTATTTGTAATTTTTGCTTTAAGCCCTCGAAAAGTCAGGATCAGTCCGGAGAGCCAAATCGTCTCTGGTTCCGGTCTTTTGAAGGTGAAGCTTTTTTCTTAACATCTACTAAAATTATTCATCTCAAAAAGTAAAGTATCAAGTTGGGTCATTCACCAATAATTGAATATCACTATCACTCTATATGGAGTTCATACCGAGTCTCATTTCATGAAGTTTGGATTTTTAGTTAATATTGCAAAAACTATAGACCGAGAGTTGAATTATTGGATCAATTTTGTTGATACACTATTCGGTCAATTCTGAGCAACTCAAAAAAATAAGCCGCACAAATTGAAGGTATCTAACCATCGAAGTAGAGATAGCAATGAATTGCACATAAAGTTAATGTACGATATATTTTTTTTGTAAGGCCAATTTTGGACCCCACAAATATTATTCAAACTGTTCGTTATTTCTAATTTTTTTATAGATCTATTTAAAAATAATTAGCTCAATCGGATATCGATAATAATTTTTTCTAAATTTGGAATTGACTTTCAAAATTATGTTGGTCAAGCAATAATTACTACTATTATTTCGAAACGTATTTATCCCGAAATAGAACTAATCAACACATGCGGAGAGTGAGACAGCGCATGTGAGGAGAGAGAAAGGGTTTTTTTTTGTATCCTGAAATGAGAGCTGTTAATTGCCCCCCCTGTCGGGGGGGGGGGGTCTGACACCGATCCACGGGATTTTCCCGTTTTACCCTTGCTTTCTCTCTCTCTTCCTTTCCGAATTCTCTCATTCTTATTTTATTTTTTATGCTAATAATTTTTTTTCACCTGTTTTTTTAAAATAAATTATATATTTTTGAAATCAACTCAACGAAACCTATCAAACGAGCCTAATATCGATGGTGAAATAATATAAAATAGAAAAACTATATTTTTGTGGTAGTTTAAAATGTATCAAGAGTTTGAAAAATTAAATGTTCCAAATTTCAATCCGTTTGAACCAGTGAAAAAGTTTTAGTTTTCTTATTATTTTATCCTAAATGGTCATAATTAAATTTTGAATATGGCGCTCTCGTTGATTAAATATCTCTTAGGGTTAAAAAACGAGAGTCTTAAAGTCAAAATTTAATTATGACCATTTAGAATAAAATGATCAGAATAATAAAATATTTTCATCTATTCAAACGGATTGAAATTTGGAACACTTAATTTTTTAATCATATTTTTTAATATATAAACTGTCTGTAAATGTTGAAATCACATATTTTTTTAAATAAATTTTATATATTTGAAATCTACTCAACGAAATCTATCAAACAAGTCTAATATTGAACATGAAATATTAAATAATTTTTTTGGGCCCAATATATTATCTTCTTTTTTTTGTCGTTCATTTTTTGAAACTTCTAGATTTGAGTTTTCAAATAAATTATGTATGTTGTATTCACTTAAATTTACTTTATATTTCTCTAAACAATCAATAATGTAAATTGAAATCGAAATTCATTTAATTATAATTAAGTACATAGAACCAATACATGAACATAAATAAATGCACAAATTTAGTCAATATTTCCGCCAAATTGTGGTTGTCGTCCCGGCGGATCTATCTGCATCACTTCGTACCACAATTGGAGACGTGTTTCATAAGGATGAGCCCATCCTTGTGCTTCATTTGATGCATTTGGCCTCCACCATATGATGATTGGTGGTACAGGGTAATGACGGTATAGGGAAACTTGCACGAAGTGATTGCCATTAACACGGCCAATAGCTATATGTGTCCGCGCTTCTAATGGAACCGGATGGGTGCTCAACGGCAAGTGAGTGAAACAACTCGAAGCAATCATATCGAATGTATGTAGTACAACGTTGTACGTTGATGCGATGACAAGTCCCAATGATATAGAATCCATCCAATGATACTCTGGTGCCGATGGCTGGAAGCAACGAAGTCTTTGTAGCACCTGGAATACATAATTACGTTCTGGATAAACCTGATCGTACATGACCCTATTTTGTTCAATCTCTTGGATAAGGTCCTGTCGTACTTGAGCCCATTCATCTTCAGAACCATAGAGTTGCGCGGCTATCGCCCTAAAGCCACAATGACCATCAGCTCGAACGTCAACACAGTGGGAAATATAACGCTGATACTGCTGAGGAAATTTCTGAATGAGGTGATCCCTCCTATTACTCCCTTGTGATGTTGGAATACGTGAGGCTCGAGATTCTGAATTGGATATTGTGAAGGAAGGTATACGTCCTCTATTCTGCTCATCCCTGCCTGTAGGTCGACCCCTGTGTTCTGTGTTGTATGCTGGAGGTCGAACTGTGCAACGAGATGGATCCGCCGTATCAAGAAACCTGTCTATCATAGACTCTCGACTGTCGGAATCCATTTCATTTAATCTTTCAATAAGCTGAGTTGTCCTGTCGGATCGTGCTCCCTCATCAGTATGCCTCTGGGCGTGCATGGACAATGTACTCCAGTGAGGGTGGATAGAGCTTAGCGGAATTGGTCTGTCCACAGAACGATAAAGTGCAATATCGTGAAAGCATGGCAATCCGTGTGTCCTTTTGATCTTGCAAAAGCAAAGGCCGGCTTCGTTTTCAGTGCGTTGTGCCTGCTTATGAATCAAATTCATTGCCTGTAATGAAATGCGGCCTCTGATTTCACTATAAATGCCTTCATGTAGATGTATGTGTCGTGAAATGTTGAGAGATTTTTGAAATGATCCCTGAATATCCCCGAATTGACTGGTCAACATCTTTTCTATTTTCTGAAAAGATGTTTGAAGCGAGTACATGGTATCTCCCAAATATCTTTTTTTTTTATTTATTTAAAATTATTTTAGTGTTCCGATTTTCAATCCGGTTCAATAGGTGGAAAGATCTTGTTTTCTTTTTCATTTTATCTTAAATGGTCATAATGAAATTTTGACTTTTTAGAATCAAATATCTCTTAGGGCTTATCAACGAGAGTCCTAGAGTCAAAATTTAATTATGGCCATTTAGGATAAAATGATCAGAAAACTAAAATCTTTCTACCGGTTCAAGCGGATTTAAATTTGGAATACTTAATTTTTTAACTATTTTTTTAATATATTACAATTAATTTGTTATTTTTTTATTTAATTAATAATATTTATACTCTGTATCTTTTTTCTTTTTTATTTATTTAAAATTATTTTAGTGTTCCGATTTTCAATCCGGTTCAATCGGTGGAAAGATTTTGTTTTTTTTTTCATTTTATCTTAAATGGTCATAATGAAATTTTGACTTTTTAGAATCAAATATCTCTTAGGGCTTATCAACGAGAGTCCTAGAGTCAAAATTTAATTATGACCATTTAGGATAAAATGATCAGAAAACTAAAATCTTTCTACCGATTCAAGCGGATTTAAATTTGGAACACTTAATTTTTTAACTATTTTTTTAATATATAAACGGTATAAAAATGTTAACAACTTCCAACTTTCAACCGCTGCAATTAATTTGTTATTTTTTTATTTAATTAATAATATTTATACTCTGTAAAAGTGGAAAGCAGGGCGGGACGGAGGGAGAGAGAGAGGGGGTAAAAGTGGAAAGGAGGGCGGTGTCAGTGGGGGGGTCTGACACCGGGGGGGCGATTAGTAGTTTGCATGACTATAGGAAAGTTACCTTTGGCTTGAATTGCTCCCAAGGTGCATAAATTGGTTTATATATGCTGCAACAAATCGCTCTTTGTAAGGACCTAACCATGTGTCCCAAAGGTATTGCATGGCATTAGAATATTGCTCAAATTTTTCGCACATGGCATTCCACCTCTGTTGCAAAGACATCTGTGTCGATGAATGAATAAGCAACTGCCATGCCTCTGAAAATTCGTCCCACCTCGTACCAAGCATAGGGCTGCACTTCTTTATTACACACTGATTTATGTGCCAAATACAAAGGATGTGTTGTGCGAAGGGAAAACATATTTCAATGGCGCCAAGAAGTGTCAGATCCCATCAACTCTTTGCACCTTACCAACAATCACAAAACCATTTTCCTTACCAACTCTTTGCACCCAATCTACCATCACAGCTCTAGTTTCAAATATCTATAACAAAAAAAATGAATACATATAAGCAAAACATTATGCAGCCTACTTTCAAAATAAGTAACAAATATGTATAATAACAACAAATACGTACTAACTAACCTGGTCAGTCGTAAATTCGGCTGTGTAATCTCACCCAACGTAGGAACTGCTCTCCCCACACGAAACATCATTCATAACATTGTTTCCAACTGACCAACTATCCGAAAATGAAAAATTGCACTGATCCATAATGTTCTTCTATGAATTACGAAAATGAAATGAAAGTTGAGAAAATTTTATGAATGTTGTGAATGAGAGTAAGTGTGAATATATAGGTCAAGACATACACAAGTAAATATATAGGCAACTGAATATATAGGCGCTACTGTCGAATTTACAACGCGTTTTTCAACCAATCGTACAATTAATTTTTACCAACTTCAGAAGGACTTTTCAACCTCAATTAATTTTTTTACAACTTCAGACTGCCAACTGTGGCAACTTTCAACCATCGCAACTTTCAACTTTCAACCGTTGCAATTAATTTGTTATTTTTTTATTTAATTAATAATATTTATACTCTGTATATTTTTTCTTTTTTATTTATTTAAAATTATTTTAGTGTTCCAATTTTCAATCCGGTTCAATCGGTAGAAAGATCTTGTTTTTTTTTTTCATTTTATCTTAAATGGTCATAATGAAATTTTGATTTTTTAGAATCAAATATCTCTTAGGGCTTATCAACGAGAGTCCTAGAGTCAAAATTTAATTATGGCAATTTAGGATAAAATGATCAGAAAACTAAAATCTTTCTACCGGTTCAAGCGGATTTAAATTTGGAACACTTAATTTTTTAACTATTTTTTTAATATATAAACTGTATAAAAATGTTAACAACTTCCAACTTTAAACCGCTGCAATTAATTTGTTATTTTTTTATTTAATTAATAATATTTATACTCTATATCTTTTTTCTTTTTTATTTATTTAAAATTATTTTAGTGTTCCAATTTTCAATCCGGTTCAATCGGTGGAAAGATCTTGTTTTTTTTTTCATTTTATCTTAAATGGTCATAGTGAAATTTTGACTTTTTAGAATCAAATATCTCTTAGGGCTTATCAACGAGAGTCCTAAAGTCAAAATTTAATTATGGCCATTTAGGATAAAATGATCAGAAAACTAAAATCTTTCTACCGGTTCAAGCGGATTTAAATTTGGAGCACTTAATTTTTTAACTATTTTTTTAATATATAAACTGTATAATGTTAACAACTTCCAACTTTCAACCCTTACAATTAATTTGTTATTTTTTTATTTAATTAATAATATTTATACTCTGTATCTTTTTTCTTTTTTATTTATTTAAAATTATTTTAGTGTTCCGATTTTCAATCCGGTTCAACAGGTGGAAAGATCTTATTTTTTTTTTTCATTTTATCTTAAATGGTCATAATGAAATTTTGACTTTTTAGAATCAAATATCTCTTAGGGCTTATCAACGAGAGTTCTAGAGTCAAAATTAATTATGGCCATTTAGGATAAAATGATCAGAAAACTAAAATCTTTCTACCGGTTCAAGCGGATTTAAATTTGGAGCACTTAATTTTTTAATTATTTTTTTAATATATAAACCGTATAAAAATGTTAACAACTTCCAACCTTCAACCGTTACAATTAATTTGTTATTTTTTTATTTAATTAATAATATTTATACTCTGTATCTTTTTTTTTTTATTTATTTAAAATTATTTTAGTGTTCCGATTTTCAATCCGGTTCAATAGGTGGAAAGATCTTGTTTTTTTTTTCATTTTATCTTAAATGGTCATAATGAAATTTTGACTTTTTAGAATCAAATATCTCTTAGGGCTTATCAACGAGAGTCCTAGAGTCAAAATTTAATTATGGCCATTTAGGATAAAATGATCAGAAAACTAAAATCTTTCTACCGGTTCAAGCGGATTTAAATTTGAAATACTTAATTTTTTAACTATTTTTTTAATATATTACAATTAATTTGTTATTTTTTTATTTAATTAATAATATTTATACTCTGTATCTTTTTTCTTTTTTATTTATTTAAAATTATTTTAGTGTTCCGATTTTCAATCCTGTTCAATCGGTGGAAAGATTTTTTTTTTTTTTCATTTTATCTTAAATGGTCATAATGAAATTTTGACTTTTTAGAATCAAATATCTCTTAGGGCTTATCAACGAGAGTCCTAGAGTCAAAATTTAATTATGACCATTTAGGATAAAATGATCAGAAAACTAAAATCTTTCTACCGATTCAAGCGGATTTAAATTTGGAACACTTAATTTTTTAACTATTTTTTTAATATATAAACGGTATAAAAATGTTAACAACTTCCAACTTTCAACCGCTGCAATTAATTTGTTATTTTTTTATTTAATTAATAATATTTATACTCTGTAAAAGTGGAAAGCAGGGCGGGACGGAGGGAGAGAGAGAGGGGGTAAAAGTGGAAAGGAGGGCGGTGTCAGTGGGGGGGGGGGGGGGGGGTCTGACACCGGGGGGGGGGGGAGGGGGCGATTAGTAGTTTGCCCGGGGGGGGGGGGGGCGATTAGTAGTTTGCCCTGAAATAGAACTTATCAACACATGTGGAGAGAGAGAGGGAGAGAGAGAGAGAGGATGCATGTTGGTGAGGGGAGAGTGGGCCGGTTCCGTCGGTAGTGGGGAATGGGGTGGTTGAATTCTGAGTGGGATTCTAGAAGGTCTTCTCTTGTGGTAGGTTCTGTTCACACTTGGAGCAGCTTTCATTCGATTTGCTTAGGTGCTAAGGTAAAGTCTCTCTCCCCCTTTTTCTTTTATTTATTATTATTATTAATCTTTTTATTTAAGTGATGATAAGGTCAGTCTCTCTCCACACCCCGTGACCGTGACTTTGTATTTTCGCAGGTGTCATACAATTTGCGGACACAAGTGGATATAGTATTAAGCAGGCACGAGGGAATAGTATTAAGCAGGCACGAGAAAAGACTAGGAAAGCTTGCGTCTTAGGCTCTCAATTTTTTAAAAATTAGGGACTTTATAAATTTCTAGGCTGTTATACTGGAGTATGTATGATAGAAAAGTTCATTTTAAACGAGAAAGATTGGTTGTACTACTAAGATAATTGCTACTACTTCAGCGCTAAATAATATAAGAAAAGTGATACGCAAGTTATACTATTGAATTCTCGTAAGAATCACTTTTTTTTTTTTTTTTACCTAACTTATTACAAGCTGTTTTCATTTGCTATTGATTTACTGTTTATTTTGAGTACTCGTATGCTTAATTTGTGTGGACCCCAAATTTAGAGCTCGTTCCAGAAACCAAAAAAAATCATTATTTTTTAAGAAGGCAATTTAAAGCTAAAAAATTATGGGATTATTGAAATCTAAAACTATGCAATATGAATCTTGTTTGAAAAATCTCGATGAAATCTTTTATACGATGTAAAAAAAATTGAAAAATTATTTTTTATTTATATTATTTTTGAATTTAAAAATATAAAATAAACTGCTTATTTTTTTAAAAAGTTTTTGGAACGGGACCTTAAAGTGCGCAATGGGCTTCAAGAATGTCAGCGACAGCCACGATATACAGTCGATGGTTGGGTTCAGTTGGGCGGCTTGGGCCTTCTTTTTGGTTTGGATTCAGTTGGGCCTTCATTTTGTTGGACCCTTTTGATGAACAAGAAGAAGGTGAATGAAGAGGCCCTGTTTGGTTGGTTTGCATGGGCCCATTTTGAAGGTCTTCTCTCTTTAAAACGGATATTGTTTGCAAGGATGCTAAACGAACCAAGCTACCTGAGTTTGAATTTGTATTCGAGTGTCAAAAGCTTGTTCAAAATTGATTTGTTATGGCTAGTTACAAACCATGCTTAAATATATTTGTGTATTTCGTTAAAGTTTTAAACTAAGCTCAAACAAGCTAAAACTCGGTTGGTTTGCTTTATGACGTATAAAAAAGTAAAAAAAAAAAAAAAAAAATCTCAATCTACTCTAGATGAGCTCCTGTCTGACTTGATTAAATTAATCTCGTTTGACATCATTTCAACAAACAAGCTAAGTACGATCATGTTTTTGAAGCTCATTAAGTTTTCAAAACCAAACTTTAATCAATCGCATGTTTGGCCTAGACAAAAGTCGAGCATGGCACACTAAAAACAAAAAGAATGAAAAAAACATATTAAAGCCTGTGACCCTAAAAAGCAAAGGAGGAACAAAAGTTACACCAATTTTTTTTTTTGAGATTCAAACAAGAAGTTACACTAAATAGCTAGTTTTTGTTCTTTAAATCGAAGTTCTATATCCAGGCTGAATGTCGACGGCACCCCACCACTAGCTACTGTCATTCACCTTGATCACCACCGTCATCTCTCCCGCCACCACTAACCACCTGGTCCACCACCATCAACACATGACAACTATTACTAAAATAAAAGAGAACAAACACAGATTAAATAATCAAAACTTAATCTTTGTATCAATTCACTTGTTTTTAATTCAGCTCTTAAAAAACTTTTTTTACCCATTATTTAAACCTAATCTACTCTATACCAGGAGACTTGGGGAGGGGGATGGGTATCATGGGTTTATGGACCTTGTCCATGTCCATGTCCTCCTCCAGTCTATTTTTAATTTTTCGAGCAAATTTTGATGATCGGTTCCGTTCATTTTGATTGTTGATTGTTCAGACTTTTCTTTTCCTAACAAAGGAAACTAAAAACCTTAATGTAATAGGTCCTAGTTGAGAGAGACTTGAAATTTTATGAAACCTCAAGTGCTCGATCTTCAGATTTGGACGTCACAAAAAAAGCCCTAAAAATCGAATTCAAGCTACCGAAATTCCAAATGCATTAATTTAAGCTGTTTGATTTTATTATGACATCTTTCAAATCATATGATAGAAATTTAATCTCAATGTAGGGCTTGTATAAAAGAAAAATTCATACTTCAATTTTGTTTTGCAGACTTTTCTTTTCCTAACAAAGGGAACTAAAAATCTTAATGTAATAGGTCCCTGTTGAGAGACATTTGAAATTTTGCATCTTAATTTTTTTTTAAATATATAAGCATAGTTTGTTGGTGTTATATTTTTCGACAAAATTAGATCATCCCAAATAATATATATAAGAAAATACAGTACAATAAAAGCGGATACTGCCGGTTCAAAAATACAGAAAATAACAAATAAAAAAAATACACCAAACAAAACAAACCAAAAAAAAAAAAGGTGCATGGAGCCAAGACGCCAGAGTCGGACTCGTCTATCACACTTGTGAAGAGGGGTTGGAGTGACCAAGTATGGACATAGAACAAACTCTCTTGGATGGATCTGCCGCACCAACTTGAGCTTATTCTCGCCGCATATTGAATGTTGAAATTGCTACAGACACCGCCACTGTTGCCGCTGAACTGGTTCTAAGAAACCAAATTTAGAACTCTAGATCTAGCTTCTGAGTCCAAAAATGATGGGGAGAGTGAGAGATCATAGCTCCCTAAGGAGAGAGCCTCAACCACCTCACAACCATGGGCCTAGAGAGGAAGGAGGAGGAGGGAAGAAGTCTGGAGATAGGAGAAGAGGAAGGAAGATGGCGGGGGAGGGGAAAAAAGAAGTCCAGAGCTTCTCTCTCTAAAAGGTATGTATTTTGATTTTTGTCAGAATTGAATTTCCAATCCAACGATGAAAAATATGTACCAATCTAACGGTGAAAAATATAAACCACCCTCCCATATTATATTATATAGATAACTCTAGACACTCAGGAAGGTGTAAATATAAACTTTCAACTACTACCTTTTCAAATCCAATATTTTTACAAAAGAATGGCTTTGAAAAGATATTTTCCACAACATCTACAAATGTTGGTTTATAATATAAGGACTTGCATACCCATAATTCCGTTTACTATCTACACCAAAACAAAAATACATATTCACCTAAAAAACAATTAATAGTGATCATGTTATTCATGCGTAGCACAAAGGAATCCACCTAGTGTGTGTAGCATGCACATGCTGACACACATTCACAATGACTGGGAACCCGAGCCCACATACGGCACCGTGCAAAAGGACCCGAAAAAATAAAAAGAAATATACAAGTACATGTTAAACAGATATAAAGCAAAAATATGAAAAAAAAAATGTCACTCCAAAAGGTCATCAACTAGGACATGTCACTTGTAAGTTGTAAAACCTCAAGCACGCCCCTCTACAACATCATGTGCAGTGATCCGTTGTATGAGCTTGCATATAGAGTTGGTAAAAGAGGAGGGGGAAAGGCGACATGAGAAAAGATTCTAAGGAAAGGCATGAGAAGGTGTTCGGCACATGGACGAAAGGGAAAGTTTAAGGAAGCAATAATCATGTTGGGACGTTCATTTCGAAAAGGTCATCATGCATTTTCAAAAGAGATCACAGACATAATTAATTAATTCATGTCATTATTTAAACTAAGCCGATACCATTCACTACTACAATATTGTTAAAAGAGATGACGCTTGAAAAAAATGAAAAGATGTCAGTTTTTGAAAAAATCGTAATTAAAAAGATTGCAATAGATAAATAATGTCAGTCATCTAAAAAACTGTGATATAATATATTTATGATGTCACTTTCTAAAATAGTGACATAACTATTCTTTCTTTTTAATGTCAGTTTCTCATAAACTGTTATCTAATATATTTATGATGTCACTTTGTAAAATAGTGACATAACTTTTCTTTCTTTTTAATTTCAGTTTCTCATAATCTAATATATTTATGATGTCACTTTTTAAAATAGTGCCATAATAGTATCTCCAATCCATGACTTCATATTGGAGACGTCAAATATTTGAAGGCTTACATGGCATTTTGACATCTCCAGTTTGACATCAAAGCATTCCTTTCCAACCCTTATGCCAAATTCTTTTTATTTGACATCAAGTTATGCCTCTCCAACCTTTAGAGCCTGTTTGGATGGCGGAGAAGAAGGGCGATTTGTGAGCCGGCCGGATTTGGACTCCAGGTCTCACTCAAATTCGGTGTTTGGTTCAAATTTTGGGAAGCCGGAGTAGATTACTGTAGCGGCTTCAAATCCCCCTTGAGGGGGATTTGTGAAGAACGGGTTTGACCCCGTCGTTGGCAAATCCGGGGAATTTTGGGACGTTTTTACCCTTCCAAATCCCCCTTGTCGATCGTATTTGTTTCTCAGATGATTTGTTTTCTTTTCTGAAAACCAGAACAACGAAGAGAAGAAAGAGAGAGAGAGAAGAAAGGAGGTCGCCGATCTACTCTGGTGACTCCACCGCCGTACTCCGACGGTTTGAACTCTCCCTCGTCTTCCTCCTCACGGACTGAGGTATGGTTCTGTACTCCATTTTCGTGTACTGTACAGTAGGGTTTGTGATCGATTTGGGGGTTTTTGATGTTGGAAGTTGGGGTTTCCACCAACGATTCGAACAGACTACTACATGAGTTGCGATCTGAGTTTCCACCAACGATTGGAAGTTGCGATCTGATTTTGCGTTCTGTACTCCAAATTTTTTGTTGTTGATTTTGCCCTAATATGCTGTACAGTTGGGGTTGCGATCTGAGTTGCCATAAAATCTCGAAATTGGTTGGGTTTTTTTCTCATTCTCTTCATTTCCAACTGTGATTTGAATTGAATACTCCATGATTTTGCGCTATGAGTTGCCTTGTTAATTCTGCAATTTCCGTACCAAGATTCGATCTGAGTTGCCCTATCTGTCGCATTTTCTGATCTGGGTTGCCCTATTTATCTCATTTTGTGATCTGAGTTGCCCTGCAAATCATCATCATTATATAAACAGATACATATATACATATCGATAAGAAAAGATAGGACAATGTACTTTGTGGGTATATTTTCTTGGGTTTGTTCTGTTTAGTGCCTAAGTCCTACATATTCTATTGAATTAAAGCGCAGGTGCATGTGGGTTTGAGACCTTGTTTTGTTTATTTTCTATAATGTAAAGCGTTATTGAATCTCACTTTAGATCATGAAACCTTCTCCATGGTTGTAGACACAAAGAGCTAATGTGAACCAAATATAGTATTTCATTAATAGTAGCACTTTATAAAGGTAATCACAGCAATTTTGGATGGCTAAAGGTAACAGGAAAATGTTATGAACACATAAAGTGGATTGGGGGATTCACACTCTGACACTGCACAATCACATAGATTTGGTGATAGGATTGAATCAATTAAGTTGGTTTCAGCGAATAGCTAAAATAGATATAGGTCTAGACTATGTAGTACATAGGAGAAAAAAAGGGAAGAACCTCTTTTTGGTTTACTTGGTGGGCGTGTCAGTTTAGATGAACACAAAAAATTGTTCCAATATCCTAGAGTATGTTTCGGTGCATGATTGTGCATACAGGTTGTAAATTTTTTAGTATCTGGGGATTCTAATATTAAATTGACCTACAAATTGTCAATATGATATTATGACATAAAGACAACATGCTAGAAACAAAACCAACACTTGTAAACATCTTACTAGTTGTAAACATGTTATTATGTAATAGAAGAACATAATAGACCATCATGGGTCTAACACTCTTTAATTTTGTTTTAATTTCATTATGAAACAGATGGCAAGACTAACGAAACGTGAACGCAGAAAGAAGGCAAACCGTAAGACATTGTTAGTAGTGTTATGTATGATGAGAGTAGTGAATACCGTTCTTCAACTTTACTTGTTAATGACGGACTTGATTGCCGAAAGACATCGAGAAAAGCCTCATCTTCGTGCCAATCCTAATTATTACCAACATCAAATAGACGCTCTTAATCGGTTGGTACGCCAGAGTGACACTACTTGCCACAACCAATTGAGGGTAAATAGGCATACATTCATGACGTTGTGCCATTTACTTACTCAAAATGGGCTACAGCCGTCTAGGAATGTCACCGTTGTAGAGAAGGTTGCGATTTTTTTGTGGATCCTCGCGCACCATACGAAGAATAGGCGTACCATTTTACAATTTTGGAGATCGGGAGAAACAATTAGTAGGCATTTCAACTCAATTTTGATCGCGGTATTGCGCCTTCACAATGTCTTGTTTTTCATCCTCAGCCTATTCCTGCCAATGAACCAGATGCTAGGTGGAAGTGATTTGAGGTACATAAATGTTATATGTTAAGCTATAGTAATGCACTTATTGATTATAAATGAACTATGATAATAAAAATTCTCTTGTCTCTCGTAGAATTGTCTAGGAGCTTTAGACGGTACTTTCATACCTGTCCTTCCTCCAGCCGAACACAGAGCACGCTATAGGTCAAGGAAGGGTGACTACGCGACAAATGTGTTAGGCGCTTGTAGTCGTAACCTACAATTTGTATACGCGTTGTCTGGTTGGGAAGGCTCAGCCACAAACTCAAGAGTGCTCGAGAATGCCTTGATAAGGCCTCACGGGTTGAAAATTCCACACGGTATGTGACTTGAAAACCTTTCCATTAGTGAACATCCCTCCCCATATATGTAAACATACTCATGTAACACAACTAATATCATTTGTAGGTCATTACTACCTCGCTGATGCCGGATACACTAATGGGCCAGGAATATTAGCACCTTACAGGGGTCAACGATACCACATAAATATTTGGAGGCAAGGACACATGCCCCAGAGCCGGGAGGAGTTCTTCAACATGAAGCACTCCAAAGCACGAAATGTCGTGGAGAGATGCTTTGGAGTGCTGAAGATGAGATGGGGAATTTTGAGATCTCATTCTTTCTACCCCATTAGGACTCAATGTCGCATCGTCACAGCCTGTATCCTCCTCCACAATCTCATTAAGCGTACAATGGAGGTGGATCCCATTGAGGCTCAGTACACAGCGTGGGAGCAGGCGAACTTACATAATGTACCACCTGATGACTACATTAGAACCCTCGAAAGTACAAACCAATGGACCCAAATGAGGGATAACTTGGCAACCCAAATGTACAATGATTGGTTAGCTAATCCGGGGGGTGGCCACTAGGATATGTTGAATCGTGTTATTTATGTGTTTGAATCATATTTGCTTGTAGACTTGTTAAACCTGTGGAAGAATGGTTGTGTTTAATTTGTCAATGTAATATTTAGGCTCAACCGAACATTGAGTCAAAGGTGAAAAATTGGAAGGAGAAGTATAGTTTAATTTTCGACATCACACGCATTAGTGGGTTTGGTTGGAACTATGCAACCAATTCCATTCAAGTTGATTCCCAAGAGGTGTGGAATGAATATGAGAAGGTAACTTCTCTTCTCTTCCATTATCACTTATGAAAATTGTTATTGCATCCCACTTAATGTATTTGTTGAATATGTGTAGATTCATCCTAAGGCAAAAGGGATGAATGGGAAGGCTTTCCCCATGTACGAGAGTTGGCAAATATTATTTGGGAGGGATAGGGCCACCGGTGAAATAGCCGAGGATGCGGCGGAAGTTGATGATGTTCAGGCCGAACCCGTTGAAACTCTTAACCCCGATGACTTGTTCGATGACTACTATACCCCATCGTTTGCAAATGGTGACCCGGCATTTGTTGACATATCAACTTCTGCCGGGACTCCAACAAGCTTTGCCAATCCCCCCACTCCAAGAACCAATGTGAATAGTCCGGCGATGAATGTCGTGCCGGAAAGGCCAAAGAAGAAGGTAAAGGTTGACGCAAAAGAGGCGTCCATTCATAACGCATTTGGGGATTTCATGGCACAAAGCAGTACGGCTTTTCTTAAGATTGCTGATTCGATCGGATATGAGGACCGACTCGCTGCGAAAAAAGAAAGGGTGTTTGCCGAGCTTGAAAAGCTTGACCTTCAATTGATTGATATGTTTTCTGCACAAGCCATTATTGTGTCGGCAGAAGAAAACGTGGACACGTTTTATGGCATACCAGAAAACTATAGACAAGCTTGGGTGGAGGCCGTATTAGCCGGGCAAATCAAATTGAAGACCACATAGGGATGGTTTCAAACTTATGCGTACAACGTTGAATATGGCGGAGGATGTGATTCCTCATTTTTGTATATTTCGTAATTAACTACATAGTACTTATGACCTATTTTGTGGAGTATCGAGCTACTGTTTTTGTAATGATTCACCGTACAACTTTAAACTTCTCATCATGTATATTTCGTACTTGTTAGGACAACGATGATGATCGTAGTAGTTTCAACTCTTTTTGGGCAACGATGATGATTGTAGTCCTTTGAAATTTTTTTGGGCAACGATGATGATGACAGTGGATTAGGTCCTCTTTATGGCTATGTAATGATGCACTTTACTCCTTTAAATATGTTTGGGCAACTATGATGATCCAATTTAAATCGGGCAATGATGCACTTTACTACTTTTAACTTGGTTGGGCAACTATGATGATCCAATTTGAGTTGAGCAATGATGATGCATTTTATTGATTGATCAAAATGCATTAGTTACTGCAGCTATGAGGGTCTTAATGGCAACTTAGTTGTATGCTAGTGCTTCTTTGATTACGTTCATTACATCAGAGCCAAATGTTAGTTACTGTTGGGCAAAATAGAGACTGTTTTGTTGGTTTATTGTTGGCTGAGTTCAGTTGCTGTATTGGGAGAAGTTTTATTGATGGATCATCTGTTATTGGTCTGGTTTGTGGCTGTTTCGTTTCTGGTTTGGGCTTATTATTATGCCAAGATTGGCAAGGCTTGCATTCCCTTATTTGGGCTGTTTTGTAGCAGGTTTTGTTTTTGGTTTTTTGCTGTTATTTGGCCAGTTTTTTGGCTTTTCGTTGGGTTGTTTATTTGGGCAATGATGCAATGTTAATAACAATGTATTAGTTGGTATTGCTTTTGCAAATTAAGACGGGTTTAATGGTAACTTAATTGCAAGTGGTAGTGCTACTTTGATTATGGTAGAATTGTCTGAGCCCAAGTGTTCATATGCTACATGGCAACTTAGTGGCTGTTTTGTGGCTGTATGTTTCACAGTTTTGATTCTTCATTCTGGGTAGTTTGCTGGCTGTTTTTTTGACAGTTTTGGGCCTGCATTTTGTACAGTTTTCTGGTTGTTTATTTGGACAGTTTTGGTTCACCATTCTGGGCAGTTTTGTGGCTTTTTTTGGGACAGTTTTGGTGCTGCAAGTAATGCAGTTTTGTGGCTGTTTTTTTAGACAGTTTTGGTTCACTATTCTGGACAGTTTTGTGACTTTTTTTTGGGACAGATTTGGTGCTGCATTAAGTGCAGTGTTGTGGCTATTTTTTTGGACAGGTTTGGTGCTGCATTCTGTACAGTTTTGTGGCTGTTTTGTTGACAGTTTTGGTTCACTATTCTGGGCAGTTTTGTGGCTGTTTTTTTGGACAGTTTTTGTGCTGCATTCTGTGCAGTTTTGTGGCTGTTTTGTTGACAGTTTTGGTTCACTATTCTGGGCAGTTTTGTGGCTGTTTTTTTGGACAGTTTTTGTGCTGCATTCTGTGCAGTTTTGTGGCTGTTTTGTTGACAGTTCTGGTTCACTATTTTGGGCAGTTTTGTGGCTGTTTTTTTTGGACAGTTTGGTGCTGCATTCTGTGCAGTTATTGGCTGTTTTTTTGGACAGTTTGGTGCTGCAATTTTTTGGCTCCTTTTTGTGGCAGTTTCGGTGCTACTTTAGTGGTCTAATGTGGAGAAAAATTGTGGTATTTTATGTTTTGCTAGAGGAACTGTTTTCTTGGCATACATTTTTGGGAGTTTCGTTGGTGGTTGCTGGGCAGTTTTGTGGCTTCTAGCTGGGCAAGTTTATGATATTTTTAAGGCTGTTCTCCTAGGCTATGAGGATATGACAGACAACTTTAAAGGCGACGCACTTGTCTTGGCGGGATAACTTATGAGGGTCAATGGTTTAATCACCATTCGGCAACATAAGTTGTAGCCAAATAGTGTACTATGCGCCGGTTAATAAGAATATCTGAGCCAAGTACATATAAACATAATATTAGTATTCTTATAAATGTAATAATACAATTTTTTCGTAGATATTTCAATGACAAGTCAAGATAAAGAATCCTATTGGGTGGTTTTCATCGGCCGTAATCCGGGAATCTATACAAGTTGGGAGACCGCGGGACTGCAGGTTAATGGATACTCGGGGAACTTGTTCAAAAAATACAAGACGTTTGACGAAGCGGAAGGAGCATTGTTACAGTTTCATGAGGAAAGATACCGGCTCCTTCAAATGCAGTCGGTCCGAACCGCACCTCAATCAAGTCACAGTGGTTCCACATCCGCAAGTGGTTTGGAAGTTCAACATCGAACTAGTCTAAGCACATACTTTGTTGTTTTTTTCGTAGGTTTCTTAGCTTGTTTAATCTTCGCACTTCTATTTGATTCGGAATGAATTTGTACTTTTTTTTTCAAAGATTGTGGAAATGAAGAATGTAATATAAAGACAAAGTACTTATATTTATTTGAGGTACATCAGTACTAACTTAAATTTCGATCTTCTAACAGTTATTATCACAAATACGATTTATTCTTCAACATCTATCTTGAACTTCTAACTTCTCCAACTAGTGACGTCGAAAGCAATGGGCCCAACGATTGAAATGAGGAAATTGCATGCCCCTCATTTGTCTGGCTCGTGGATTCACCTAAAAAAACATAACAAATATGATAATTTCTCAAAAAAAAGAAGTAGTTTATATACAATTGAAGGATGATCACTTACCCGGACAAATTCATTCCAATCTTCATTATCCACAACTAATCTATTTTCATTTGGATTCCAACCAAATCCAGGAGTCAACATCATGTCTTCTATGGTGAAATAAGTCTCCCTCCAATTTTTAATCTTTCCCTCAATAATATTTTTTGTAAAACCACCATGGGGGAAAGCAGCAGTCATCTGATGTTGCAAGACTTCAAAGGAGGCAGGAATCATCCCTCCGTGCTCACCTTGCCAAACCCCTGCATCTACAAGGCTCGTAAGATTATCCAACAACTTCTTCTCCTCCGCCTCGATCCAAGCTCGACGTGCCATTCAAATGATTGAAAAAACAAATATAGAACAGTATTTTTTTCAATGAAGAAGAGATGTGAGATGACAATATAAAATACCTTGCTATTTATAAACAAATTTACCAAACAAATTTGTTGACACATGTTTACCTAACAAATTTGTTGCACCTACTCCTCATTTTCAACTAACAAACAAAGTATTTTGTGATTACTAAATTTTATTTACATATTTCGGAATTTTACATAAATTATCAAATAACGTTTAAGCATTTTACAAATATTTTCATTAGTTTTATGTAATAATTAATGATAATTATTTTTACCGTACCTACAATCAAATAATGACATGTTCAACATTTTTAACATTTACAATTTTCAGTTTTTTTTTCCAAAAACATAAAGTCTACTCAAAGGGAGTGACAAGATATTTTTAAGATTTAATAAATTTATTTTTCCGATTTTTTAATAATAAATACGTATTTTTCGTAATTATAATCAAATTAACATTTTTTGTCCATTTCAATAACTAGGGGCAATTAAGTCATTTGATACCTTATCCTATCATATCCACCTTCCAAATCCCCCTTCTCAAATAACCATCCAAACACCTCATTACAAATCCACCCTTCTTAAGTGGTGGGGTCACCCTTCTTAACATATCACCCCTCATTACATATCCACCTTCAAATCTCCCCTCATTCTAAATCCACCTAAAACAAATCCTTCATCCAAACGGGCCGTTAATGTCAATCATTATGTCAATCCATGTAACGACCCTGATTTTTGATAAATAAAAATTTCGTTAAATATTTAAATTTTATTTTAATTACTTGGATTTGCTACTAAAATTTTTTTTTTTTAATTTTTATAATCCGTCATAAGTAGATTTGAGACTTATAAAATTATATCTTTCACGCCGAGCATACTTATAAAAGCACTTGTATATTTTCCTAATGAGTTAGATAAAATCTTTAAATTATATTTTTTGGCTAGAAATCCTACTTGGCAAGTAGAATTAGCATCCAACCGATTAGTTGGTGGAACCGAACCACCGATTCACCTAGTTACATTATCCTAATCCTAATTGGACATTTTTTGACCGTCTTGGAGCCTTTTGAACCCCCCGAACTCTAATTGAACCCTTAGACTTTTAGGAGTAATCATTATACCCCATGACAAGTCATTTCAAACCCTAATTATTACCAATATTCCTTTACCCCTTGGTCCATAATTGTTAGGAAAATTTTTGTCCCTTGGTTAATGGACCTTTGACTTGCCAATAAGCATGACAAGACAAGTCATTCATGGAATCTCATCATTTTGCTTCCTTTGGAAGCAAGACTAGCTTTGCCATGCATGCACACCTATGTTCTAGCCTTAAACCTAATAATCCTAGACTTACTTTCCTAGATTTTGCTTAGATATGTAAATATATATACTTGGTACGAGAGAGAGAGAGAGGCCGAGAGAGAGAGGGGAGGGAGAGTGTAGTGTGTGCTTGTGTGTTGTACAGTCCAAGCTACCTCTTTAACCCTATTTTAGCCTTAAGTCTAATTGACTAGACAACTCATTCTAGTCAATTTCTAGCATAGAACCTTAGCCCTAATCATCCTAGAAATTGACTACAACCTAGACCTATGAAAGACTAAACATGGAAAGCTATGCCTTAGCCTAATCAAACCCTACCCTAGACTTATAAGACTTGCCAACCTAGACTATGATCACCTAGATTTACCTAGAAAGCCTAAGCTCCTACTTGATTTTATAGCCTTATGCCTAAAGATTTGGATTTGACAAGTCATGGAAGGCATGGCATGATTGAAAGGCATGAAATGACAAGACTATGGAGCAAATCCATGGGGAAAAGAGAGGAGAGGGGGGCCGGCCATAGAGGAGGAAGGAGAAGCTCAAGTGTTGGCTATAAATAGCACCCCATGCCTTCCATTCAACTCACACCTTCACTCACTTCTCTCTAGAAACCATTTCTATTTTTCAGACAGCTTACTGCCCTTCACGAATCTTCATTTTTTTCCTGCTTAAAGTAGTTTTTAGGACCAACTCCCTTCGGAAAAGTTGTAGAGCACTTCGAAACCTTCAAGTTAGACCCAAGAACCATCCCAATCGGTGAAGAAATGATAAAGATATTGGCATCCGAAATTCAGTAAAAATCTCGGATTTCTAGGATCAACTTCCTTCACGAAAGTTGTAGAGCACTTCGAGAGCTTCAATTTTGATCCAAGAACGATCATATTTGGCCAAATATTGACCGAGTTACTGCCATCCAAAGTTTGGTCCAGATTCGCAAGTTTCACCGCCCGTAGAAATCTTCCAACTAGCTTATTCGGCCTCGACTAGTTTCGGATCAAGGTAGATTTTCTCTACTCACTTCCCTAAGTATAAGTAGAATGCTCTTATCCTCTATCTTCAAGTATTTTGTATGATGCTTGTACGTTAGAAATACATGAGAACTAGAAAGGTGTTTTCCCTTAAAGATAAAAAAGATGGGAAATATGTTGAACATATTAACTTTATTTTTTGGAAAAACATATGTTGTTTAGAACTTCACAAAAAAAGAAAGAAAGAACGGCTTTCGAAAGATAAGACTTTATCGATGGTAGAAGTATTCGTATTTTGATCCTTAGGATGGTTATAAGCATGATTATTAATATAAAATTGGATGATCTTGTTAGTTTAGTTTTAAGATTACAATGAATGATTTATATTTACTGTTATAAATGTTCACTTTATGATAAGTCCTACCGCGGAGTCTATGCATGAAAACGAGACACGAAAATCGAGAAAGTAGAAACATGACACCTAGGGTGTGATTAATGAAAGGAAATATTTTTCGAGAAAGAAAATATTTTGAAACTACATAATGACCGGTTTTGGGTGGCACTATGTGAATTGTGTGCGTGTGTAAAGAAAGATTTGTGAAAAACCCAATGAGAACCCGGAGCGGCGGAATCATTGTGAAGATACTTGGGAACCCGGAGCGGCGGAACCGAGGGTTTAGTTTTTTTCGAAAACCCCAAATGGGAATCCAGAGCAGCGGAACCATTGTGGGATACTCGGGAACCCGGAGCGGCGGAACCGAGGGTTTTGAATTGCGTGCGTTCCCATGGGAACCCGGAGCGGCGGAACCATGGTGAGGAATGGCTTGGTTATCCGTGGAGAGGAGCCAATGCAAGTTTTGTGTGCCAATGGGAACCCGGTGCAGCGGAACCATTGTGAGGATACTTGGGAACCCGAAACGGCGGAATCGAGGTTGGGTGTGTTAAAAACGGATTTGAAAATGTTGATTTGGTTATGAAAAGTGAAAATGGAGACACAGTCTACAATGAGTCGCGTAGGAGAAACACAGAAAAACATGGACACCAACGATACTGATCAGTGAATATGGATGTGCTATCGTTAATCGTTTTTGTTAAACCTACTTGTACTCTGTTGATTTTATGATATATTGTTTGTAAGTTAAGGGTTAGTAGGTTTGGATATTCTATTGAGCTTTTGTAAGCTCACGGTGTTACCTTTGGTGACCCTGACATATTATATTGGTGGCGACGCCGATATAATGTGTCAGACCTTATAGATGAACAGGGTGAACTTTACACCTTGGAAGCGCTTGGAGCCGAGGAGCTGGCCAAGATGGAGGAAGAAGCGGAGCAGTAGATAGGAACCCTAGTCTACCATCCTTTTGTTGAATAAGATTACTCTTTTGAGAATATTCTGTAATATTGAGCCAGACTCCATTTAGTTTATCAATGAAATTGTCCATTTAACGTACCCAAAATTCAGGGCATTACAATCCAAATGGTCATTTTTTGAAATTTGGCATGGAAGAGGGTAGTTGTCAACTTTAACAGCTTTGTCATTCCCTTCAAAGCCACGTAGATTTTGGCATTAAAGAAGGCTGTTAGGTTGGATTGAATTTTGGTATCAATTGTTACCGTTAACATGTCCACGTAGGAATTGACATCTCCCATTGGAGATACTCTAACTATTCTTTCTTTTTAATGTCGATTTCTCTTTATAAGTGACATTGAAGAACAAAAATTTGTTTTTGGAGAAAATGGCGCCATCTATGAGCATCATTACTTTGAAGTCTCAAATCGAGAGCGGACCGATACATATGGTATCAGAGCTTGAACCAACAGGAAATGTGAGACAGAATCTCGATCCCATACAAGGACTTGTGTTCCTAAGTGGGGGAGATTGTGACGCCCAGCCCCTGGGGAGTTCTAGGTAATGGTTAACCGGCCTGAGGGCAGTTGGGACCCGTGCGAGGGGCTATCGGATTGGCAATCAGAAGGGTCAACCGAGGGTAGCCTCACATCACTTGGTAAAGTGTTAGTTGTGTGCTATAGATAATATATCATCATCTTATCTTGTACAAGGACTTTTAAAGCTATGAGGGTATCAAAACTAATTGAAATTTCATGGTTAAGCGTGCTCGCACTGGAGTAATCCTGGGATGGGTGACCTCATTAGGAGGTTTGATGGGGTTTGGTGTTCAAAACGGACAATATTATACGGAACGGGAGCAGATTTTTACAAAAGATGACGGCTTTAAAAAACTTTAATGATGTTTTACAACTGTCATCTGTTACTTTCAATTACATCTATAAAGCGTCATTTTTATAGATATTAATGACAATTTCAAACCGTCATTTTAAAATTTAGACTTTTAATGACAACTCCATAGATGACAATTTCAAAACTGTCATCTTTCACGATTGATGACTCTTTTAAACTGTCATTTTTTACGATTATTGTAGTTGCGATTGCAGCCATTGCCTAACATTATTAGGGCCTTAGGGTTACTATCACTAGGGTATTTTATCTCTAGGTCCAGAAAATAGAAAGTAATTCCCACTAAACCTCTTTTAATAAACGAAACACTAAAACCCTATTAGGGGTACTATCTCTGCAACTAACTTTTTATTCGTATGTTGTGACATTAGCCAGTAATTTAGATGACTCGTCTACCAAATGTGCAATGTTCTTTTTCTTTTCTTTTTTTTCTTTTTCCCCTTTGATTGTTGTTGCTCAAAAACCAAACGTGTATGTACGTATATGGCTTTCCTGTTGGGATGGTGACATAGATCAAAGAAAAAACAGTGATTGTTATAACTTATCTGTCATCTCTTGCTCCATTTTTATGTACTCATAGTAGCTTAAGCTCATACTCTAAATTTGGGATAGTGAATGACACGTAACATATTGGGACTTTTATCACTAGGTACAGAAAATCACATTTTAATTTTCATTAAGGTAAGATGGAATATACTTAATTACCACTAGGTCCACTTTTTACAAAATATATTTACCATTAATGAAAGTGCTACCATAGTACACCCTATGGTTTTAGGGTTTAGGGTACCCTAGGATTTAAGTTTAGGCGCTTTCAATTCATAGAGCCCTGGAGTTTAAGTTTAGACATTTTCATAGGAATTTTTGGATGCACTTTTCTATCATAGGGTTTTTGCGATTTAGACACTTTCATAAGGTATCCCAGGGTTTAGGCATTTTCATTTGGCACCCTAAGGTTTAGGCACTTTTATATGATATCCTAGGATTTAGGCACTTTCAAAATTTAGGGTTTTAGGTACTTTCATAGGATTTTAGTGTTCCATCATGTTTGACTTTTTTTTTTTCTTCATTTGTTTTGTTGGTTTGGAAGTAATCCTGCAGTAATTAGATGCAATTTAGGTTTCAGTGCATGCATTATAGTGTTGTGCCCCGAGTGGATCAAACCAGAGCCAAAACAAACGCACACAAACACGAACACAGGAGAGATGTGTGGTTCCCCAAAATCGGATACGTTTACAGAGGTAAACAGAACAATATTTATGTCGATAAGCTTTACAAGGGAGTTCTCTCTCAAACTAACTACACTCTCTCTGTATGTACATTGCTTACCCTCATGCACTGACCTAAGCTTTACGGAGCTCTACAGCCTCACACTCAGGATTTCTCTCGTCAGGTCTCTCACTCGAGAGATACGGAATACAAAGACAGATCGAAGCTCCATTTATAGACTGAGCTTGGAGTCCTATTCATTTCGCATGCCAGACAACTCATTTAATTCTAGGCTGGCTGAAGATGAATGTCAGGGAAGTAGATGGCACACTGGTCTTCTCTGGTGTGCTAGCAACAATGAGGATGGGAGCCACCCAAAGTTAACATATAAAGTTTTTTTATTTATTATCGGCAATATAATTTTATTAACTCGACAAATGGTACATCGAGAAGACCAAGCTCTAGATACAAGGAAAACTTGAATCATAGAGAAGGCCATAAGAAAAGAAAAAATACATCCAACGATAGAAGCTACTTCCAAGTTAACATATAGTTATGTATTTGTATCCTTCCTTGATTAAAAAGGGTTGAAAAAAGGCAACTTCCAAGTTTTTTGTTGTTGTCAATCATTAGAAGCTACTCTAGGGGAAGGGAAAGGGGAAGGGACATCACACCCACACAACGCCTCTTATGGGGCTTGAATCCTGGCCCCCACTAAAGAGGCCTTTGGGTAATACCATCGAGCTAGAAGCCTGTTGGTTGGAGCAGCACAAAACTTGGTTTTGGTTATCCTAAAAGCTACAAATAACACAGCTAAAGCAGACAAATACTTTATTCGTTGTTTTGATTTTGGACGTTTAAGGTTCCCGTGGCATTCTGGACCAAAGTGATCAGTTGTCTGATCGGATGCTTGTTTCTTGCTTTGGTTTGGATGCCTAACTTCATTTGGTATGCGTTCCTCTGGCTACTGTTCTTAATTTGATTCCTTTTTCAATGTGCCCATGTCAAGCTCCAATATAAATATTTCTTTGCCGATAAAAAAAGAATTGGTGAGCGTTGGAATACGTGATGCATGTGATTTTTGGAATCGTATAAACTACTATAAACTAATTAAGACCCGATCAATCATGAACATTAGCTTAATCATTTTTGATATGGACTTTTTGTCTGTAGTCTGCGCGGGATTTGTCTTTTTTGCTCAAAACAAAGAAGGCATTACAAAAATTCACATACGCAATTATAAAACAAATTGAATTATGGGGTACTATGAGATTATTATGATCACTCACGCAGGCCCACCTCAATAAGTCTACCAAAATCATAAAACTATATAGTAAGTTGGTATCAAACGGGTCCATCGCCGTTGGAGCAGCTCACGCATCTTCTTTTTAAAAAATATATATATCTTTTCTTTTTGCTTTTTCTGAAAGGATCATCTGTTCTTTTTGTCTATTGTACGATTGAACAGGCCTTTCTCCGTTCCGCTAACTCAAATAAGCTGAATCCGAGAATCATTTTTAGTGAAGTTGGTTACTCATTTTTAAACTCTAGAGGTAACCAGGGTTTGAGTCCCATAGGGAAGGCCAGGGCTATGGAGAGCCTCTGAACTCTCATATGATAACTCTAACACCTCAACTAACCTCCACTGATGTATACAATGTTGACAAATAAAAAAGCTGGAACCCAAACTTTCTTGAAAAAAAAAAAAGGATTAAGGGGATTAGTACATAGCAAAAAATTAAAAAAAAATCTAACGGTTGCGAGTTTATATAAGTTAGGAATAATTTTTTTTACATATAATAATTATATTTTCTAAAATTCTTATTGTGACGGCAGCCCCCGCTAGTCCCCTCCATATACTCCCTCCGTCCCTTTTTAAGTGTCCTGCTTCGTAACTTCAACTTATTAAAAATACATCATCATTACACATTTCACATCAACTTTTTCCTCCACTTTCCCTACTTACCCATCATCATTACACTTTTACTCACTAATTTTTCAAAACAAAATCTACTTTTAGAGACAAAATAGACAATACACCAACTTTTACCCCCCTAACTTTACAAAATGGACACTTATTAAGAGACAACCCAAAATGAAATACTGGACACAAAAAAAGGGACGGAGGGAGTATTATGTTTCCGCCCGTGTGAAAACGACTTCCAAATGGGCTTATAAACACACACACCGTAACCCGGTGTGGCCTCTGTGACACAGCTATAGCAGCATAGTAATGGAGGCTACCGCTGCCAAGCCCCCTCTCCACACGGTCACCTTCTCACGTGCAACGGTCCCGAACCGTGTGTTCGCAGCCGTCTACATGTGCGCCGTCCTCGCTTTTCTCTATCAGCATGCGCTCAGGGCCCTCAACTCCACCACCTTCCTCTCCTTCTCTCTCTCCCTCACCTTCCTATTCGCCGACCTCCTACTCGGCTTCATGTGGGCCACCGGCCAGTGCTTCCGCATGCGGCTGGTCCACCGCCACGTCTTCCCGGAAAACCTCCTGAAAGTGACGAGGGAGGAGGATTTTCCGGCGATGGACGTGTTCATATGCACGGCGGATCCAGACAAGGAGCCACCGATGAGCGTGGTGAACACGGCGCTGTCGGTGATGGCGTACGATTATCCGGCGGAGAAGCTGTCGGTTTATGTGTCGGACGACGGCGGGTCGGCTTTGACTCTGTTTGCTTTCGTGGAGGCTGCTAAGTTTGGGAGCCACTGGTTGCCCTTTTGTAGGAGGAACAAAGTAGTGGAGAGATGTCCCGAGGCTTATTTCAGATCGAATTACCCTCGGTCCAATGAAACAAAGCAAATAAAGGTACTTTGTTAATATAAAAAAATTATTACGGAGCTTGTCGTGAATAGAAGTTTACGGAGGTGAATCCTGTTCGTTCATAGTGAATTGGGCAGTTTGGATTTTAATTTTTCTCTCGAAAAATTTAATTTAAATCCGGACAATTCAATGCCGAAATGAACTGCTGAGATCAAATGGCTCCATAAATTACCTATTTACAGCGACTCCGTGAATAAGTCATACTCTTTGTTAATAATTGCTACAAAGTTTTCATGAATGACTGATTAATATTCTCCTTAATTTTAGTTCACATGGAAATTAACTTTAGATACGTACGTTCCCTAGTTTTTTTTTTTATGCCTAGTGAAACTATCTAACCGTTCAATTTCGCCCCTACAAATTCAGAAAAAATTCTTACCGATATCGAGTTGAGCTAATTTTTGTAGGACTCCATAAAAATAACAAATGATTCGAATTATCTCTGTGGAACCGAAGTGAGCCCCACAAAATTCGCATATACGTGACATATGTACACATAACACATAACAGTACTCGTATTACTAGTAGTTGAACACTTGATTACTTCTGGAGCCATTTTTCTTCTCTTCATGTTTCTTTGTTAAAATGATTTATCTGTTTCAGTTTATTTAGTTTTTCTTATTTTTTCCAAACATAAATTAGAGCTTAGCCTTGCAAATAAATTAGAGTGGATATACTGTTATGTTCTTGAAGATATTTAATTCTGATGCTTCGATAAAATCTACAAGAAACAAAGGCTCTGTTTGTTTCGATGTAATATGTTTTACAATGTAAAATATTTTATACGTAAAATATTTTTTCAGAAATTTTTTTTTGAACTTTTATTTTTCGGTGTTTGGTTGGCACTTGAAAAATATTTTCAAAAATATACAAAAAAGTGTAGAGAGAGGGGGGCTTAAACGGTGGAGAGATATAAGAATATTGCAATTGAACGTAAGTCAGGAATAATGATCAAGGAAACTGAGTAGTGAAAATTGCAGTAGAAGGCAGCGGGTTCATTTCAGAAAATAATTTATGAAAGATTTAAAGATAAGTCACTTTCATCCAATTAAGGAAAAATGTTTTACATGCATGTAAAATGTTTTCCTTATTTTTTACACAACCAAACACCGTAAATTAGGTAAAATATTTTACGCCCAAACAAACGGAGTCAAAATGAAAAATTTATGCTCGCAAAAAAAAAAAAAAAAAAAAAGAGGACAGACAAATTCGGTGATGGGTAAAGTTGCGGATAATAAACGGCAAATTTTCTGTGGTCTTTAGCAACAAGAGACCTACCAACCACGTTAATCCATAGGATCGAACTAAAAATCTATGAAAGGTGCCGAAGACTGAAAGTTCCTTTCGACGGTTCGACCCCGTCTTTCCACAAGATTAGCGGGATGGCTACGCACGGGTCTTGACAAATCAAAAAACGTAATCGATGACGACGACGAAATCTATGAAATGAATGATTCCAATTATTCTTGTTAGCTGAGAAGGAGCATACAAAGGCTCAAAACTGGAATAAACAAAAATTGGACAGGTGCTTCCTCCTTGTTTGTGCGAGTCTCATACCATTGGCATTTGGCACTGAATCATTCCACCAAACCTAGAAGCATGATACCAATCACATTAACAATTTAATTAAAATGCAACGAGGAGAGGGGTTTTTTTATTATTTTTGTCTGAAAGGTTCGAGAAGTTAATTATTCAGTGTTTTCAAGGGTGCAATCGTTAATAGTATTTATTCCCTACCAATAGTTTAATAGGCGGTTATTAGCAGGACCCATGTGACATTGGTCGTTTGTCAAGATCCTATTTAGTGAAGTGACGAGAATAACCCCCGAGTATTTATGAAAAAACTGTGTTTAAACCCGGAAGATTGTCTCGAATGACGAATCCCAAATTTCTTTTCAAGCTCATTTCGGGAAGTTTAATTTAATACTGTATGACCAAAAATGTCATCATCTACAGATTCAAAAACCTAGTAATTTTCTTGTATACTCACCAACAATTGCATCCCTAACCCTTCCCTACGTACCATGCCCCAACCATTGACCAATAAAGAAGACTAGAAAAAACTATATATATATATATATTTTAATTAATCGGGTGTTGAGAGAATTTGGATTTATAAATGGATAATTTGTGTGTGGCCCGTGGTTTTTTGATCTGCGGTCCTCCTCTGTTGGCTCATGGGTTTCCTGACCGATCTTCTTGCCTAACCCTGCACAGTGAACGCACGACTAAGACCTGGCCGGGGTTGCCCGGCAAGGCCCTCCAGCGCGAGGATCAATATGTGCAGAGAATAGAGAATCGAGTAAGAGACTAGGGTTTTTTTGATAGCGTAGTGTGTGTACCTTCCAAAGTAGTCATCCTTTAGTATTTATAGAGTCTCCCCGACTTGTTCTTCAAGTATCGTCATGTGCCTTGCAGGAGCCAGATGGCGTCATTGTGACCTCACAGAATAGAACTGATAACCGTTTTGGTGTGAGCTGGCACCTTCCATGTGCGCTCATCATTATCTTCTAGCATAACCGTTTTTGTCACGCGAAGGGCCACGTGACCGAGCGGGTGGCCGAGCCCCGTGCCTGACCAAGCCTCGTTCCTGGCCGAACCCGGTACACAGCCGAGCCCGATGGGTGACATGTGTGAGGAACATGCTGACAAGTGTTCTCCACTGACGGTGGCCGAGCCTGAACCACACGTGTCGTCAGAGCTCTAAATAAGAATTTTCCACATGGATGAGTCTCGGCCAGTAGCCTAGCCTCAGTTCAGCCACGATAGTGGCGACCGGTTGTGGGCGGTTGCATTTGGTCACCTACAATTTGTTTTTTGTTTTTTTTTTTAATCAGAATGGATAATTGTTTGGGTTCTAATAGAATCACGCTGTTGTGTACATTAATCAAGTCCCAAAAAGAGTCTAATGATGATTTTGTATCTACTAATCGGTCATGTTACAGGTGATGTACGAAAGTATGAAGGAACGGGTGGAGAACGTGGTCGATTCAGGAAAGGTTACCGATGACTACATCACTAACGAACAAGAACGCCAAGCTTTTAACAAATGGACTACTCAAGGCTTTACTCGTCAAGAGCATCCCACCGTTGTTCAGGTTTAATACTCCAATCCAATAAACAGCTTTAATAATTAATAATTTATATAAAAGAAGATTAAAAACCTAAATTTTTACCCAAAAATAATTTCAAGCTCTATCCTTTGTACTATAACTTCTCTCAATTTTTCTACACCCACTGCGAATCCGCCAAACAGGTTTTGTTGGAGATAGGCAAAGACAGAGATATCACAGGCCAATCAATGCCAAATCTTATCTATGTTTCCAGACAGAAAAGCAGAATCTCACCACATCACTTTAAGGCTGGTGCTCTAAATGCCTTGGTAAGCCAAATTAATCCTTTGATAAAAAAAAAAAAAAAAACATGTGTTTTGTATCGAATAAAATATTAAACGCAAAGTGGTGTACAATTAATTTTTTTTTAATTGTCTAAATCCAGTATCATTGCCACTATTATTGAACCATACCATGTTCAATATGCGTTCTCTTTAGTCTTTAACTATAATATTTATGACTTGACGCAATGACAAGTAATTTGGATTAAATTATACCAGTTCTTATGTTAACCTTGTTTTCGTGCTTTTTTGAATGTCATGTTTTGAAGCTTCGAGTATCGGCTGTCTTGACTAATGCACCTATAATCCTGACTTTGGACTGCGACATGTACTCAAACGATCCCCAAACACCTTATTCCATGCTATGTTACCTCTTTGACACCACAATTACCCCTGAATTAGGTTACGTTCAGTTTCCACAGCGCTTTCATGGACTCAACAAAAACGACATCTATGCCTGCGAGTTTAGGCGTGAGTTCCTCATTAATTCAGCGGGACTGAATGGGCTAGCAGGTCCCAATCATGTCGGGACTGGATGTTTTTTCTCTCGCCGAGTTTTCTTCGGAGGTCCCTCGTCTTTTGTGTCTCCCGAAATACCCGAATTGAGACCCGACCATGTCGTAAAAAAGCCCATTCAGGCCCAATCAACCTTGGCTATGGCACACCAGGTAGCGGATTGCAAGTACGAGGACCAAACTAATTGGGGTTCCAAGGTAAGCTAGTTTATTTGTAAAGAGGTTATTGTTCTTTCTTTTTTTTTCGCCCTCGTAAAAAAAGGTTTTAGTTTTCAAACAGAAAATCTTGAAATTCAATTTCGGACACAACTCTATCTCGAGCCGTTCGACTTGCATGCTCCCATATACATCAAACAGCTCCAGACACACTTGTACACGGGTTTTCTAAAGTTGTCCAAATTATACTCAACAATCAATTGAAACCTTGAGTTGGGCCAAAATATTGCAGTTGGGCTTCAGATATGGGTCTTTGGTTGAGGACTTTTATACGGGCTACCGGCTGCAATGCGAGGGATGGAAGTCCGTGTTTTGCCACCCAAATAGGCCTGCATTTTTAGGGGACGCGCCGATCACCCTCAATGATGCCCTAAATCAAACGAAGCGATGGTCAGTGGGTCTTCTTGAGGTGGGCTTCTCCAAATACAGTCCAGTAACTTTTGGCGTCCGGGCTATGGGCCCAATAATGGGTCATTACTACGCGCACTATGCTTTTTGGCCCATTTGGTCCATTCCACTCACCATTTATGCCTTCCTCCCTCAGCTGGCTCTTGTGAATGGAATCTCCATTTTCCCCAAGGTATGTCACTTCCTCTGCTGCTCGCATCAATGTGGTACTCAATTACTAGATTCCTATATAATACATCGAAAAGGCAAAGTTGTACGAGTTGAAAGTCGTCAATCCAGAAGTAAGTAAAGTGACCTTTTCAATAGACACTTCACGACTAACATATAGTATATTTTTATTGATATCATGATGGGCTTTCCTTGAGTCCTCCCTGCCTTTTTTTCTACGAAATTAACCAAAAGGGATTATCAATGTTCTTTTTCAACCCAGGGCCCTAATGTGCATTGAATTCGTGTATTGTCTAGAGCTCGAAAATATAATCTGTACTGTTTACTTTCTACAGATAGATGTGAACAACAACCTTGTAAAAAATCAAGTCAATCGGACATCGTTTACTTGGTAGACTTATCGCATTTTTATTCAGTAAATAACAACAAATTATATTTCAAAAATACACACCAAGATCATTTGATTCGATCAATAAGCTACCGATGCCCGATTGACTTGGTCTTATCAATGTTGTTCGCATTTAGCTCTAAATAATGAACAATTCAGATTACGTTTTCAAGCTCAAGACGAGACCCGAACTGAGGGCACAACAGCCTGCTATACCCAAAAGGTCCCTGAGTCTGTCTTATATTTATTTGTACTATTAAGGAATGATCCTAACAGCCTTATTAGATTAAGTTCATACCTTAGTTTTAATACTTTGCACCTCTCGAAAGCAAACCTTTATTCTCAAGCTTGGCAACTTGAACTTTTATGTACACCATAGTACCTTGCAAATTACTCTCTCTCTCTCTCTCTCTCTCTCTCTCTCTCTCTCTCTCTCTCTCTCTCTCTCTCTGTGTAAATGTTTGTTGATCAATAAGGAATTTCATGTTATAGGTATCGGATACCTGGTTTTTCTTATATGTATTTCTATTTCTCGGGACCTACATACGAGATTGCCTTGACTTCATTTTATCCGGAGGGACATTTCAAAGGTGGTGGAATGACCAAAGAATGTGGATGTTAAGGGGAGTCACATGTTTCCTTTTTGGATCGATTGAATTCTTAATCAAGAGCTTAGGCATTGCCGCACACGGGTTCAACCTCACGAGCAAAGTACTGGACGGCGAACAGAGCAAGAGGTACGATCAAGGGACCTTTGAGTTCGGAGTCGAATCCCCCATGTTTGTGCCATTGTCAACGGTGGCAATAGTCAATCTAATCGCGTTTTTCGGAGGGTTGGTTGGAGTTTTCAGGGGAGGAGATTTCGACGGGTTGTTTGTCCAGATTTTTATAGCTGGTTTTGTGGTGGTCAATTGCTGGCCAATTTATGAAGCCATGGTTTTGAGGACTGATAAAGGGAGAATGCCTACTAAGACTACTCTCATTTCCACATTTCTTGCTTGGGCACTATACTCAGCAGCTTCTCACATACCACAGATATGAAGGGGGGGAGGGGGGCAGGTGGTTTCATTTCAATGATAAAGTGAAAAACAAAGGAACAATTTTTTTTATGCATGTTCTTCCTATTATTTTCAATAAATTATTCCTCCTGTAGGGTAAAGGTATGTATGAACTGGTTCGGCTTCAAAAGAGTTGATAACACCTAAGAGATTTCGAACCTATGACCTTAGAAGAGAACAAACTCTCAAAAAACATAACGTGACTCGATCTAACCTCGGGGAACCAATCACAAACGCTGCATTATTGTGCTTCCTACTCATTAGCGGCGAAATTTCTATTTCGGTGAACATTTCTTAAGAACTTTTTTGCTAGCTAGACAAGTTAAATAACTATGGAACGATGAATAAAGAAATTAACGAGTTAAAACAGAAGTGGTAGCTAGCTAGAACTAGGACATATCACTTGGAAAGTCTCCAGGCACACATGCACGCACGCAGTGATTGATCTCTGAGTTTGCGTAGTTGGCAAAAGATTCTAAAACGGATCGAAGTGGTAGCTATATAGCTAGAATTAGGACATATCACGTGGAAAGTCTCCAGGTACACATGCACGCAGTGATTGATCTCTGAGTTTGCGTAGTTGGCAAAAGATTCTGACGAAAGGAATGAGAAAATGTTGATGTTGGTACATGGGCAACAGGGAAAGTAGCAGGAAACATATATATATTATATATGTTGATCAGGTGATGTGGGCACTTGTCTATGAAAGCAATAAAGCATGTTAATTGGTAGTAGTACTACTTTCATTTGGGAAAGAAGTTGGATCAGCAGTAATAATCAAAATCAATAATTAAAATATGTATTAGATTATTCATTTAGTTCATAATTAATTTTAACAATTTCTATCTTCACATTGAGAGTGATTTTCAGTGCCGAGCGGGTATATCGTACGTGGTATCTGCTCAGCGCATCTGAGCCGTCCGATACATTTTTGGACGGCTCGGATTGAAATCTTATCACTCCTCTCAAACAACACTTTCTCTCTCCAAACCTGAGCCGTTCAAATACGCAATGGACGGCTCGGATGCGCAAGTGAGCACCACATGGTACCCGTTGGCACTAATTTTTTTTTCCTACATTGGTTATTTTTGCATCCCTAACCAAAAAACCCCTCATAATACACAATGCACATTTATCCAATCGCAAATGAGTTTCAATCACTCATCCGATCACAACAAATTATTCGTCTCGATGGGACGATTCCAATATGGGGTATTTTTGAGTTATTGAGTTTTGAGTTTGGTTATTGATAAAAGTTGTTAAATTTGGTTATGAAATGAGTGGAATTTGGTTATTTACTAAAAAACTTATAATTTAGCTTATTACAATATGGGGTATTCTTTGAGTAGAGGTGGCAATTTTAACCCATATTTTATAACCCGTCCAAATCCGCCCACTTACAACCCAATCCAACCCAACCTGCCCATATTTTATAATGGGTTGATATGGATTGAACCCATGTAAACTCATATTTACATGAATTTAAATGGATTAAATATGAGTTTAATAGGAGTTGGAATTAAAATACTCATCCTTGCAAAAGAGTGAAACTAGAATGAACTGCCCGTTCTTGTACAAGACAAAAAAAAGATCATAAACTCTCTCTCTCTCTCCCCAAGACCCAAGAAAGAAGGTAAAGTAGGCAGTCCACACAATTGTGTCTGGAATTTCTCCCAATTGACATTGGTAAACTCATACATAAGATTACGGGCTTATCAAAGCGAACAAGCTACAGTTATCTCAAACTCAATTCCTTTCGAGTTCGACTTTTTTACTAAATAAACCAAACACGTACATAAATATGATACAACACATACTGTAAATAAACGAATCGAACTACGTTCAAATATGAAAATCCCAAAGTAGGCATGTTCAGTAAAAAAAAAATATTAGGGTAAAAGTAAAAAAAAATTACTTTTTCGATTCTCTCGTTGAAACGAACTAATAAGGGTAAAAAGTTTGTCGCAAATACAAAAAAAAAAAAAAATGAATAGAGACAAAAATTTAAAGTAGAAAAAAAATTACTTTTTCTATTCTCTCGGCGTTACTGCGACCCTTTTTAATCCAAACTTAAGCGGTGGCTTCGGCTTTTCGTAAGTCTCTCACTCTGCATACATAAACCAACCATATTCTTGTACAAGTATCATTGATTTTAATAGTAAAACCAGAGACGATTTCGTGTTTTTTTTTAAGGCATGACTTAGGGGTTTTTTTCTTATTAATTCTGAAAGGTTCATAGATGTGGTATTTTTGTTTAGCAAATCTGAGTTTCGATACAGGAGAATTAGTTTTTATAAAATAAAAATAAAAATAAAGGGGGAGGGGTTCGGGTTGGGTCGGGTCGGGTCTTGCTTGACTTATAGTTGACCCGTTCATATTTGACCCGCGACCCATTTCAATCCGCCCAAACCCACCCAGACTCACCCGTTTGCCACCTCTATGACTTTGAGTGCATGTTATTGTTAAATTTGTTCATCCTTACTCATTTACTTATTACAATGGAGATGCTCTTAGTAACTTTCTTTTCAATCTCTTGCGATCCATTCTTTTCTTAGAGATTAATGCCTCGTTCTCTTTGCTTTTCAAAAAGTATTTTTTAAAAAATTCCCTCTAAATTCCCTCTACTTCCAACATTTTTTCTCTATCTCTCTCCACTTATTATCCCTACTATTTTTCAAAAAAAAAATTCAAATCCAAATCCAAACACGGCATAAATTATTTCCATCGCCGATGGGAAATCCCACTTTTCTACCACCACTTTTTTCGATCATACCGTGTATTTATTATTGTTCTAAATCATTCATCTTGTAGACCCCACATAATAGTGTATCTATGCAAAAAATAAACTTGATCGGTCATCGATAAAAGTATCAAAAATTGAATTTTACTTTGTAAAATGAATAGTTTATCTTTATTATTATTGATAGAAATTAGATCATTCATTTAATAAACCAAAATTCAAATTTTGATATATCTATCGACTTTCGATCAAGCTAATTTTTCGCATGGCAATATTATGTTGCAGGTCTTAAAATATGAACGGTTCAGATCACAACAATAGACACTCGATGGGACTTATAATAGACGATGATAAAAAAATTATGTTTTACACCGACGATGTATAGAATATACTCTTTTCGTTGACTTCCTTGTGTACTCTAGTTATTTAAAGTTTCGTACCTACGATACTCTAAATTTGGGAATATAGCCAGGCGTGTAACATGTTCGACTTTTTTTTTATAATCAGCAACATGTTATGTCGCATCAGGATCAGCTCTGAGTTTAAGATGATCTTTGAAAATGAGGTCTTTAACGTCGTATCACTTAATGTTTAATTCCTTCTTCGTCAATTTCTTTAGATTTGTTTGCAATGACAATTATCATTTAAAGAAAAAAGATGCATCTATATTAATGATACACTTATCTTTGTTAATTCGATTCATTTCTAGATACAACCCTATTGAGCTTCAATAAATATATTATATTTTTTGTCAATATTTTATACATTAGTGGAAAATTGATGGAGGAGTTAATTTATAGAGGGTTCAGAAATTGTCCATAACCTTGAAACCCACACACTTTCCAAGACTCAAACTTTGGTCTCCCTTGTGGGAAGACCAAGAAATGACCTCTGCGATATAAACCCTTTGGTTATAAATGTTTGCAAAGATAAAAAAAAAAAAAAAAAAAAGGGTGGCAAACTTTAACTAATTGGGAAAAAAAAAGAGACTTAAAAATTCATCCTCAAATCTCATCCAATTTAAGTATTCATTCTTCATTTTTTGAACAGTTATATTTTCATCCTTGTGTTTTTAATACCAAAAGTGTCCTAGTATATATACAGGGCGGTTCAAGAGACATCTAAAAAAAATCTAAAAAAACACTCCAAATCTCAATTCCATTGTCTCTCAATCTAATTTGATGATCCGAGTCGCTTAATCTGTGTAAAACGTGATTTTAAGAGTACTAGCGAGAAATCAGTAAAAAAAAATACCGGGAAAGGTTTCTTATATATCACCGAAAAATGAGACCAAAACATAATCTTTCTCATCCCGTCTCATCATTTTCGTTCATTCCCTAAAATTTTGGATCCCAAAAATTCTGATGGAATTATATCTATCTCTCTCTCTCTCTCTCTCTCTCTCTCTCTCTCTCTCTCTCTCTCTCTCTCTCTCTCGTCCTCCATAAACAGCCGCTGCCATTCACTAGTCCTCCAACGTCCTCTGCTCTTGATTGAGTCCATCGCTAGCGCCGCCCGACGAATCCACCATGCCATCCCCGACCGGCTCTGTCGATACATGGCTGATTTTTTTTCGGATTTTAGTTTTCATGGTAAATTATTTCTATCATGTACCATGAAATATGCTTCTCTGTTATTTACATTTCATGATAAATTATTTGAACCATTTACCATGAAATATTTGTTCCAATAATGGAATATTTATCGTGTCCACGTTGTAATTGTCATGGTAATTTAACCATGTAACAGTTTGAGTATGTCATGTTATATATTTTTCTATGGTAATTTAGTCATGTTCCGTGTAATAAGATTAATGGATAATATGACTTTTTGTTGTATGGTTGGCCAACTTGAAGAATGAAGAAAAAATGCAAAGATGTGGTCAACTTATCATGTTATATTCCTAAAAAAATTGATTCCTCAAATACATTCTATGATTAAAAAAAAAAGTAATCAATCATATTGAAATTTACCAAATTCAATTGAATTAGAAAAATAACCCAATCCAATCCCACTAAATTGAATTAGTATGACATAATATATGTATATCATAGTGAAAATGGTAAGAAAAGTAATTCACATACTAAAATAATGAAAATATAAGCATGAAAAAATGGCGGGATGAATTTTTACATGGTATGAATAAAGAGGATAGATATTTAAATAAGGGTTTTGGTTGCCACTAAAGATGGTGACCGTTGGAATATGTGATCATCATATGATGCATATGATAAATGGGATCGTATGTGAGGTGCATAGTATCGTGCTGCGCACTTTTGAGCTGTCGAATCGTGCATCTGACAGCTTGAATCTCATCTCGGCAATCAACTATCGAGAGCCGTTTATTGCTGAGATGAAATCTGAGCCGTCGGATGTACAATCCAACGGCTTGGAAGTGCTCAGTATCCTGCTATGTACATCACTGCACAACACTATCCCCAATTCGTATATTAAACTAGGCTAAGTCCTGCTAAATTTTTTAGGTTTTTTTTTTTGAGAGTTTTGTTCTTATTAAAAAAAATCTCATTTTTTAGTTTTGTGCCAAATTTTTATAAATTATTAATTTATCTTGATCATAGGATTCGAAAAAGTGATTTTTTTTTACTTTTACCAAAATATTTTTAAAAATATTCAATATAAAGCCTCGCACATGTGTTGCGATATTATCTGTTCCGCCCGTGTGAAACACTTCCAAACGGGCTTATAATTACAGACACGGTAACCCGGCGTCACCTCGGCGACACAGCAGCAGCAGCATAAAAATGGAGGCTCCCGCTGCAGCTGCCACAGCCAAGCCCCTTCTCCACACGCTCACCTTCTCACCTGCAACGGTCCCGAACCGTGTGTTCGCGACCGTCTACACGTGCGCAGTCCTCGCTCTTCTCTATCACCATGCACTCACAGCCCTCAACTCCACCACCTTCCTTTCCTTCTCTCTCTCCCTCACCTTTCTGTTCGCCGACTTCGTCTTCGGCTTCATGTGGTCCACCACCCAGAGCTTCCGCATGAGGCCGGCGCACCGCCGCGTCTTCCCGGAAAACCTCCGGAAACTGACGAGGGAGGAGGATTTCCCGGCCCTGGACGTGTTCATATGCACGGCGGATCCGCACAAGGAGCCACCGGTGAGCGTGGTGAACACTGCTTTGTCGGTGATGGCGTACGACTACCCGGCGGAGAAGCTGTCTGTTTACGTGTCGGACGACGGCGGGTCGGATTTGACCCTGTTTGCTTTCGTGGAGGCTGCCAAGTTCGGGAGCCACTGGTTGCCCTTTTGCCGGAGGAACAAAGTAGTGGAGAGATGTCCCGAGGCTTATTTCGGATCGAATTACCCTCAGTCCAATGAATCAAAGCAAATGAAGGTATTAATATTAGTCTTATATTTGCTTTACTCACGTAATGTTTCTCTAATATGATTCAATCACAGATTCAGTTGGCGTAATATCTATCTAGCTCACTCCCTCGGTCCCATTTTATAGACGAGAGATTGAAGGACGTGAAATTTTCGGGGAAAAAAAATACTTATATATATATATATATATGAATTTTTTCACACCAAATTAAAAAATCAATCGTTTGTCTTTAATTTGATACGAAGAAAGTCAAAAAATCACATACAAAAGTGCTTTCTTTTTTATTCAAAAATTGCATGTCTTCTTTGTAGGAGGAATATCATTTTGAAACAAAGTTAGGTGATAAAATCACGCACTGAGAATTAGTATTTGAGCGTATGTGTGTTTTCCTTTTTATTTTTAACTAGTAATGCTATTGTAGAAATTCGTTTAACATGTTTTTAACTGAGAAGCAAATTAGCCAATGAAGGGGATTGGTGGCGGACACATTATTTATGATCGAGGCCAAATCCAAGTCCGGATTCTGGCTAGTCATCATGTTGACGGAGTTCTCTGCATACTTCTAAGTGATCAGTAAATTGGAATAGGATAATTTATAAGTATTTATAATTGAGATTGGAATTGGATACTCAAAGGTAACAAATTAAACCTACTTAATTGTGAATTCTTATCGATTAGTCCTATCAGTAACTGAGAATTACCATAATAGTTAATAATGTAATATTTGATGAATCCAAAGGCAGATCACCGTTGCATTATTTATTACTGGTTGAATAATATTTATTTTGTCAAACTTACTGGTTATTCAAAGCATTGTTGCTTGTTAAACCAAGCTGTGTTAGTTTTAGGATTCAAATATTTTCACTGGACCAGGCCCCGTGTGCCCCTCCATGTGTCCGCTAGCAGACAACTTGATAACAAATCTCTGAGCAATGACGTACATTATTGAATAGTAAAAGACACGCCCAAATATACAAATACTCACGACTTGTTTTCCTTCCGTTCATGTTTCTTGGCTAAAATGATATATATGCATGTTTCAATTTTTTAGGGCCTGCTCGTTTTGAGATTTTAAATTTAGATTTGTAGGTAATAAGTGTAGAAAAAAATAGAGTAATTATTAAAAATAGATATAATGATGATAAAAAGAAAAATATGAATAGTAATTAAAGATAGAAGTAAAAAGTGAAGAGAAAATTCTAAATTTCAAATCCCACGACGAACAAAGTCTTAAGTTTTGCTAGATACAGTATTAATTTGCAAATATAAGATAAAATATCTATAAGAAGGAAACATACAGTATTATTCTAGTCTTACAACAAATTTGTCCAATATATTTACAACACCTTTTTATAAAAAAAATTCTTACACATCAGCACGGGCCCCATCAACTGATGGGTCACATAGACAAAAGAAAAAATTTATGGCCCCAAGAAAAAGGGCACGTTAGATGATGGACATAGTTGCGGCCAATAAACAGCTACTACGTCCGTCGTAATTTAATTGTCACTTTTAAAAATTTGTATCATTTTTTAATTAATTATATTTTATAATTTATAACATTTTAAATGATTTTAAAAATATTATATTATAGAAAAATCGAGATCTAATAAATAAAATTTATATTAAATATAAAATCTATTATCAATTTAAAAATATAATTAATTTTTTTTATCTAATTAAAATAGAACCGAAGGGATAATTTTCTGATGTCTCTGGCAGCAGCAAGGGACCTACCACGTTTGAAAGAAACATATCTACTGCTGAAGTATGAATTATTGGAGTTCCTTTCCAAGTTCGACCCCACCATCTTCTTTCCGAAAGAAAGAATATGCATATTTGTCCAAAGGGATTATTCGACAATAATCTTCGGTTACGTGTATATATGATAATCCTCAAAAGGTTTGCGATAAACTAAAACGCAAACAAGTCAAACGACAGACTTGTGAAGTCAATGACAACAATCATTGAATCCGGATTAAAGAGCTGATTAAAGGACAGCACTCCGCTATCGTGGCAGATGTTTTGAATGAAGTCATTAAGAGAAATGTTAAGTACAAAGAAAATGGATAAAAAATTGATCCTTAAAATATACATGAACGGCTCAGATACACTGTACACTGAATCTGAGTCGTTCGTGTACACTTTTAGGGTCAATTCTTTGCCTATTTTTCTTTGTCCCTAGCACTCTCCAATCATTAAACGTGACAATTAGTGTTGTTGAGTAATGATGAGCCCAAATTGCGTACATCCCCCCTACCCCCCCCTAAAAAAAAAAGTTAAATTGCGTAGTTTGGTTACATTGATCTGTACAAATAAGTAATGATGGACCATTTTACAGAGGACTTGTGTTTCATGGTTGTGTAATTATTGATATTGAAAAGTTATATTTTTCCCATATACTGTATTTTTGGCTGTTTTTTTTTTTAAAACTTATACGTGCGAAACTTATTTCTGTATTTTTTATTTTTCATAACTTTTTATTTAGCTTTTCGTCGTAATTTTTGGGATTAATTATTTTTTCTCGACGTGACGAATCGGAGAAATATAAAAATATGGACCGATGTTAAAAAAATTCAAATAAAACGGCACTTTAGACAAATAAAACAGCTATTATGATATTTTTTCTGTCTTTAGTGAACTTTTTTTTATTTTTGATCATAATTTTGTACTTATTAGATTTTTTTTGTCAAGACGGATGATTAATTCAAAAATTATAACACAATTCTAACAAAAACTTAGAAAAGACAGAATAAAATATAGTACAAAACGAAGAAATAAGCTAACTTAAAGTTAAAAAGAACGCAGCTAAATAACATATCCCAGAAGGTGAGATTCGAAGTGTGCAGAGGGCCCCCCGGCCCCATATGTGGATGAGAATTGACCACTGAATATAAAAATCTCAAAAGAGGAAGAAAGAGGAAGAAAAAACTACTAAAAAGGTGAAGCCACTAGCCAAGGCGCTACGTTTTCCCCCTTCATGCTAGTTTTATAAAGGATTCGGGCTTTTTTGGCTAAATAATTTATTTGAATTATTTATTTGTTTTTATTATTTTTTTATATTTACTAGTTTTTTGTTATTTTTTTAGATATTATTGTCTTGTCACAATGAGAAGAATCTAAAAAATAAAAAATTAACATTGAAACCAAACTATTTTCTAAATGAAGACAAAAATAAATCAATAAACCTTTATATGACCTCAACCAAGCTTTTCGTTCGAACGAAAAGGAAAAGCTGCAGCTAGCCATTAATTAAAAAGAATGCATTTTTTTCAATCAAACGGATTGTTTTTTGTTTTTATTCAAGAAAACTGAGTTCTGATGTTAATTTTTTACTTTTTAAATTTCTCTCGTCATGACGAAACATTAATTCACAAAAAATAAAACAAAAATGTGAATTTTTTTGAATAAGGATGAAAAATAGTCCATTTGGATTATTTAGCCAAAAAACCCCGAAACCTATAACTTAGGATCTACTTGGATCAGCTTATATATGTATGCACCACAAATAATTTTTGGGGATCCAATTTCACTGTCAATTAGCGGTAAGTTTGTGTTTACACCCATTTTTGGCCAAAAATCAAGAAATGGATTTACGGGTTAAAAGGTAGTCTCGAGGGTCGAGGCCCTAGCCTTGAAAGACCTTACGACCAGTTGCCCACGAATTAGGGCCGGTTCTTAAGAAATGACGGGCCTTCCATATAGGCCTAAATCAGTCAAAGGCCTAAGGCTTGAATCAGTCCACCAGGCCTGAGTATTTCGTCCAGGCCTAACCCAAATTCCTAGAAGTAACAAAGGCCTAAGAAATGGGCCCAAATTGGTAGAAGCCTTGGTTTTCTCACCAGGCTTAGACTCAGAAGGCTTACATTGGGCAAAGGCCCATGATTTTGCCAACAAGTTCAGGCCCAATGGATGAAAGGCCCACTGCTTTAAGAGCATCGTCAAAGCCTTTAATGAGCAATTAAGGGGCCTTAAGCTGCTCACAAGTAGCTCAAAGGCCTTAAGCTACTCACAAGCAGCTCCCAAGGAGCTCAAAGGCCTTAAGCTGCTCACAAGTTGCTCACAAGTAGCTCAAAGGCCTTAAACTGCTCACAAGCAGCTCACAAGGAGCTTAAAGGCCTTAAGCTGCTCACAAGTAGCTCAAAGGCCTTAAGCTGCTCACAAGCAGTTCAAAGGCCTAGAAGCTTCTCCCTAACAAGCTGCTCAAGCAGCTCAACCAGGCCTGCGTTTTTTGGCCTTGGTGGGCCCAAATATCCCTTTTTTATAAACATCCATGCTCACAAGCAGCTCAAAGGCCTAGAATGTTCTTATTTGGCAGATCTAGGTAAGTTGCTTACAAGCAGCTCAAGGTCTGAACTGGTGGGACCCCATTCTTCAGCATGATGCAAGGCCAGGGACAGGTGGTGTACATGCAGCCCTTGGAGCTGTTGGTAACTGATTCATGCAGACCTAAGCAAACTGCTCACAAGCAGCTCACCCAGATCTGGCTGAGCCTTTGTTTCTCGATTCTTCTTCCATAATGGTTAAGATTAGAGGATTTAAGGGCCCACAAGGGATGCAAGGACCAATAAAATGGTGGGAAGGCCTGAAGAAGCCTTGGTCTTCAGCATTGGTGGGCCCAAAAGACGTCCAGTCAAGTAGTAGCTGCTCACAAGCAGCTCAAAGGCCTGGATGCTGAAGTTCCTTTTACTCTTTTACAAAGTTTTATGCGGAAAAGAAGGGCTTTTCAGGCCTTTACCATTTCCTTGGAGTAAAGGGCACGTTTTTATCAAAGAATAGCCTCTTATTGGAGCATTTTGAAGCAGCTCAAAAGGGACACTTGGCAGCCATGCATGAAGGCCTGTGGAAGCAGCTTGAATAGCTCAAGACCTGGAACATCTGCCTATAAATACCAGAATTGAAGGCCTTGGCAAAGGTCCCCGACCATCAAGCCCCCGGCTTATGCAAATTTATGTTTTAATTATCTTCTATCTTTCGGTCCCCGACCATAAGCCCACGGCTTATGCATATTTATCTTTTAATTATCTTTACTTTCCCGTTCAATCTAGCCAAGCCTAGATTGTATTTCATTTCCTTGTAACCAGACTTTGTTAAACCGTTAATGAAGTCCTTTTATTTCTGTTTTAGGCCTTGCTCTACATTTCTTTCCATTTTTCACACGATTAGGAAATTTTAAGTCCTTAGCCCGCAAAGGCAAACCACGAACCTCCTCACGGTCTCCACCCTTAGGCCGTGCACTTTCGTCCAGTTAGAAGTCAGATTAAGGCTTCCAGGCCTTGATACGAATTTGGGCAGCAATCCTGCCCTGGCACGCCCGCATCAGGCTTGGAACTGCACTACTCGCTGTTCCTAGGCCAATTGTCACATTTTGGAAACAAACAGTTTGCTGAAAACAAGGCAAATGCCTCTAAGTTGATAGAACGTAGAAGGTTTCGAACCTGATACTTTAATAAATAAGTCCTTAGTCTTCGCTGCCTGACCAAAAACTTGATTACCCCTTCATTTTCAGTCGTTGCCAATTTTGTTTCCGAGTATACAATCAAATACAATAAAACGATACATCTTGAGTCACCTTGTGCAAATTGTCACTTGGCTTATATGAGATGAGATCGTTCAACTGCACAAACGATGGTGGCCTCCTGGGGTCCCAATTTAGACTGAGAATTAAGGTCTTCCAAGTGCTGCTGTCTATCCTTATCAATTTTGGTCCATAGTCTTTGACTATTACAAGTAGCTGTTGTGGCTTTACTTGCCATATCTCCGTTATGATCAGCAGGGGGTTTCTTGTTTCTAGCTATTATTCTATATATGTTCCTGTCTGTATATGCATATGTAAATTTTGACTGAGATTCTTCTCAATAGTCCAAAATTGGAGAAATTTTCAGTGCCGGGTGGGCACGGCAACGGCCACGGCCACGCGGTGCCCAGATTTGTTTGGGTAATTTTTTAGTACAAAATTACCAAAACACCCCCTCTAACCCAAACAAATCTGGGCGATTCAAAACACGTTCGGATGGTCGAGATGCGTGCAAGGGCACCACGTGGCCATGCCCACCAGGCACTGAAAAATTTCTCCCAAAATTGGGATTGTGCTCAATCCTTTTAGTTGTACGTTTATCTCGGAAGGTTTGTTGAGGAGATCATCCATGTCATGGGTGATTGATTGTCGCACGGTAGCCACACAGTCGAAGGAAAAAATTAACGATCGATGCATACGCAACGTTCTCAGCACCCAATATCGAATGACATTCAATTAATTTGATATTTGTACGGATGATCTACCGTTGAACCCTGTGAGTGAGCGACTTAGATAATAGTTGTAAAAGTACTCTTGGTTGTAGTAAATTGAAACAAACTTTGCAAGGCAGCCCATTAGATGGAATGAAAACGACCTCTGGCCGGCCCACATGCATGTACTACGTTACCATGGCAAAACATTGATACGACCGTAGGAATCGTTTATGCTACATCAATTGGGTTACAGGTGATGACCGTAGGAATCGTTTATGCTACATCAATTGGGTTACAGGTGATGTACGAAAGCATGAAGGGACGGGTGGAGAATGTGGTCAATTCAGGAAAGGTTACCGATGACTACATCAGTAACGAACAAGAACGCCAAGCTTTTAACAAATGGACTCAAGGCTTTACCCGTCATGATCATCCCACCGTTATCCAGGTTTAGTTTCCTACTCCAATCCTATTTGTCCACTCCATTCCAGCAAATTAACAGATTTAAGGGAAAATTTCGCTTAGGCATCCAACATTTCATACAAATCACACATAAATACCTAATTTTTCTTAAATTTCATATAAACACCTGAGCTTTCTAAAAACTTATCAATTCAACACCTGACCTTTTTTAAATTTCATATAAACACCTGAACTTTCTAAAAACTCATCAATTAAACACCTGACGTCACCCCTTCGTCTAAAACCAAACGGAAAAAAAGCTAAGTGCTCCAATTTTTTATTTGTTTAAACCTGTGCGAAGATCTTATTTTTCTGATCATTTTATCCTAAAGAATCATAATTAATTTTTGACTCTAAAGTTCTCGTTAGTCAGTCATAAGAAAGTCGTAGAATCAAATATCTCTTAGGGCTAATTAACGAGAGCCTTAGAATTAAAAATTAATTATAATTCTTTAGGATAAAATAATTAGAGAAATAAGATCTTCATACCGGTTTAAACGGATTGAAAATTAGAGTACTTAATTTTTTAACCTTATTTTTTAATATATAAACGATCTATACATGGTTGAAAAATTAATTGCTCCAATTTTCAATTCGTTTGAACCGATGTGAATATCTTATTTCTCTGATCATTTTATTCTAAAGGGTCATAATTAATTTTTTACTCTAAGGCTTTCGTTAGTTAGCCCTAAAAAATATTTGATTCTACGACTTTCTTAGGGTTGACTAACGAGAGCTTTAGAGTCAAAAATTAATTATGATTTTTTAGGATAAAATGATCAGAGAAATAAGATATTCGCACTGATTTAAACGGATTAAAAATTGGAGCACCTCATTTTTTATCCATATTTTTTAATATATAAACGGTCTATACATAGTTAAAAAATTAATTACTCCAATTTTCAATCCGTTTAAATCAGTGCGAAAATTTTATTTTTTTGATAATTTTATCCTAAAGAATCATAATTAATTTTTGACTTTAAGCCTCTCGTTAGTTAGCCCTAAGAGATATTTGATTATACAATTTTCTTAGGGCTGACTAACGAGAGCTTTAGAGTCAAAAATTAATTATGATTCTTTAAGATAAAATGATTAGAAAAATAAGATCTTAGCACTGGTTCAAACAAATAAAAATTGGAGTACTTAACTTTTCTTCCATTTTGTTTTAGACAGAGGAGTGACGACAGGTGTTGAATTGATGAGTTTTTAGAAAATTCAGGTATTTATATGAAATTTAAGAAATGTCAGGTGTTAAATTGATGTGTTTTTAAAAGGCTCAGGTGTTTATATGAAATTTAAGTAAAGTCAGGTATTTATGTGTGATTTGTATGAAAGATCAGGTGCCTGTGTCAAATTTTCCCCAGATTTAATTATGAATTCATAGCTAGGGACAGGGATAGCCTAATTAAGAGTGGTGTAGTCTACAACTCTCAAAGTTACTTTATCTTTTACAAAATAGGTCTCGCAATCGTTTTAAACCGCAAGTTGTAAATAAATCTGTTCAGTACACACAAGAACCATTAGAGTACTAATGCTTCATAGCTCAAAATTTCCTAATATTAAAAAGTTGTTATTCAATTTTTATGCATTAAATATATTGGTGGTGGTCCTACATAATTTTTATAAAAAATTGTTGGCGTGACCACGGTCACTTGTTCTTCTTGGCTCCATTTGCAATAGTAGGAAAAAGGGTCCAAATATTTCCAAACATTTCTTCCTAGGATCTTTCCTCATACCTCAATTTATCTACACTCCCTGCAACTCTGCCAAACAGGTTCTATCGGAGGTAGGTAAAGACAAAGACATCACAGGCGAATCAATGCCCAATCTTATCTATATTTCCCGACAGAAAAGCAGAAACTCGCCACATCACTTTAAGGGCGGTGCTCTTAATGCCCTGGTAAGCTAAATGAGCTCATGTGAAAAATCAAGTATACTTTATCTTGTATCAAATAAAATATAGAGCACTTGCATAGTTTGTGGAGTCCATGTGCTATGTTAATGTTAGATTTTTTCATGTGCTTTTGAATGCCATGTTTCGAAGCTAATGTTAGATTTTTACATGTGCTTTTGAATGTCATGTTTTGAAGCTTCGAGTATCAGCTGTCATGACTAATGCACCTATAATCCTGACTCTGGATTGCGACATGTACTCAAACGATCCCCAAACACCTCATCGTGTACTATGTTACTTCTCCGACGCCACAATTCGCTCGAAAGTAGGATACATTCAGTTTCCGCAACGCTTCCATGGACTTAATAAGAATGATATCTATGCTTCTGAGCTTAAAGGTTTATTCCTAATTAATCCAATGGGAATGGACGGGCTGGCAGGCCCCAATTATGTTGGGACTGGATGCTTTTTCTCTCGCCGAGTTTTCTTCGGAGGTCCCTCGTCCTTCGTGTCACCCGAAGTACCTGAGTTGAGGCCCGACCATGTCGTAAAAGAGCCCATTCAGGCCCAATCAATATTGGCTATGGCACACCATGTAGTAGATTGCAAGTACGAGGACCAGAGCAATTGGGGTTCCAAGGTAAGCTAGTCATATGTAAGGGGTTATTGCCATATTGTTTCAAATCATATTCATAATAACTTGCTCAAAATCACTATATGGTGGTATTGAAACCTTGATTGGGCCCAAATGTTTTAGGTGGGCTTCAGATATGGGTCTTTAGTTGAGGACTACTATACGGGTTACCGGCTGCAGTGTGAGGGATGGCGGTCCGTGTTTTGCCATCCCAATAGGCCTGCATTTTTAGGGGATGTACCGATCAACCTCAACGATGTCCTAAGTCAAAACAAGCGATGGTCCGTCGGCCTTCTTGAGGTGGCCTTCTCCAAATACAGTCCAGTAACGTTTGGTGTCCGGGCTATGGGCCCAATAATGGGTCATTGCTATGCACACTCTGCTTTTTGGGCCATTTGGTCCATTCCACTCACCATTTATGCCTTCCTCCCTCAGCTAGCTCTCCTCAATGGAGTCTCCATTTTCCCAAAGGTATGTCACTCCAGTGCCCTCATCTATTTGGTAATCGTAAAGCTAGAACACATTGAAAGGGCACGGTTGTGCGATTTGAAAGTCGATCCAAACCCGACTAAATTGAAAACTTTTCAATAGACAGTGATTGAGACTACTATATTTTTGTCCAATTATTATCAAATGCTTCACTCATTTTCAGCATAATTTTTGGTGAGACAAACCTATTTTTATTCATATGATGATGGTCTTCTTTATTGAGTCCTCCCTGTCCATTTTTCTATGAATTAATCAAAAGGGAGTTATCTACGTTCTTTCTTATTATGGTTTGCACCGCTCGAATGCAAACCTTTATTCTCATGCTTGGCAAGTTGACCTTTTACTATCGTACCTTGCAAATTAATGTCTGTATACTCTTTGTCGATGAACTGAAACTACTAGACTTCACATATAAATGTATGTCTTGATCAAAGTGGAAATTTTTATGCTACAGGTATTGGATACTTGGTTTTTCTTGTATGCATTTCTATTTATTGGGGCCTACGCACAAGATTGTCTGGACTTCATTTTATGCGAAGGGACATTCCAAAGGTGGTGGAGCGATCAAAGGATGTGGATGCTACGGGGAGTCACATCTTACCTTTTCGGATTGATTGAATTCTTAACCAAGTGCTTAGGCATTGCCACACACGGGTTCAACCTCACGAGCAAAGTGCTAGATGGCGAACAGAGCAAGAGGTACGATCAGGGGACCTTTGAGTTTGGAGTCGAATCCCCCATGTTTGTGCCACTGTCAACCGCGGCAATAGTCAATCTAATCGCGTTTTTCGGAGGGTTGGTTAGAGTTTTCAGGGGAGGAGATTTCGATGGGTTGTTTGTCCAGATTTTTCTAGCTGGTTTTGTGGTGGTCAATTGCTGGCCAATTTATGAAGCCATGGTTTTGAGGACTGATAAAGGGAGAATGCCTACGAAGACTACCCTCATTTCCACATTTCTTGCTTGGGCTTTATACACAGCAGCTTCTCACACACCACATATATGAAGGTTGGTGCCTGTGGGGAAAATTATTACTGCTATTCCACTTTTCTTTTCAAAGAATAAGAAAGAAACTAGTCTCTGTATGCATTATTATTCAAGTGTTTAAGCTGAATAACAACGGCATGGCTTCTTTCGACTTCCGTTTATGCATATTTTCCAAAATGGCAGAAGTTTAAAACGATAATTTCCATCTCCATATCCATGTAACGAAACGATGTAGTGAGTGATGTTTCAGAAATTATAAGCTCCGACAGGGGGTACTTATGTAGTTTGAAATGAAAGGACCACAACATTCCACCTCACTCTGCATTGAATACTATAGATACAATGTGTCTTTATAGCATTATTACTCTTTCGAGAAAAAAAGCCTCATTTCATACAACACTCATACTAATGTATCTCACTACCGGGAAGAAAGTTTATCAGAGATATGTACAAAAGCAAGCAATGTATTGGGTCGCCGTTCGCCAATTTTGAAATTGGCAAGTGAGGGAGCACAAGATTTTTAATCCCACTACAAATGGGGATTCGATAAGCATTGTGCTAATCCCCGTGGGTCCGTTCCAAGGACCAGCTATGAATACTGGTCCTTTGGGTAAATCAATCCCCTATATGCCAGGGTTCGAGTCTCATCACTACGATTTGTAAAGGCTTACCCTTCTCCTATAACCCTTGGACTGAATCTTATTCTTTTCCGTTCCAAAATAAGCTTGGTGTAGACGTTCAACTGTTGTGTGTATGAATAGTAACTACATAATCTTGATGTGAACAAGTACCCATCTCATTCTCCATGCAAGTTGATTCAATACCAATAGAACTGGACGATCCTTCCATTTGATCATGTATTCTTGAATCATTACCCACATCTGCATCAAGTCTACCCGTTTGTTGTTCTTGTAATTGCTTTATTTCTTTCTCCAATCATTATCTTATTTTTTCAATTAGTACTTTCTCATCTCTCTCTATCTCTCTCCAATCATTATCCCTCTCTTCAATCATTATCTTATTTCTCTCTCCACCACTACCAAAATTAAACTAATCTCTCTCTCTCTCTCTCTCTCTCTCTCTCTCTCTCTCTCTCTCTCTCTCTCTCTCTCTCTCTCTCTCTCTCTCTCTCTCTCTCTCTCTCTCTCTCCAAGACCCAAGAAAGAAGGTAAAGTATGCAGTCTACACAATTGAGTCTGGAATTGCCCCCAATTGACATTGGTAAACTCATACATAAGATCACGGGCTTATCAAAGCGAACGAGCTACAGTTATCTTAAGCTCGGTTCCATTCGAGTTCAACTTTTTTACTAAATAAATCGAACATGAATATGATACGACACATACTGTAAATAAACGAATCGAACTACGTTAAAATATGAAAACCCCAAAGTAGGGATGTTCAGTAAAAAAAATATTCGGGTGAAAGAAAATTACTCTTTCGATTCTCTCGTTGAAACAAACTAACAGGGGTAAAAAGTTTGTCGCTAAACAAGCAATTACAAAAAAAAAAATTTGAATAGAGACAAAAATTTAAAGTAAAAAAAATTACTTTTTCGATTCTCTCGGCGTAACTGCGACCCTTTTTAATCCAAAATTAAGCGGTGGTTTCGGCTCTTCGTAAGTCTCTCACTCTGCATACATAAACCAACCATATTCTTGTACAAGTATCATTGATTTTCATAGTAAAACCAAGACGATTTCGTGTTTTTTTTTAAGGCATGACTTGGGGGTTTTTTTCTTATTGATTCTAAAAGGTTCACAAATGTAGTATTTTTGTTTAGCAAATCTGAGTTTTGATATAGGGGAATTAGTTTTTATTTAAAAAAATTTTAAAAAAAAAACGGGGCGCGGGGGGGGGGGGGGGGGGGGGGGGGGGACGGGTCGGGCGGGTTTGGGTCTGTCTTAACCCATATTCGAGCCGACCCGTTTACCTTTTGACCCATAATCGACTAGCCCATATTTGACCCACGACCCATTTCAACCCGTCCAAATCCACCCAGACCTGCCCGTTTGCCACCTCTATCTTTGAGTATTATTGTTAAATTTGTTTATCCACACTCATTTGCTTATTACAATGGGGATGCTTTTAGTAACTTTCTTTTCAATCTCTTGCGATACATTCTTTTCTTAGAGATTAAAAATTATTTCCACCGCCGGTGGAAAATCCCACTTTTCTACCACCACTTTTTTCGATCATACCGTGTATTTATTACTGTTATGAATCATTCATCTTGTAGACCCTACATAATAGTGTATCATGCAAAAAATAAACTTGATCGGTCATCGATAGGAATATCAAAAATTGAATTTTACTTTGTAAAATGAATAGTTTATCTTTATTATTATTGACAGAAATCAGATCATCCATTTAATAAACTAAAATTCAAATTTTGATATATCTATCGACTTTCGATCAAGCTAATTTTTTGCGTGGCAATACTATGTTACGGGTCTTAAAATTTGAACGATTCAGATCACAACAATAGATACTTGATGAGACTTATAATAAACGATGATAAAAAAATTAGATTTTACACCGGCGGTGGATAGAATATACTCTTTTTGTTGACCTCCTTGTGTACTCCAGTTATTTAAAGCTTCATATGTACGATACTCTCAATTTGGGAATATAGCCAGCGGCGTAACATATGCGACATGTTAGGGTCGGCTCTGAGTTTAAGACGATCTTTGAAAATGAGGTCTTTAACGTCATATCACTTCATGTTTAGTTCCTTCTTCATCAATTCTTTGGATTTGTTTGCAATGACAATTAGTATCATTTAAAGAAAAAAGATGCATCCATATGAATGATGCACTCACCTTTGTTAATTCGATTCATTTCTTGATATATCCCTATTGAGCTTCAATAAATATATTATATTTTTTGTCAACATTTTATACATTAGTGGAAAATTGGTGGGGGAGTTAATTTATAGAGGGTTCAGAAGTTGTCCATAACCTTGAAATAACCTCTACGATATAAACCCTTTGGTTATAAATGTTTGCAAGATAAAAAAAAAAAGTGGCAAACTTTAATTAATTGGAAAAAAATGGAGACTTAAAAATTCATCCTCAAATCTCATCCAACTTAAGTATTCATTCTCCATTTTTTGAACAGTTATATTTTCATCCCCGTTTTTTTAATACCAAAAGTGCCCTAATATATATACAGGGCGATTCAAGAGACATTTAAAAAAATTTTAAAAAACACTCCAAATCTCAATTCCATTGTTCTCAATCTAATTTGATGATTCGAGCCGCTCAATCTGTGTAGAACGTGATTTTAAGGGTACTCGCGAGAAATCGGCAAAAAAAATTTACCGGAAAGTGTTTCTTATATATCACCGGAAAATGAGACCAACACATAATCTTTCTCATCCCGTATCATCATTTTCGTTCAATCCCTAAAATTTTGGTGGAATTATATATAAGTAACTCTCTCTCTCTCTCTCTCTCTCTCTCTCTCTCTCTCTCTCTCTCTCTCTCTCTCTCTCTCTCTCGTCCTCCATAAATAGCCATCGCCATTCACTAGTCCTCCAACGTCCTCTGCTCTGTCGCCGCCGTTTGCCTCATCCAACCCCCATTGAAATCCCAGAACATCCCAATTTCCACTGCCACCGAAATCGAAATCCCAAAATGGCATCCTTTGCAATTGCGGCCTCCTAATCATCTGGCCCACCATTGCTTATCAACCTCATTGTCGCCCTCAACCAAATCATCGCCGACCAGCACAGTCAAGCGATCATGAAATTTGATCTCATTCTCTCTTGATTGAGTATATCGCTAGCACCGCCTAACGAATCCACCATGCCATCCCCGACCGGCTCTGTCACCACATGGCTAATTTTTTTTCGAGTTTTAGTTTTTGTGGTAAATTATTTCTATCATTTACCATGAAATATGCTTCTCTATTATTTACATTTCATGATAAATTATTTGAACCATTTAGCATGAAATATTTGTTCGAATAATGGGATATTTATCGTGTCCACGTTGTAATTGTCATGGTAATTTAACCATGTAACAGTTTGAGTATGTCACGTTATATATTTTTCTATGGTAATTTAGCTATGTTCCGTGTAATAAGATTAATGAAAAATATGACTTTTTGTTGTCTGGTTGGCTAATTCGAAGAATGAAGAAAAAATGCAAAGATGTGGTTAACTTATCATATTATATTCCTAAAAATATCGATTTCTCAAATACATTCTATGATAATAAAAAAAGTAATCAATCATATTGAAATTTACCAAATCCCATTGAATTAGAAAAATAATCCAATCCAATCCCACTAAATTGAATTAGTATGACATAATATATATATATCATAGTGAAAATGGTAAGAAAAGTAATTCACACACTAAAATGATAAAAATATAAGCATAAAAAAATGACGGGATGAATTTTTACATGACATGAATAAAGATGATAGATATTTAAATAAGGGTTTTAGTTGCCACTAAAGATGGTGACCGTTGGAATATGTGATCATCATATGATGCATATGATAAATGGGATCATATGTGAGGTGCATAGTATCGTGCTGCGTACTTTCGAGCCGTTGAATCGTGCATTCGACAGCTTGAATCTCATTTCGGCAATCAACTATTGAGAGCCGTTTATTGCTGAGATGAGATCTGAGCATCAGATGTACAATCCGACGGCTTGGAAGTGCTTAGTATCCTGCTGCGTACACCACTGCACAGCACTATCCCCAATTCGTATATTAAACTAGGCTAAGTCCTGCTAAATTTTTTAGGTTTTTTTTTTGAGAGTTTTGTTCTTATTAAAAAAAATCTTATTTGTTAGTTTTGTACAAAATTTTTTGAATTATTAATTTGGCTTGATCATAGGATTCGAAAAAGTGAATTTTTTTTAATTTTTACCAAAATATTTTTGAAAATATTCAATATAAAGCCTCGCACATGTGTTTGCGATATTATCTATTCCGCCCGTGTGAAAACACTTCCAAACGGGCTTATAAATACAGACACGGTAACCCGGCGTCACCTCGGCGACACAGCAGCAGCAGCATAAAAATGGAGGCTCCCGCTGCAGCTGCCACAGCCAAGCCCCTTCTCCACACGCTCGCCTTCTCACCTGCAACGGTCCCGAACCGTGTGTTCGCGACCGTCTACACGTGCGCAGTCCTCGCTCTTCTCTATCACCATGCACTCACAGCCCTCAACTCCACCACCTTCCTCTCCTTCTCTCTCTCCCTCACCTTTCTGTTCGCCGACTTCGTCTTCGGCTTCATGTGGTCCACCACCCAGAGCTTCCGCATGAGGCCGGCCCACCGCCGCGTCTTCCCGGAAAACCTCCGGAAACTGACGAGGGAGGAGGATTTCCCGGCCATGGACGTGTTCGTATGCACGGCGGATCCGCACAAGGAGCCACCGGTGAGCGTGGTGAACACTGCTTTGTCGGTGATGGCGTACGACTACCCGGCGGAGAAGCTGTCTGTTTACGTGTCGGACGACGGCGGGTCGGATTTGACCCTGTTTGCTTTCGTGGAGGCTGCCAAGTTCGGGAGCCACTGGTTGCCCTTTTGCCGGAGGAACAAAGTAGTGGAGAGATGTCCCGAGGCTTATTTCGGATCGAATTACCCTCAGTCTAATGAATCAAAGCAAATGAAGGTATTAATATTAGTCTTATATTTGCTTTTACTCACGTAATGTTTCTCTAATATGATTCAATCACAGATTGAGTTGGCGTAATATCTATCTCACTCCCTCGGTCCCATTTTATAGACGAGAGATTGAAGGACGTGAAATTTTCGGGGAAAAAAAATACTTATATATATATATATATATATATATATATATATATATATATATTTGAATTTTTTCGCACCAAATTAAAAAATCAATCGTTTGTCTTTAATTTGATACGAAAAAACTCAAAAAATCACATACAAAAGTGCTTTCTTTTTTATTCAAAAATTGCACGTCTTTATCGTAGGAGGAATATCATTTTGAAACGAAGTTAGGTGATAAAATAACGCACTGAGAACTGGTATTTGAGCGCGTGTGTGTTTTCCTTTTTATTTTTAACGTGTAATGCTACTGTACGTAGAAATTCGTTTAACATGTTTTAACTGAGAAGCAAATTAGCCAATGAAGGGGATCGGTGGCGGACACATTATTTATGATCGGGGCCAAATCCAAGTCCGGATTCTGGCTAGTCATCATGTTGACGGAGTTATCTGCATACTTCTAAGTGATTAGTAAATTGGAATAGCGTAATTTATAAGTATTAATAATTGAGATTGAAAGTGGATCCTCAAAGGTAACAAATTAAACCTAATTAATTGTGAATCTTTATCGATTAGTCCTATCAGTGACTGGAAATTACCAAAACAGTTAATAGTGTTAACATCTGATTAACCCAAAGGCAAATTACCGTTGCATTATTTATTACTACCGTGTGGACAAAATTTATTTTGCCAACTTGTTGGTTATTCAAAGCATTGTTGCTTGTTACACCAAGCTGCTTTTGCTTTAGGATTCAAATATTTTCACTGGACCAGGCCCCCGTGCCCCTCCATGTGTCCGCTAGCAGACTTGGATCTTTCAACACCCAATCAGTATATAGCTAGCTGACAACTTGATAACAAATATTAGAGCCATCACGTACATTATTATTGAATAAAAGACACGCCCAAATATACAAATACTTACGAACTGTTTTCCTTCCGTTCATGTTTCTTGGCTAAAATGATATATCTGCATGTTTCAATCTTTTAGAGCCTGTTCGTTTTGAGATTTTGGATTTAAATTTGTAGGTAATAAGTGTATAGAGAAATAGAGTAATAATTGAATATATGGTTAATGACGATAAAGAAAAAAATAAGAATAATGATTAAAGATAATAAATAAAAAGTGGAGAGAGAATCCAAAATCCAAAAGGTCTTTAAGTTTTGCAAGATACAATATTAATTTGGAAATATAAGATCTATAACTATAAGAAGGAAACATGTAGTATTATTCTAGTCTTACAACAAAATCATACAAATTACTTACAACATTCTTACACGTGTTGTTCAAGAAAAAAAATTCTTACACGTTAGCACGGAGCCCATCGACTGATGGGTCACTGAGGAGAAATTATTCGTTGCCTTTGGGACAAGACATCATTTTTAACAGGTGTTGCCTCACACCAATCAAAACCTGCCATGTTGACTTGCTGTCATTATTTCTCATTTACTTCTGCCACATCAACAATTCCAGACACCCAAGGCAACGGCAAAGCAACAACGTTAACATCTACCTACCTGGGCCACCTCTGTAGGCTTGTCTTATCAATTTTGATGTCCTTGCTCTTCTCTTTCCTCTAATTTTTGGTCACATTTTTTCTTTAGCTACGGCAAAGCAATAGTTCAATCTTGATTTTTAATTGAACGGGAACTTATGGGTCTTGATTATTAGGTCCCGTTCCAAAACATAAAATAAGTTCTTATTTTTTAAGAAGGTAATTTCAAGCTAAAAAAATAATAGACTTATTGAAATATAAAAATATGCACTATGGATCTTGTTTTTATACGCTGCAAAAAAATTTTAAAAATTATTTTTTATTTACACTATTCTTTAGTTTGAAAATATGAAATAAGTACTTATTTTTTAAGAAGGTATTCTGGAACGAGGCCTTAATCTCTTTTCTTTAGGTGGAGTTCCACTAAGGATGGGTTTAGATTGAAAAGTTAAGTAATTTATTTTTTTATTTTTATTCAATTTTTTTTTGCGTTAAACTTTTGTAACTAATTGATTCATCTCGACGAGAGGAATCGAAAAAGTAAAAAAATTTGACCGAAACTCATAATTTTCTAAATAAAGACAAAAATAAGTCTACAAGTCAACTTATTTTACCTACTTTTGTCTTTTTTACTTTTTAAATTTTTTTTGCACCGTATAAAGATCTCATCGAGATCTTTCAAACAAAATTCATATTGCATATTGTTATATTTCAATAAGTCAATTATTTTTTAACTTGAAATTGCCTTCTTAAAAAATAAAAACTTATTTTACGTTCCGGAACGGGGCCTAATAATCAAGACCCATAAGTTCCCGTTCAATTAAAAATCAAGATTGAACTGTTACTTTGCCGTAGCTAAAGAAAAAATGTGACCAAAAATTAGAGGAAAGAGAAGAGCAAGGACATCAAAATTGATAAGACAGGCCTACAGAGGTGGCCCAGGTGGATAGATGTTAACGTCGTTGTTTTGCCGCTTGTCTTGGGTGTCTGGAATTATTGATGTGGCAAAAATAAGGAAGAAATAATGACAGCAAGTCAACAAGGCAGGTTTTGATTGGTATGAGACAACACTTGTCAAAAATGATGTGTTGCCCCAAAGGCAACGAATAATTTCTCGTCACTGAGACAAAAGAAAAAATTTATGGCCCCAAGAAAAAAGAAGAGGACAAGTTGGTTAGATGATGGACATAGTTGCGGCCAATAAACAGCTAATTTTCTGACGTCTCTAGCAGCAAGAGACCTAGCTACCACGTTTGAAAAAATATCTACTGCTGGAGTATGAATTATTGGAGTTCCTTTCGACGGTTCGACCCCCCCATTTCTTTTTCTTTCCAAAAGAAGAATATGCATATTTGTCCGAAGGAATTATTCGACAATAATCTTCGGCTACGTCTGTATATGATAATCTTCAAATGGTTTACGATAAACAAAAACGCAAACATGTCAAACGACAGTATTGTAAAGTCAATCACGACATCATGGATTTTCATCTGAATTAAAGAGCTGATTAAAGAGCAGCACTCTGTTATCGTGGATGATGTTTTGAACGAAGTCATTAAACGTGACAATTAGGAGGGTTGATGAATGATGAGCCCAAGAAATGAAAGACGTCTGGATTTTGATTCATAATGCTAAAAATTAAATCAACACTCTTTATTTATGACCTTCTAGTTAACCCTTCAAATTGCGTACCACCCCCCCCCCCCCCCCCCCCAAAAAAAAAAAAGTTTCAAATTGCGTAGCCTGGTTACATTGATCTGTATAAATAAGTAATGAGGGACCATTTTACATAGGACTTGTGTTTCATGGTTGTGTAATTATTGATATTGAAAAGTTATATTTTTCCCATATACTTTATTTTTTGCTTTTTTTTAAGTACAAAACTTATTTCAGTAGTATTTTTTATTTTTCATAAATTTTTATTTAGCTTTTTGTAGTAATTTTTGGGATTAATCGTTTTTCTCGACGAGACAAATCGGAAAAATATAAAAATGTAGATCGGTGTTGAAAAAATTCAAATAAGACGGCACTTTAGACAAATAAGACAGCTGTTTGATACTTTTTTTGTTTTTGGTGAACTTTTTTTTATTTTCGGTCATAATTATGTGCTTATTAGACTCTTCTCGTCGAGACGGATAATTAATTCAAAAATTATAACACAATTCTAATAAAAATTTAAAAAAGACAAATAAAATATAGTACAGAACAAAGAAATAAGCACCTTGTTTGGTTCCCTTCTCATCTCATCTTATTTTTCTTTCTATGCATTTCTCAATATATTTTTTTCTCTATCTCTCTATTTATTACCTTGGGTAAATTTCACTGACCTCCCCTGAGGTTTCTAACAAATGCAGAGACCTCCCTTGAGGTTTCTGAAATGTCACTGACCTCCCCTGCTTTTGCTGACAATACCAATATTTCCCCCTCCCGTTATCTTCCCTTGGATCGCGTAAAGATCAGCACTAATAAGACAAAAATACCCTCCTAATTTAAAAGCGTAAATAATGTAAAAGGCACTAACATTTTAAACCTCTAGCTTACCCTCCTATTCATAAAATCAAACATAGCAAGCCAACTTTTTCATCAAAGTACATCAACCCATTTATCACACCTTATACAACACAGGGCAATCATACATATGAATTTATACGTATACGTTATTATACTTGCGTTAACGACTCAGAAAGCCTAGATTTTTTATTCATAACAAAACTATCAATTAATCTAGCTAAAAGCATCTGCAAATTATTTTTTCATTTAAAGCCTTCCTAATCATAGTCATATAACAAGGGGAGGTGTAATGCAATGAATTTTTTTAATATAACTTAGGTGTCTAAACCAGTTTAAGCATATATTAATTAATTTTGAGGGACTTATCCCACTTAAAATTGTGGAAGAAAGCAAACCCATAAGTCAAAGGCCTTCACCACTAGGCTAACTTAGTGGAATTAGTGGTAACCCAATGATAGACTTCTTGTACTTCTATGTAAAGGATTCAAGTTCAACCCTTCATAGATTACAACTAACACTTAGTGTAGTTCCACATGCACGCGCGCACACACAAAAAAAAAACCCTAAGAATCCACATGATAAAAACAAGAATTTACAAATTAGAATTATATTTTCTTCTGTTTGATTACGAGCCAATGCCTAAAAAATATAGTCAAACTAATTAGGTATAGACCCTCTCAACTGCCTTCTTGAATTAACTAAAGTGATTGCGAAACTCCTTAGCTTGTTTGATAGAAGAGTGGATTATTGATTTATCTCGATGAGAAGAATAAAAAAAGTAAAAAAAAAATTACTTTTATCTGAATATTTTGGGAATTGTAATAACCACTTTTTAGCTAAAGTTTTTTTTTTTGGGCGCTTAAAAGTGGATATTTTTTAAAATATTTGGGTAAAAGTAAAAAATTTTACTTTTTCGATTTATCTTGTCGAGACGAATCAATAATTTATAAAAAAATTTAGCGCAAAACTAACGCGAAAAAAATTTGAATAAAGCTTAGCAGAACTATACCTCAATGTCATGACACGAGATCATCCTCTCTTTTATCCTTTGTCTCCATCATTCGTTCTTCTCTCTCTTTATAAACCCAGGAAACCCAATTTAGTCCCCTCATTTGATTGGCTCGTATAATTTTCTGTTTCAATTTGCACAAACAAAGAACACCTTCATTTCGTGGAATTCAAGTTTATTCCAGATCAGAATGTTGGGGGTTTTTTGCATGGGTGTGGTGAACTCTCAATATCTTCTTGTCTTTTTGTGAATATGATCACATTGATCTTTTCCCTTAACAGATTCCTTAGGAAACACTTTTTTATTTCTAATTGGGCAATTAATGCGGATCAAAAGGGATTAATTAAATGTTCACTTATTTATTTGTTTGTTTGGATGACAAAAAAGGTGGTCAATGAAGGAGTTGGGCTTCTTGAAGACAAAAAGAAAAATAAATATAGATTTTGTTCTTGGTGTTTGAAATAGGGGAGAGAGAGAGGGAGTGAAACATGGAGTGGGAGGGTAAAATTAGTCTGGTAATGGTATCAAATGCGGATGACATCATGAATTAACAGCTTCCATTAATGTTTTTAACGGAATAGTAATGGAGGGGGGAACATTTATATTGTCAGCAAAAGTAAGGGAGGTCAGTGATATTTTAGAAACTTCAGGGGAGGTCTTTGCATTTGTTAAAAACCTCAGGGGAGGTCAGTGAAATTTACCCTATTACCTTTTATTACATCAAAATAACTTTCAAAAATAAAAACCATACAAGGTGAAGCTAACTTAAGTTAAAAAGATCGCACCTAAATAACATATCCCAAAAGGTGGGAAGTGTGCAGAGGGCCCCATACGTGGATGAGAATTGACTACTAATATAAAAATCTCAAAAGAGGAAGAAAGAGGAAGAAAGAGGAAGAAAAAACTACTCCCTCCGTCTCTTTTTAAATGTCCCGCTTCGTAACTCCAACTTATTAATTAAAAAGATATCATCATTATATATTTCATATCAACTTTTACCTCTACTTTCCCTCTTTATCCTCTATGGAGACATCATCATTATATTTTTATTCACTAACTTTTCAAAAAGGAATATACTTTTAGGGGCAAAATGAAAAATTCATAAACTTTTACCCACTAACTTTACAAAATGGACACTTATTGAGGGATAGCTCAAAATAAAATACTGGACTCTAAAAAAGGGGACGGAGGGAGTACTAAAAAGGGGAAGCCACTAGCCAAGACGCTACGTTTTCCCCCTTCATGCTAGTTTTATAAAGGAATTCGAGCTTTTTTGGCTAAATAATTTATTTGAATTATTTGTTTGTATTTTTTTATTTTTTTTATATTTCTTAATTTTTTTTCAATTTTTTGTAAATTATTTTCTCGTCACAATGAAAAGAATTTAAAAAGTAAAAAAAATTAACATTGAAACCAATTTTTTTTTTTTGGATAAAGACAAAAATAAACCAATAAACCTTTATCTGGCCTCAACCAAGCTTTTCGTTCTAACGAAAAGGAAAAGCCGCAGCTAGCCATTAAAAAGAATACATTTTTTTCAATCAAACGGATTTTTTTTGTTTTTATTGAAAAAAACTGAGTTTCGATGTTAATTTTTTACTTTTTAGATCCCTCTCATGACGAAGCATTAATCCACAAAAAATTACAAAAAAATAAAACAAAAATGCGAAATTTTTTGAATAAGGATGAAAAATAATCCATTTGGATTATTTAGCCAAAAAACCCCGAAACCTGTAACTTAGGATCTATTTGGGTCAGCTTATATATATGCGCACCACAAATAATTTTTGGGGATCCAATTTCACTATCAATTAGAGGTAAGTCTGCTTAAAACAAGGCAAAGACCTCTAAATTGATAGAACCTAGAAGGTTTCGAACTTGATACTTTAAAAAATAAGTCCTTAGTCTTCGCTGCCTGACCAAAAACTTGATTACCCCTTCACTTTCAGTTGTTGCCAATTTTGTGTTCGAGTACAATCAATTCAATAAAACGATACATCACGAGTCACCTTGTGCAAATTGTTGCTTGGCTTATAGGAGATGAGATTGTTCAACTGCACAATCGATGGTGGCCTCCTGGGGTCCCAATTTAGACTGAGAATTAATATGTCTTCCAAGTACTGCTTTCTATCCTTATCAATTTTGGTCCATAGTCTTGAGGCTAACGAGTAGCTATTGTGGCTTTACTTGCCATATCTCCGTTATGATCAGTACGGGGTTTCTTGTTTCTAGCTATTATTCTATATATGTTTCTGTCTGTACATGCATATGTATATTGACTCGGATTCTTCTCAATAGTCCAAAATTGGAGAAATTTTCAGTGCCGGGTGGGCACGGCTACAGCCACGTGGTGCCCAGATTTGTTTGGGTTTGAAGAGGTGTTTTGGGATTGTACTCAATCCTTTTAGTGGCACGTTTATCTCGGAAGGTTAGTTGTGGAGATCATCCATGTCATGGGTGATTGATTGTCGAGCGGTAGCCACACAGTCGAAGGAAAAAATTAACGATCAATACATACACGACGTTCTCAGCACCCAATATCTAATGACATTCAATTAATTTGATATTTTGTACGGAATAATCTACCGGTAAACCCTGTGAGTGAGCGACTTAAATCATCGTTGTTGTAAAAGTAGTCTTGGATGTAGGAGTAGTAAATTGAAACAAACTTTGCAAGGCAGCCCATTGGATGGAATGAAAAGACCTCTGGCCGGCCCACATGCATGTACTACTCTGGCAAAACATTGATACGACCGTAGGTATATCATTTTATGCTAGTACATCAATTGGGTTACAGGTGATGTACGAAAGCATGAAGGAACGGGTGGAGAACGTGGTCGATTCAGGAAAGGTTACCAATGACTACATCAGTAACGAACAAGAACGCCAAGCTTTTAACAAATGGACTCAAGGCTTTACCCGTCATGATCATCCCACCGTTATCCAGGTTTAGTTTACTACTCCAATCCTATTTGTCCACTCCATTCCAACAAATTAACAGATTTAATTATGATTTCATAGCTAGGGACAGGGATAGCCTAATTAGTTTTGAAAAAAGGTAAATTTCAAAGTTAAAAATTATGTGTTTACGCAAATAATTTTCCTACCAATATGAATCTTGTTTGTTTGATAGATCTCATTGAGATCTTTTAAACGATGCCAAAAAAATTGAAAAATTATTTTTTATTTTCGTTATATTTGAATTTGAAATTACTTTCTTTATGAAAAAGAAGATTTTTTGAGAAAGCAGAACGCGAACTCTCAAAGTTACTTATCTTTTACAAAATAGGTCTCGCAATCGTTTTAAACCACAAAGTGTAAATAAATCTGATCAGTACACACAAGAATCATTAGAGTACTAGTGCTTCATAGCTCAAGATTTCCTAATATTAAAAAGTTGTTATTCAATTTTTATGCATTAAATATATTGGTGGTGGTCCTAGAAAATTTTTATAAAAAATTGTTGGTGTGACCGCGGTCACTTGTTCTTCTTGACTCCATTTGCAATAGCAGGAAAAAATGTCCAAATTTTTCCAAACATTTCTTCCTAAGATCTTTCCTCTATTCCTCAATTTATATACACTCCTTGCAACTCTGCCAAATAGGTTCTATCGGAGGTAGGTAAAGACAAAGACATCACAGGCGAATCAATGCCCAATCTTATCTATATTTCCAGACAGAAAAACAGAAACTCGCCACATCACTTTAAGGGCGGTGCTCTTAATGCCCTGGTAAGCTAAACAAGCTCATGTGAAAAATCAAGTATACTTTATTTTGTATCAAAAAAATTATAGCGCACTTGCATAGTTTGTGGAGTCCATGTGCTATGTTAATGTTAGATTTTTTTATGTGCTTTTGAATGTCATGTTTTGAAGCTTCGGGTATCAGCCATCATGACCAATGCACCTATTATCTTGACTCTGGATTGCGACATGTACTCAAACGATTCCCAAACACCTCATCGCGTACTATGTTACTTCTCTGACGCCACAATTCGTTCGAAAGTAGGGTACATTCAGTTTCCGCAGCTCTACCATGGACTTAATAAGAACGATATCTATGCTTGTGAGTTTAAACGTTTGTTCCTAATCAATCCGGTGGGAATGGACGGACTGGCTGGCCCCAGTTACGTTGGGACTGGATGCTTTTTCTCTCGCCGAGTTTTCTTCGGAGGTCCCTCGTCTTTCGTGTCACCCGAAGTACCTGAATTGAGGCCCGACCATGTCGTAAAAGAGCCCATTCAGGCCCAATCAATATTGGCTACAGCACACCATGTAGCAGATTGCAAGTACGAGGACCAGAGCAATTGGGGTTCCAAGGTAAGCTAGTAAGGGGTTAATCCCATATTGTTCAAATTATATTCATTATAACTTGCTCAAAATCACTATTTAGTGGTATTGAAACCTTGATTGGGCCCAAATGTTGCAGTTGGGCTTCAGATATGGGTCTTTGGTTGAGGACTATTATACGGGTTACCGGCTGCAGTGTGAGGGATGGCAGTCCGTGTTTTGCCATCCTAATAGGCCTGCATTTTTAGGGGATGTACCCATCACCCTTGTCGACGCCCTAAATCAAAACAAGCGATGGTCCGTGGGTTTTCTTGAAGTGGCCTTCTCCAAATACAGTCCAGTAACTTTCGGTGTCCAGGCTATGGGCCCAATAATGGGTCATTGCTATGCACACTATGCTTTTTGGCCCATTTGGTCCATTCCACTCACCATTTATGCCTTCCTCCCTCAGCTGGCTCTCCTCAATGGAGTCTCCATTTTCCCAAAGGTATGTCACTCCACTGCTCTCATCTGTTTGGTTGTCGTAAAGCTAGAACACATTGAAAGGGCACGGTTGTGCGATTTGAAAGTCGAACCAAACCCGACTAAAGTGAATACTTTTCAATAGACAGTGATTGAGACTACTTCATTTTTGTCCAATTATTATCAAATGCTTCACTCATTCTCAGCATAATTTTTGGTGAGACAAACCTATTTTTATTCATATAATGATGGGCTTCTTTCTTGAGTCCTCCCAGTCCATTTTTCTATGAATTAATTAAAAGGGAGTTATCTACGTTCTTTCTTATTATGGTTTGCACCTCTCGAATGCAAACCTTTATTCTCATGCTTGGCAAGTTGACCTTTTACTATCGTACCTTGCTAATTAATGTCTGTATACTCTTTGTCGATGAACTGAAACTACAAGACTTCGCATATAAATGTATGTCTTGATCAAAGTGGAAATTTTTATGTTACAGGTATCGGATACTTGGTTTTTCTTGTATGCATTTCTATTTCTTGGGGCCTACGCACAAGATTGTCTTGACTTCATTTTATGCGAAGGGACATTCCAAAGGTGGTGGAGCGATCAAAGGATGTGGATGCTACGGGGAGTCACATCTTACCTTTTCGGATTGATTGAATTCTTAACCAAGTGCTTAGGCATTGCCACACACGGATTCAACCTCACGAGCAAAGTGCTAGACGGCGAACAGAGCAAGAGGTACGATCAGGGGACCTTCGAGTTCGGAGTCGAATCCCCCATGTTTGTCCCACTGTCAACGGCGGCAATAGTCAATCTAATCGCGTTTTTCGGAGGGTTGGTTGGAGTTTTCAGGGGAGGAGATTTCGATGGGTTGTTTGTCCAGATTTTTCTAGCTGGTTTTGTCGTGGTCAATTGCTGGCCAATTTATGAAGCCATGGTTTTGAGGACTGATAAAGGGAGAATGCCTACGAAGACTACCCTCATTTCCACATTTCTTGCTTGGGCTTTATACACAGCAGCTTCTCACACACCACATCTATGAAGGTTGGTGCCTGTGGGGATAATTATTACTGCTATTCCACTTTTCTTTTCAAAGAATAAGAAAGAAACTAGTCTCTGTATGCATTATTATTCAAGTGTTTAAGCTGAATAACAACGGCATGGCTTCTTTCGACTTCCGTTTATGCATATTTTCCAAAATAGCAGAAGTTTAAAACAATAATTTCCATCTCCATATCCATGTAACAAAACGATGTAGCGAGTGATGTTTCAGAAATTATAAGCTCCGACAAGGGGTACTTATGTAGTTTGAAATGAAAGGACCACAACATTCCACCTCACTCTGCATTGAATACTATAGATACAATGTGTCTTTATAGCATTATTACTCTTTCGAGAAAAAAAGCCTCATTTCATACAACACTCGTACTAATGTATCTCACTACCGGGAAGAAGGTTTATCAGAGATACGTACAAAAGCAAGCAATATATTGGGTTGCCGTTCGCCAATTTTGAAATTGGCAAGTGAGGGAGCACAAGATTTTTAATCCCACTACAAATGGGGATTCGATAAGCATTGTGCTAATCCCCGTGGGTCCGTTACAAGGACCAGCTATGAATACTGGTCCTTTGGGTAAATCAATCCCCTCTATGCCAGGGTTCGAGTCTCATCGCTACGATTTGTAAAGGCTTACCCTTCTCCTATAACCCTTGGACTGAATCTTATTCTTTTCCGTTCCAAAATAAGCTTGGTGTAGACGTTCAACTGTTGTGTGTATGAATAGTAACAACTACATAATCTTGATGTGAACAAGTACCCATCTCATTCTCCATGCAAGTTGATTCAATACCAATAGAACTGGACGATCCTTCCATTTGATCATGTATTCTTGAATTATTACCCACATCTGCATCAAGTCTACCCGTTTGTTGTTCTTGTAATTGCTCCTGATGAACCATCTGTGGGTTCGGGTCGGAGTCCCGGTTACCTTGCCCGATTGGGTTGGGTCCAACAGGAGCATGTGCTCTATTGGTGGGTAGTCCAATGAAGCATCTACATAGTGGACAAGTTGGGTTTGAATGGACCCAGAAGCGTATGCAATCGATGTGGAACACGTGTTTACATGTTGGGATCTGGTTCACCTCCTCTTTCAACTCAAATTCTCCCAAACAAACACAACACCTGCAACATTTCAGATATTTAATGAGGTTTAGTCACAGTAAATAGAACACACGATGCACTGAATCCCTTCTTATTAAATTGGGTATTGTAACTCAAAGTTAAACATGCCGAGCAAAAAAAAAACTCAAAAGTTAAACATAATACAATGGGATGATTGAGAAGCGAGAACTAAGGTGATAAATGTACAGCCCTTCCACCATGTCATTTCATGGTGAGACCAAGCCGTTTGCATGGTGGATGAGTCACTTTTGTATCGGGTGCGATGTCGTGTGTGCAATTCACCTTATTTCCTTTTCACTACTTGTGTCGATATGGAAACTACGTTTTCCCAAAGCACCAAAAGAAAAAAGGATATGGTGATTACGAGTGTGCGTATGTAAATATTTTATGTTGAAGTTCAGGGCATACTATGCTTGGGTTTTTTCTAGTTCCTTTTTACATCTAAGAAATTGAAGAAAAATAAAGCAAATAGAGGAATTCGAGATTTTACCAATTATTTCATAAGATCTCGTGTTGTTTCTCGGTTGGCATTATAGTTCATATTATCTTTTCAGACGGTACATCCTGAACATACATATGATGTTTTTAGTGCGGAATTGTGGATACACCAGAGAATGTATTGTCTTTACCAGCTTATCAGGTAATTTCGAAAAAACTTACATCGGTTCTCTTGTCCTTATATCTTCATCGAACAAGATTACGGGCAGCTTCTGTTTGTTGTTACCCTTCAAACCAATCACACTCTACACACAAACGAAGCAAAGAAAGAGTACAGTTAGATCAAATCAAACAAGCTTATATGCAACTCTACATACTTGACTGGACTGACTGATAAACATGTGTGTGTGTGTGTGCGCGCATGAGAGAGAGAGAGAGAGAGAGAGAGAGAGAGAGAGGGAGGTCTTACTGAAGAGGCCAAGGGGGCATCAAGTGAGGTTCTTGGGAGTGGTGGTTGGGGGGAGGAAACAGGGGTAGCCCTCCTCTTGAGATAGAACAAGTAAAACAAGAGAAAAAGAATTATGGAGAAGAGAATCGGTATTGAGAATATAAAAGCTTGGTAAAGCTTAATTTGAAGTGATACAGGGTACAAGTGAGGAGGGCTTGGAACTTGAGGATTACTCATTACTATTTAGTCAGCACCCCTTCAAAAAACTTGCTTCTTACAGAGGCCTCGTTGATTTTATATGTGGAGAAAAGATAACTTATCTTCTAAACTGTTGGAGAGAGAGAGAGAGAGAGAGAGAGAGAGAGAGAGAGAGAGAGAGCTACGGGAGAGAAATGACTATTAACGATTTTGGGAAAAAGTGCATTAATAATTGAAGGAAAATTCTAAAATCAGCCCAATGGGTTGATGATAGTAGGTGTGTGAATATGTATTAAAGGATGTAAAAAGTGCACAGAAATACGTATTTTTCTTGTCTTTTAGTATGTTTATCGTCAGCCCAGTGGGCTGACAATAACAAGGCCGATAATTGAAATATGTGTGCTATTAAGAGCTTTTAACATGAACCGATCAAACAACACATGATGACTTTTCTCTCTTTTTCCATGATGGGGACAAGCCTCATGACTTCCCACTAAGATCTTAGGCCCCAACACCAAGCACTAAGCACATTCGTCTTTATCTTTTAAGCATGAACTCAAATGGGCATTCTTTAAATGCCAAGCAATCTGACTTTGACAGCTTGGTTGGTTAAAAGAACTTTAAGATTATGGGTTTGGTACTCTGTTTGCCGAAGCAAACCATATATTTGCAAATTTGTCTCTATTGAACTCACCTTTTGAGAAGCTGATGATCTTTCAGTTAGGTTACTGGAAGGTCTCAATTGAGTAAATATCAGGAGAATGGCAAGGTAGGTTCACATTTGACAGTTTTCTGATTTATAGGTGTCCTTGTTCATTCTAGAATTTCAACCAAAAAAATGCACTACTTGAGCCCACTAGTCTCAAAATTTGGAATACAAAGCCAATGGTCTTAGATGTAAACTTAACTTTCTAACGACTCTAATGTGCTAAAGGTAGTCACCTATATCGATTGATTCCATGGATAACGAATTACTCATACACTATGCCATCGTCAGCGGTGCACTGAGGCCCACTCTCAACTACGAGGTTGGAGGATCAATTTTCAACGAAGTAATGATTGATTATATCTTTTCTGGTATAAGATTTCCTAGGAGCTGTTTGTTTCCTTCACATTATGGAACTCGTTCTTGTGTTGACGTTGTGGTGGTTGGGTTTCTGGACATGTGTTGTTAGACCCCTTGCACAATTGGTTGATCGTGACTGAGTATTGTCACTTGATTATGACCAGGACTAGAATTAAACAAGGTTAACATACTTTGGTGTGCATTATTTCAAGACCCTAGTTCACTTTTCTGCACCACACCAATTCTAGTGTTTATTTCGTGATCCTAAATGGTGCAACTTACCTTTTTATATTAAGTAATTAGATAGATTTCGTGTGGGAATTTCCTACCTTTATTTCTCTCTCTCTGGAAGTGGGGGTGGGGTAAGACCTCAAACTGCACCACTGAATCAGATTCTCAAGATACGGTTGCCAATGCTTCACTTCAATCTTTCTCATTTGTTTTAACTGAATAAAGTTCTTCACAGAAAGGAAAAAAGAAAGTGCTTCCACTTTCATTCCTAATTAATCCTCGGAAATTGGCAGCTGTAGAATTTTTTAAGACAAAAAATTGACACTGAGACTACCGTTATCTTATGATGTGTAAGATCCTATCTAGACCAGCTTTAGCCTAAAAGGCACATGAATATCATTGGGACAGGCCAACAATGTAGCACTTTATGGGTAGATTATGGTTGACAAAAGTCAAAAAACAATTAGTTTATGATGAGTGCTATATCAAAGGTTACACCCCATGAACCCTTGTAATGGATGTAGGATATTTCGTACTTCGATAAAGATTACAGCAATGATGGCACTTGAAAAAGTGGGCCAACCAGATTTTGGGGAATCGTTCAAGGTTACCAGGATCAATCCCGGAACTCCTGTTAGCAACGCTTTATTTCATCTCTCGTACATTAAAGACAAAAGGAGAACCTCTAACTTCAAGAAGTTGCAAACATAGTTGTCTCCTTACTGCCAGAAAACCGGATATGCAAGTTAATTTCTCACAACAGCAAGCAAGAAAATAGGGTCTAATATATATGAGACCCAAAAAATCTGGTTTCCAGTCCATCTTCCTCTTTGAACTACACAACTAAATCAAAGGTCCCTGCCTCAGTAATTTCTCTAACTAGTTTTAAAACTGCATAATTGAATTACCTCATCTTCTGCTTGCAGTGTTTCTTAAGAGCTGCCATGGACTTGGGTTCGGTGAAATAGGTGGAGGAGGATGTAGATACCATCTAGGTATGTGTTAGTCTGTCCTGATTTGTTTTTCTTCTGCAATCTAGATACTGTAGGCGAGCGGAATATGCCTCTACCGAAATCTAGATGATGATTGTTTATGGGGTTGAACAAATCCATGCCCGGCAACAAGCAACTGCAAAATGAGCACCATTGGCATATCCCTCAGTTCAGGTGCTTGTTATGTTGATTCATACAAGAAAGCAACACATCAACACAAATTCATGACAATACATCCATTTGGCTATTGTTCTGAGTGTGCAAGATCATCGAATGGATGCAAACGCCAAGTACTCCATGGAATTAATAATGGTTGTTTTTCCATTTTATGAGATACACAAAGTTGCAGATTTCCTATTTCACATCTAAAATCATTATTCGCAAGGACAGCTCATGAAAAGGAACAACAAAACTATAACAGGATTGTAATTTTTTTTTTTTTTTTTGGCTAAGTTATAACAGGATTGTAATTGGCACCAAACATGCTCTGGAATAGTCAGTTCTAACAGAGTTTTCTCCACTAAGCATGTTCATCACTCTATCGCTTCCATGATGACTCATCTCTAGCAATTAACCAACATTTGAACAGACTCTAGATTTGAGGCCCTTAGAAAAGTGCAAGTTAGATGGGCAATGATGATTCTAGGAACATAAGAACTATTTCAAGGTAATCTCACAAACTAGGAAAGATACCAAATGCAAGAACAAGAAGCAATACCACCACCCCTTGCAAGGGCAATCAAATGGTTAGCATTTGTTTCAGTTAGTGGCAGTTCTTCTTGGTCCAGAATGCTTGTGACTATGTTCAGCAGGTTATTGTCCTTTGTCACACATTTCCAATTTCCCATGTCGCCAGCATATTGAAATTGTCATCTGACATATCAATGAAATCTTTTCAGCAGCCTTCAGCAAAGGACTTCAGATGTATTACATTTATCAGTGTCGATGAATCCTCAGAGAACCATAGTAATCAGTCACAAGAGAGTGATCGACATTCCTGCTGAAGCCCAGAAGACTGGCTATATAAGAAGGAAAAGGGATCTCTTTTCGCCGGAACATTAAACCAAATTGATGTGGCCATCAATTGAATCAGGTTTGTCGTCTAACTTCCTATCGCTAACAAGATTATGTATCTCCGTTCAGTAAGTTGAACATGTGCATACCTTCTCCGTGCTCTTCTAGTCTTCTAATTGCCTTGGAACATCAAACCAAATCGTCTAGTTATGTTTAATCGTGCGATTTCGCACATGATTAGTAGGCTATTTTGATTTAAACAAGTCTTTTAACAACTTCTGCATGCCCCTACAAATTTTTCGCATAAAACATCTCAATCCAAAAGTATACGAGCAACTAATCTATACCCAATTAAATTCCTTTGCAGAGTTCATTTCGTTTGTTTAGGCAGTAGGCACCGGATTTTCCTTTGAATCCAATCAATGGAGCAATTACATACAGGATTGGTCGGACTTCGGAGATGTCGGACTTCAAAACGGTGGTCAGGTGGGCGCTCGCTGGGGATCCGAAAGTGGTTGACGGGTCCACTTGTCTACGGAATCTCCATTGGAAGAACGAGCCCGAAAAATTGGAGGTTTGAAAATTGACTAACAGAGAGGAGTTCGCTCTCTCTAAAAGGCTCGACCTTTTTGGGAAGAAGGCAGAAGGTACGGCTGCTGGAGTGAAAATCAAAGGGAGTCGAAGGGGAGAAGTGAGGGCGGGAGTGATAGACGAAACAGCACCGGATTGCTCTCTCTCTCTCTCTCTCTCTCTCCTCTTGAGCTCTGTTTAGGGCTTGAGGTTGGGCTGGATTACAAATCTTAAGTCGACATAAAACAGTCGAGCCCTACAGAAAACTAAAGCCCGGCCCAAAGTCAAATACTTCTCGTGCTCAGTGTGAAAGTGAAAGCGTTTTTGAAACAAATCTCAATCTCCTAAAATTTGTAAGAGAAAAAATTGAGAATGCGATCGCGTGCGAGAATGGAGAACGGGAGTGTAGAGCATTTTTTAGGACATAAAATTAGGAACAAAAGTTAACCTGGGAATTTTATCCTGGAACGATAAGTTCAAGATATATAAACGTGTACAAGGTTTTCTTTTTTGGATGAATTATAATAACCATTAGTGCAAGTACCCATTTGTTTCATCGAATATAAACATTGGATTGATTTCCTTATTCAAGCGGGAAAGACAAAAATGAAAGGATAATCAATCCTGGTAAATTAATTGAAGTACGCGTAAACTGACTCGAAACACCTTAAATTAAAGTAAAAACATAAAAAATAAGAAGGAAAAATGACGGCTCAGAACGTGTTTTCATAATTAATATCCGTCAAGGATATTTTCAGCATTAACAAATATTCTCAGCATATCTTTGGCGGGTATTAATTATTAAAACACATCATTGGCCGTTATTTTTCCATAAAAAAAAGAAGAGAGAATTGGAAATGGTAATGATGTGAAAATTGAATTTTTTTTTTTGTCCTAAAAAATGATATGAAAATTACTCAAAATATTAGGGGCAGAATGGTAGGCTATCCGGGCCCAAGCCCACTTTACATCCCGGCCCAGGTAACCAGGGCAACCCGCACCGAGGTCCAAATATTTAACACCCCTCTCTCGGTCTCTCTTTTCTTGCAAAGAAAGAAGGGAATTTCGAAGCAACGAGAGAACTGCGGTCTGCGAAGAAGAAGAGTTCGATAAGATACAGAAATCAGGAGAGAGAAAATTAAGTTTTAGAGAGAGAGAGCATGGATCCGAAGCTCACAGAGGTGAAGCAGCAGTTCGAGCGATTCAAAGCCGCTTTCATTCGGAGCGATTTCGATACCTGTGAGAGACTCCTCTCGCAGCTCAAGGTAACAAAATCCACTCCACCTTTTAACCTTATTCCAAAACCCTAACCTCTTTTCTTTTGACATGTGTTTCCAGAAACCCTAATTTGTTGACTAGTTTTGTTTTGAATAAGTATTTATTGGATCGATGATATTTCAATCAGTACCTGTTGTTTTTGTACACGGTCACAAAATGTTAGACGTATTTTTTGATCTGTTTCTTAAATTTGGATTGTATGATGCCGTGTCAATTGCTAAACAATGGTGCTGTTCCAGTGACCATTGCTAATGATATAGTTGTGCTAGGCGTGGTTTTTGGCTCCTAATTTGGTTGTAGGGAAAGAAATTCCAGATTTTTCAATGCAAGACGAACTCGTGCAGTGCATTGGTGCTTCTAGTAGTGAAAAGACCTCTATTCCAGCGGGGGAAAGTAAATAAGCTTAGCTGTATAAACTAGTAGATGAAAATAAGTGCCTATGTTGTAAAGGGAAAGGAAAGGAAAACAATGGTACCTATTAGTGTGTGACTAATGGCCACCAAATGTGGGTTTTTGAGTTATTAATTTAATAAAATTGGTTACTAGTAGTGTAGTGTGAGTCTGTGACTACTGACTGCAAAACGTAGTTCCTTGTTAGTTTGCTACTGGTAACCAAGGATCTGATTCCTGTAGTAAGGCTGCTGTTACAAATTCTGAAAGGTATTGATGCTATTGGAGGATCCAAAATATATGCAACTGTCTCGATTTTATGATGTCTCATTTATAAGTTGCCTTGGTATTGAAATTGTATGAGATCTAGATAACGCATCCAAAGTATATGTTGACTCGATTATATGATGCTTTGATTGAAGGTTCTCTCATTAAAAGAGTATGATCCAATCCATATGATGGATCCAAAATTACATGTTGCATCGGTTGGAAAGAAAAAGGATCACGTCTACTTGGTTGATCGAATAAATTGCAAGTCCCTTGAGAAATGTGGTTCCTAGTAACGTAATGAGACTAATGGTCCGTATGTGGTTTTTTGCGTGTTATCAGTTTAAAAGTAGTTTCTAGTAGGTTGATAAGACTAGTGACGCTAAACTGTAGTTCCTAGAAGTTTGCTATTGGTTACCAAGCGTTGGGTCGATTATATGGTGCTTCGATTGAAGCTTGCCTCATTAGAATCGGATCAAATTTATTTGTAGATCCAGTATTACATGTTGCATCAATTGGAAAGGAAAAGGATTTTGCCTACTTGGTAGATGGAATAAATTGTATTTCTGAAAACATGGTTCCTAGTAAATTAATGAGACTAATGGCCGACGTATGTGATTTTTGCGAAGCATTATTTTGGAAGAAGTTAGATTGCTGACCCCAAAATGTCATTCTTGGTAGTTGGCTACTGGTCGCCTAGAGTGTGTTTCGTAGTAGTAAGGCTACTAGCTACAAAATTTGAAAGGTTTTGAATATTCGAGGAACAAAATAATATACGTTGTCTCGATTAGAGGTACCTATTGAATTTATACACTGTAGCTATTAACAATTATATATGTTTAGACTGAAATCCGAAGGGTTTCGATATCTTTGTTCACCTATTGCCTGAATTCGGAGGGTCCTGTGTTTTGTCAGCTGGTAAACAATGGCATTGTTCTAATGACAAAGTCATAATGTCTTTTATACTCACAAAATAAAGTAAGTTACTTCTTGAAAAGTAATATTCTAGTTGTGGTCCTTGTGGAAGGCCGAAGGCGTGGTTTTTGGTTCCTCTATGGTTGAATTGGAGAAGAAATTCAGGATTTTTTGATCCAAGACGTACTAAGTTACTTGCCTCTATAATGGTCTCTCTTAATCTATTAGGTGTTGCTATCAAGTATTGCATATTTTGACCCATTGTACCTCCTTTTGGGTTACCTCCCTAGGAGGCTTCATTTCCCTTGACCAAATTCTTAACTTGTCTTGTTGATAGTCAAATCACCAATCACAATTAACAAATTCGTTTTTGTGATTGATCTAGCCTCTGTGGCACCCTATCTTAATACCAAAGTAGCATAAAATTGAGAATGCATGGAGTGTAAGTATAGTGGTAATCAAAGCGCCAGTGTAATTGTGTTAATAGTGACTGTCCAAAATCAGAAGCCAGCATTTTAAGTATATTGGCTCAATTTTTAGCAAGGATATAGAGATTATTGAGGATATGACGCAGAAAAGACAAGTCGGATATGTGAAGTGGCGGAGTGCTTCAAGAGTGTTGTGCGATTACCCACAAAGTTGAATGAAACATTTTACCGCACATCTATAAGACTAACCCTGATATATGTCAAAGACTGTTAGGCTACGAAGAAACAACATGCGAGTAAGATGAGTATAGTTGTGAATTTCATTAGGATGACCTTTGATGTGGGAAAATCTCTATTTTCTTATTCGGGAGGAACTTCAAGCTGATACTACCACAGCTACTGTTTTTAAGCGTATTGTGTTTACATTACTGATATTGCCATATGGTCTGAGTTATCTTCTTTTATTTTGCAGGTCTCGCTAACACAGTTTAGAAGCCTTCCCCCATTGTTTGAAGATACGCCCGACGCGACTCATGAATTGACATTAGCAAGTAACTTAGTTGACTCTATCTATGAGATACATCATGTTTATTTTTCCCCCTTTGATTGTTGTTGGTCATAAAGCCATTTTATTTTATTGTTTCATGAGATTCATCTCCTCTTGTGCTATGTGTGGTTCTGCTAGTATGAGAAGCGGGAGAAAGAGATAAAAAGAACCAGTTGTGATCATGTATCCGTCTTCTCTCACCCATTTTTTAAAACTTTGTTTTTGAAGTACTTGGTTTGGAGGTCTTCTTTTTCATGGTGGATGCTCTAACATGGGAATTGTATGACGCAAAATGTTAGACAAGCTGATGCTGCTTACTTTTTTTGTCATTCCTTTCTATTATACAATTAACCGATGCTTAGATTTGATTGATGTTGCAATCTCATCATAGCTTTTCTAAAAATCGCTCAATGACATTATAAGGAAATTGGAATCCTCTATGCACAAAATTGGCAAATCACTCAAATTACTTTTGTCTCCAAGCTGGTTCGACTGATTCTCTGACAAAAACAATTTTTAGGGGATATATATGAGCATGCAGTCATTTTGAGTGTGAAGATTGAGGACCAGGAGGCCTTTGAGAGGGATTTCTTTCAGCTGAAACCTTACTATACAGATGCACGGTAACTGTCTCCTGTCTTTTCCTTTCAAACATCTGAATTACGTTCATATATTTTAACTTGTTGACAAGAATGAGTGGCAGAAGATAAAGAGAATTCTTGAACTGCACGGTCAAGGCTGCACAAAAGAGATCATACATTTATTTTTTGTGATGTTTGAAGTGTATTGAATTGGAGCCATATTGTTGGGGAAAATTTTGTTGGAATGCTTCTTTCTCTAAAGTTTATGCAAGATCAGAAAACAAAGCTGGAATTATGTTCATGTTTGTTTTTGTGTCGGTCCTGTTGGGTATTGTTGAAAGATCTTGGTTATCAGTGATAAACATATGATTTTCCTCAAGGGCTTATGCTGGTGTGCCTGAGATCCGTTTAATCTTTGTATCTTTTCAAAGATTATGAAAATCTTTTTTTTGCCGATTTAAAAAAACATATGATTTTTCTGATCAGGCTACATGTTTTGATTGTGGAAATGACTTAATGACAGTCAGATAAGTAGCTGTGCAAGATGCCACCTCAAGTTTATTCACTTGTACTTGCCAATAGATTATAACTTAATTAGCTAATCTTGACTGTGGACATGGAGAAAGAGCTATACTGTACATGTGGTACTTAGGTCATAGTAACTTATCTCGACAATTGCATGACTTGACAGAGTAAGTTTGTGCATGTCATTATAGAACGTGCATATGTGGTCTTGAATGTCTCATCCATTTGTCTATGCGTGTAGCGGTTTATGCAAAGTAAAACCATCCTACCTCGTTAACTCCATTTGTCCATAGTGATTTTTTTTGAAATTCTAGTGTCATATTCTAGGGTTGATGGGACTGGATGATTTGTCTGTGCATTTGGGGGTCTCAATGTTCAATTTGGATTTTGGGATCCAAATATCTGGCAATTTGATCCCCCCAAAAAATATAAGGCAATTGAGGCAGGAGTACACTATGTCGATCTCTATCTGGTTCTAGAACCTGCTACTGTCAAAGTCTGTGCCATCAATTCTCCTAATTTATATGTCAACATTTTGGAATTTCGGAAACTAATGTTCACAACCTTCCCTTCACTTTTTGTTGCTTTGATGGAGCAGTGGCCGTCTTCCACCATCCACTCAGGAGTATCCCATCTTGGGTCTCAACCTTCTGAGACTCCTTGTGCAGAATAGAATTGCAGAGTTCCACACTGAATTGGAGTTGCTTTCAGCCGCTGCACTGGAGAATCTTTGTATCAAGCATGCCGTAGAATTGGAGCAATCGTTCATGGAAGGGGCTTATAACCGTGTATTGAGTGCAAGACAAACTGTACCCCATGAAACTTACGTCTATTTCATGGATCTGCTGGCAAAGACAGTCAGGTAAACTGCGCAACCTAACCCATGGCACTAATTCCTTTGATAGCACAGGAGTTGATGTGTTTCTTTTTTCGCATAAGTGTTAAAACTATCAGTCAAAGTTACAGACATCGCTGCTTTTTTACGGAGTTTATTTGATTTTAGTCATTTATTCCTCGGGGTAGGGGTTCCATAATAGCACTTGCTAGTTATTGGAAGAAGGTGCATGATTGAGATTTTTGCCAGTGGTCAGTCGCAGGTTGTAACTACATGCTTAGAAGTTCATTGTTTCTTGCAGAGATGAAATAGCTGGATGTAGTGAAAAGGCTTATGATTCACTATCAATTAATGATGCCCGACGGATATTGTTGTTCTCTTCTGACCAGGAACTTTTTGAATACATCAAGGAGGTAAACTTCCTGCTGCTTAGTTCATCTGTATTGTTGATCAACGTACTACATCTGTGGCTGGATCTACTCGATTGTACAGGGCGTAAGGGCTTTATTGACCATATGATGAAATGTTATTCTTGGTTTGCTTGTTTGCTTCAACTTATTGCTATTTGGGTGCTTATATGTTGCCTATTCATTCTTACTGTAATACCATGTTTACACCTCCGAGCCAAGAGCAGTATTGTGCAAAATATTTTATTTTTATTTTGGAGATAGGCTGGGGTGGGGTTTGATGTGGAATTTCTCTCTGTATACAAAAACTAATCAAAGTGTCCTGTTTACTTTTTTATTTTAGTAGTATCAACTCTGAAAGTTTACAACTTCAAATTTTGTTGGGAAACACACTTTCTCTTTTGCAATAAGCAAATATGTAGTATTGGCATTGTCGAGAGTGAAAAATGAACAAGCTAAATGTAGACATTCTATGTGCTATCTGTCTCCGTGTCCATATGACAAGATGTATTTGTGCTTCTCAGTATAGAAGTATCCAATTACAGAAGATCGAAAATCAGAATTTATTTGTTGTTGGGTTATTGACAACTTTAAGGTGCACAAATTCAGTCTGCATAAGGTAGTGCTGTGGCAATGTCAGCCTGCTCAGCTGTTGAGCTGTAAGGAGGGGTGACATTTTGAGGGTAATCAATTTGCTCCCCATAAATGAAAGGGGCAAAAAAGAAAGGTGAATCAGAATGCAAGTTTGAGTTGTGGCTTGGAATTTAGGATGTAGTAAAGAAGGCAAAGGACTCACAATAATTGTAAGGGGTAACTAAGGGTTTAAAAAGGTGTCCTTCGACTTGTTCAAAAATAAAAAGGAAGTCCTGATGCCTAGGAGAGGTGATAGATGATGTATACCTTATAAGGTAGCTTTGTTTGTATAAACATGGTTGTATACTTGAAAGAAAACTCAGTGTGATGTTGATGATTGTACGGTATTTAACCAAACATTGTAGCTTTGTTCGATTTTATGTAGTGAGTCTAGCGTCCATTCCCAGGGTTCCTTGAGAAACAAAGTTTGATCTGCAATTTGCAGGATCATCCTGAGTGGGAGATAAAGAATGGGTATGTGATTTTCCAAAGGGCGAAAGAATCTGCACCTTGCAAGGAGATACCGTCTCTACAACTAATCAATCAGACACTCAGTTATGCAAGGGAGCTGGAGCGGATAGTGTGAAATGCGTGTTCTGCCACTATTTTCGATTGTGCTTGTACTCTGTCATTGAACTTTTCAGACTTTATTCCCTCTGGAATTCATTGCAGAACTAACAGTGATGAAAAAAGAGAAGGGCTATATTGCTAGGATCACATTCGGAATTCCAATTTGTTCACTTTTGAAACCGCACATTTAGAGCTGTTGCCTTGGCTTTCCTTGTCTGGATTACATTCTCTCTCTCTCTCTCTCTCTCTCTCTCTCTCTCTCTCTCTCTCTCTCTCTGTGTGCGCCGCGCGCGTGTGGAATTGGAACAGTACCTTTATGAACCACAAGGTTGGTGGTTGGGGAAAGCCAAAAAAAGTTAATCGACCGGACCACATTTTATGCTTATTTTGGTGAGTTTTTGTTTCAATTTTTATTGCAGGTTTGCCACGTATGCAATGCCTTGACTGCAAGGCCATGATCGGTAACAGACAGCTTTGTAATGGTCCGGTTTTAGGTTGGCTAGTAATAGCATCCACAACTACTTGCATAGCTTGAAATGGTCCCAGGATTAGATACCGATAGTAGATGACAATTCGCTGGAGTTGACTTCTCTTTCCCTGGATTAGAGTAATTGGATATTGCAAAATATCCTGGTAAATATGGATGTTTAGACGTTGCTGTATCTGCGTGCGTTTTTTCCCCCCAAGAATCTGGCTTCAAAGACTGGTAAAAGATGATCAGTGGGACCCACAAGTCTTTGCTTGTTTTTTTTGGGCCCTAATGTTGCACGCCATTCATGCAAAAAGATCAGGTTGCGAACATCGAATGGAAAGTGGTGTTTGGCCTTTGTGAAGATGTGTTTATTGTCTCACTCAACGAGTCAACATACAACTTACTAACCCATCTGGGTTGTTGCATCCAGCTTATAAGACCGATTAGTAAGTAGTAGTAGTACTAGTCAAGTTTTAGTGAAGATCAAACATGATTTCCATGAGGCGAACAAATGCGCAGACATTTTAGTTAAAGACAACTCTAACCCAGCCATCTGGTTTTTTTATTTCATTTACTGTTGTGCAGTGTTGTTAACTCAATTGCAAGAAGACTTTACCAGTGCATTCTACTGACTAAAAATAAGTATTTATTTTTGAATTAAAGGTGATGTATTGTGAGAGAATGACTTGTCTCGTAAATTGAAAAATAAGTACTTACAAAATAAAAATCTTAGCGGAACGGCCCCCGACATTATTTCGCAATTTAGTTTATGGCCTGACCAAAAAAATGGAAGAAGTTTATGGTCTCTATTTATTCTCAGTGTTGAAAAGGATCGTGAGGTTAACGTGTATGGATTATAGGCGACCGCAACCCCACCAGCTGGACTTTTTATCTCTAAATACCAATCGAATGATGGACATTAATTGGGATATGCTGCCTATCATTCACCCATTTTTTTGTTTAATATTCGACCGACAATTAATTTGAGGTATTCTCAACTACTTCATAATTGTATATCCCTTTGAACCTCGCCCCTTTATGCTCTGTTATGCTCTTTTTCCCTTTTTAACTGTTTCGTTAGTTTGCTTATGAAAGAACTTATACCAATGCATTAGAAGTAATCAATATTTGTTTGTAATGGAGCAGAAGCAAGCTCACCTGCCATGGTACTAACTACAGAGAGGATAGAGAGACAGAGAATAAGGAGTAATTATATATTCAGCGCTCCGGAGTATCCCGTGACATCGATGTTTCTTAGTTTTCCGGGAGTACCCAATAATTGGCCGAGAATTGGTTTGTTTTCTTTCTTTCTTTCTTTTTCTGAAAGCAGGGTTTTTTGAATTCTGCACCAAATACCAGTAGTGAAAGCTAACGCTTGCAGATTGCTTTCCACCCCATGTCCTTTCCCCACTCCGATTATTGGTCTTTGCTAGTTTTCATCTCTCTCTCTCTCTCTCTCTCTCTCTCTCTCTCTCTCTCCCCCATCATAAAAACCCTTACTCAAGCAGAAAATTCTTTCCTTCATACCTTTTGCTACTAATTCAGTCCTTTAGAGATTGGTCATTTACTTCTCACGTAGTCCCAGGCTTTGTATTTCAGTTGAAGATCAAAGAGAAAGGTCCTTTCTGTGGTTGATAAAAAGGGTCAGACTTATTATGGAGTTCTCTTATATACCCTTTTCCTAAAACAAATTGTCTGTTTTGATTTTTCAGTTAACTTTTGAAACTTGTAATTGGGACTCTTTGTTTTCTTTCCATGCTTCTTATCTAGGACAAGCATCCAGAATACTAACTTGAATTCCTTTGTTAAATGAAGGGACCTTTGATCAAATTGTTACCTTCATGGATGGTACTAAGACTTCATCATGTTCCATAACTGCCCCTGAAGAAGCTTCCAACTTTGATGAACTCTTAATGAGACAAGGCTTGACTTTCGCGGATAATCTCAAGGTATGATCGCCTGTATTTTGTTTGCAATTGGTACATGTTGTTTCTTCCTTTTTATAACCAGAGGCCCGGAAACTTCCAGTGGCCCCAATGTTTGGAATATTTGGCCTTCATGAGATTCGTACCTGCTTTTAACTTTCTTGATTACAGACTAGTGAGAAATTTTGAACAGAATCAAATGGGACATCTACCATGAAAATCTCAGAGTAGTGTTAAATGGCAAATTAGTTTGATTGCTGCATAATCTCAATGAAAAGAGTTTCTAAGGCTAGTTTCTGAGATTCAAATTATGAACTCTCACTTCTTTCAATACAATTGATGGTCAGGAATTGAAGAATCTCAGCACACAATTGTACTCAGCAGCAGAGCATTTTGAACTCTCATACTCCAGAGAACACCGGAAACAACTGTGAGTCACCGGCAGTTCTCCTTCTGTGTGTGGGTGTGTGTGGCGGGTGTGTGGGTGTCTTAGTCTCACGATCCTTCAAAATGCCCCACGCTCTTGCCCTCAATCCTCGCGCTCTCAATTTTCGCTCTCGCTGATTTTAGTATTTCGCGATGTGTTTCCAAAGACGCTCAATCTCCCATGCGCGCCAAATTATGAACTCTATATTTCTGGCCTTATTCACAATATCAGAACTGTTTCCCATATTCGATATTACTTATGTTGCAGAGTGGTGGAAACTGCAAAAGAATATGTCACCAATGCAATCGTGAATACCGTGGACCACTTGGGTTCTGTTGCATACAAGGTCACAAATTTCTTGGATGAAAAGGTTGATGAATTTTCTGGAACAGAGCTGCAGTTCTCTTGTATGGAACAGGTACTCCTTGAATTCAGTTGTCACATTCTACGCCCGATAATTAGTAACCAGATACGGTGTCAGAGCTCCAGTTGAGAGAGGTCTTAGAGTTTAATTCCTCCGTTTCTGCTTGCTCCTCGTTTGCACTCTTCTGCTTCTCTCCTTTGAATTTTGTTTCATTCTACGTATTGATATTTGCATCTCTAAGTGCGAGACGAGTAACATGCAAGGATGTTGAATAGCTTGATATATATATATATATATATATTGCATTTAAACAATTTAAGTTTTTGGAACAATTGGTAACTTTACCGAAATGAAAATTTGTTGCAATAACTTCTGTTTTTTTTGGGTATGCCAGAGGTTACAAGCGTGCCAAGAGTTGAGGAGCCGCGTTGGTGTCGCACAACACTCACTGCTGACAAAAACTCCCACCTGCCACAAGAGATATATAATTCCTAGTAAATATCAAAGCGCGAACAAATTTATGTTTCCGATAATGATCGTTAGGTTTTTGTGATTTTCGAGTTATGGGACACAGCTAATGATCTCTTATGTTGTTTATGTTGGCCAAAAAGATGTTCGAGCAAAAAGAGCGGAGCCCGATTCGTCGTTATTTAGGTACAAAATGTTGGATGTTGATTTGCAACGCTATCAATATGATTGACTGGCTTTGTGATGGTGCCTTGATTTTCATTTTTGTGTTCATGCTCTACGTTTGCAGAAAAGGGCATTCTAGTTTGCAGCCTTCTAGTCCTGGAGCCTTTTCCTTCTCAAAAATTGTTTCCGACAAAGAACTAGGTTCGTTCAAACGCGCTTGTTTTTCAATCTGAACAATTTTGATACAACAATACTTAGGGCTAGTTTCTCAAATGCGCTAAAAGTACTAAAAGTAGGAGAATTAGTACTTTTATCACATTTGGAAAATTACCCCTTAAACCATTATAGTGATAACTTCTGCATCGAAACAGTGAGAAGAACAGATTCACCACAATACTTCCAACTCAAGCGATCAGGAACTCTCGTTAGGAATTCGATCCTTTCGACAAATTCCAGTGCTAAACAGCCGGTAAGCAATGTGAAAGCCGAGTTTGTTCAGTACATATTTATGGGTCATAAATTCATAGTAGCTATTTATCAGTTTATGTTTCTTATGTGTCATGGTTGTGACTATGGACAACACAGAGATTACGTTTGGGGTATTAGATATTACGTTTCAGTAAAAAGATCTGGTTGGTGAACCGATCTACCTTGAAACAAGTTACAAACAATGATTTTTGTAGTAGGATTTTAGAAAGTTTCGGGGAGGCGGTCGCCCCCAGTAGACTCCTTCGGTCCATATTGTGACCTTTGGAATTCGTCTGTAATATTGACAGTACCCGGAGGAGCTTCGGAGATCGGCTTCAATGAGTATCACCCATGGCGGGAGCATGACGAGAGATATCCAACCGCACTCCAAAAAAAGCAAGCCTCTCTTCAAGGCCTTGTTTACCATGCTAAAGCAGAAAAGAGATGGGAAGCTATGCAGATAAAATACACACTAAGGCTTTCATTCAATCGATTTCCTTTTCATTCCCCTGTCCTTTCAGGCGTAAATATTCAGTATCTCCATCAATGCAGTTCCATCTTAAGGTATTAGCCTCGGCAAAAACTCAGCAACTATAGTACTACAAACACTTACAGACACCTTTACACAAACTCTCATATGGGTTGTGCGGTAGGGCAAAATTGTCAGTCTCCGTTTCGGCGCCTGGAAAGATAGGTCCTTGACATGGTTCCATCATGTGTATATAGTTGGACATACAATTTTGTTGCATCAGATACAGTAAATACTGAGAAATTTTCTCTAGCCACATTCAAATCTGTAGCTGTTACGAATCACATATCTAACTTCACAAGAAGTAAGTCAAAAAGCCAAGGCATAGATTAGAGAATTCCATGAAATTATCTTTTATGTTCCAATATGAAAAAGTGGGCAGATGTCCGATAAACGAATGTGACAGATAAGCACACAAGTGAATGATTGGTGAATGTTAGCACTCATCAGTAGTCGTTAAAAGTAAAGATGCAACTTGTTATTCATGTAAAATTATATATGAAATTGGGATCTTGTACATCAGCCAGGGGCATTCTTAGCAGTTAGCATCAGAGACTCAGACAACTGCTGAAGAGCTCGAATTCTGTATCCACATGGCAATGACATCGGAGATCAGGGTTACATTTAGACTACCCTCTGTGATTAACAAAACTTAAGTAGTGAATAAGCAAAAATATTTTATCCTAATTTCATTATTCCATTCACAGGGAAATCTAAAGCAGCATAAGGGAATATAGCAGATCGGATTCTTGCAATGCCAAGGATTAAAACTTTTGGCATGAAAATGTTCCTTAGAGGTTGAGGACTAACTAAAGACCTGGAAAAGCATATATTCACATACCATAGTGCTTTGGAGCCTTCTATCCGAGCCAATAACAGTTTCTGTATGAGAGAACACCACTGGTTATGCTATTAAGAAGGTGCACACACAGGAAAATAAGATGAATCTGCCTTGTTCAAAACCCAAGATCAAAACTTGGGATTTCATCCATTTTGCATGTGCTCTTGTTCTCCTTGGAATCCTGCCTTCCACCATCACTGGATTCATGAGATTTACAACCATTGGAATTCGTTATAACACTGGAACAATCTCCTTCATGCCATTTAGTCTCTTCTGGCTACAAAATACCAAGAGAAGCACAAGTACATAGTCATTGACCCAGCGGGGAAAAAAAGAAAGAAAGAATACTGGTGGATATTACTGTGAAAGAACCGGAGCATCAATCTTGTACGTAAAACATGATCAAACATATTTTTGGAGGTTCACAAAAGCTCTGAACTTTGAATTCAGTTTAAAAGGCGAGACATCTAGCAAAACTGAAAACAAACATTGCATAGAGACAAATAGACAATAGATAGGAAGAAGCACTAAAACACTGACCGGGGGAGAAGTTCTAATATTCAATTCCTCGGAGAATGGGTTGCCATGGCAGCTTGAGGAAACTGCAGAAAAATTCAGGTTAGGTCTGGATATTTGCAAATTAAATGATCACTGTGAAAACTCCATAAAATCACAAGTAAGACTCACCATTCGAAGATATTGATTTTGGGAAATTCCCTATTGTGCCATAATTTGGCACTGATGTAGTTGGTGGTTGGAAATTATCAGGACAATTCAATTTAAAAGCATCCAAAACTTGAGGCTTCTCAACAGAAGAAACTGGCCTCAAGATGCTCTTATCAGTGCACTCTGGATCAGAATTTGTGGGACTACAAATGTCTGATGCTCTTGATCTGCAAACCAGTAAAGAGGTCACTGTCTATGCTACTTATAAAATGCTCGTAACCAAAGGAGCATAGAGTAGCTTCACTTGTGTGAAGTCTAGGAGGCTGAGGTTAATCAAGTATACCTTTGCACACTCCATGAATTTGGACCAAACAATTTGAGTTTCAATTATGAATTGTAAACATATCATCCTATTACCAGATATATGGAATCACATAAAGAACTGATTTATGACCTAACTCTGATGGCATTCTCTGAGTTTCTAGAAATGTTTTGAGACAAAAAGCATTAGTTCACGTATTGTGAAGATCAAAGCACCCCGTCTAATAAATAATGAAAAGAAATAAAGATCTCTGAATATGGGTATCGATGAAGAGAAATAAGGCAAAGTAATAGTTGCTTGTCGCTTGTTTTACGTGATCTCATGCTTCACAACTATTGGCATGGTCCTTCATTGCATTTCCTTTAAGCTGTTTTCCACATGCAATGAGACTTTTTGGTTGTCAAAGTATGGTTAATGTCATGAGCCCATAACACAAAAGAAAGTATTTGGCCTAAGATCTTTTCTACAGGTGCATCCCTCTTGGTATTTGCATTTTCCTTATCATCATGAATCTTTACCTCACCTAAACCACGACAGGTACATACCGCACAGAAGAACTTGATGTGAAAGTATATTTGAGCTGTGATTCTCCTATGTTCTCAAAGTCTGCCGATTTGGTAATCTGAATTGGTAGAAGTGTATCTGGTTTCAGCCTTTTGCAAGTTTCTTCACCATGATTGTGTGCCTCACTATTCTCAGAATTGGAGTCTAGCACCAGATGTCTCTCTACCTGATGCTGAGGATCGAACTGGATAAACTCTGAAGATTGCAAAGCACGGCATTCCTTCACAGATGTGCTCATTAAGGGCACACTACCTTCCTGAGTCATTGTTTTCTTCAGAATAGACAAAATTCCACTGGCTGCAATAAAAGGAAATCAATACCCTTAAGAGATCACTAATATACAGCAATGGCAATGGATTTGTATCGCAGTTATTTAAGTCTAACAATTGCGAAGTCTGCTGTCCATCTTAAGGGGGAACTGTAGAGCAATTTTTTAACATTAACGATTGACTCAGTTGTATGTGATAAGAAAAACTTGTGTAATTGTCATAAATTAATTTTGTTCCTTAAGGAGACTGTTAAGAATGCCTTTTTTTGTATTGGATTGTTAGTAATGCTTTGACTTCTTCAAAAATACTTCTGCCAATCATGATGAGTTCTGACATTTGTATATTTACTAGGGGCTTAGGGCCATCGAAGGCTATATGAAGAGCACGTCAACCGAACAATATAGCAACTATACCAAACTGGATGAAGAGCACATCAACGGTTTTGAGATGTAATATGCTTCATATGCAGCTGAAAGGATGTAAAAAGCATGCCATATCTTCTCGAATCATCACATCTTACTCGAATGGAAGAAATGCTGTGGTACAGCATGCTATGTTTAATCTATGAACCTGGTCTGCAATGCTTACAGCCATTTAGAAATTTGTCCACTTATTTGTATAGTAGGGGCGCACATTCAACGTATTTGATAGCATAATATGACAAATCAATACACTATGAAGGAAGAAAAATTATAACGCAGACACCTGTTTTGTTAGGTGCGCGCCAAGTGAGAATCAGCTTACCATCACGTAAAGGATTGTCAATAGGGACTCCCCTCTCTCGTTTGAAATTGTCAACATCAATTGCACTAAAATCCCTGTCTTTTTCTGAAGAAGCACTTTTTGAAGGTTCTCCTACACATCCAAGCTAATAGTTTTAGACCAGAAGATTAGGACCTCTGAAAGCAGCAAATATCGGAAAGGCAAAAAGCAAAGAAGCAAAACGCCAAAGCTCTTAGTTATACACAGAGATGCTTTATCCATGGAGCTTAGACTGACCTCTCGTGAATGTTTTGATGGCTTTGAGACCATTCAGTGGAGACATACTATTACCTGAACCGGAATTCTCAATCTCTGTTGCATAACAACACAAGACAAACATAAATTAAGGAATGGAAGAAAAAAACATTGGTGAGACAAAAACCCTTTTGCTCAAAAAGTACACAGTGATTAGGTGCTGCTTATAATCAATTTAACACAAATGAGAATACCAACGGAGGTACTGGGTTGGGTCTGTCGGCCATACGTAAATCCTGTTTTGCCGCCTGCTGTGCAATTTCTTTCTGGAACTTTCAATTCCTCTGGAGGCTTATGATCTCCTTCAGGTTCTCCAATGTCGACCAAATGGCCATCTAAAGCAAGTGATTCACCAGATCCAATCACTTCATCCTTCTTGAGGAATCTACTATCTAAGAGTCTCCTGCCTGTATCATACAGTGTAACCTGAATGATTACAAAGACAAGGAAGGAAAAGAAGAGTTAATTGTGCTAGGCAGATAACAGTAAACAAGAAATAAGACTGTTGGAAATAATAAATACTAACATATCACTTTAAAGAAGATGCCACATTCACATGATGCGACTTGGATGTGAGAAAGCAAAAAGATGGCGAGCACCTCTAAACAAAGAACTGCAGCCCTTATCGCAAGGGAACCATTCATTGCAAATATACAGATCCTAGAAACTTGAAAAACTGATGAACGACCAAATACATAAGAATCCCAAGAACGGTATTCCCCACCCCAACCCATCACCCCAAAAAAAGAAACACTTTAAAGCCCTAGAAAGTCGAAGTTGTGAGTTTGGCAGACTTATGCGATGATTATTGATTAGGTTTTAAAAGCCGTGGAAAAGCATAGTGAGATCAAATACCTTAGCAGCATAGTAAATTATGAACCACTTTAGTTACCCAACATGATTTGGATAAGAAAATATTGGCAATATAGTCAATCTCATATTATCAGAATCTGAACCCACAATGTTAGCATTTGTAAGATTCCCTTAGGTTTAACAGTCCTGGACGTCTTTAAATGTGAGTGTGAACAAAAAAGGTATCATACTCCCCCATACCCGTCCTGTCCTCCTCAACTGACCCTCTTTCCAACATCGCACAGTATCCCTTCCCCGCCTAATGCATCTATTGTGTGAGTTACATTTTCACCAAATCAAACTGCTCTCTACTCTCTCAATTTTTAGAGTTCAATGAGTTCATTATCTCAATTCTCAGAGTCTGACTGTAAGAGTCAAAAAGGGGTTCTGACCCAACACTCTAGAAAACAACTTAGAATTGGCATTAACTTGATGCACAATAAGAGTATACTTCCACGGCAAAATTAGCATTGCCTGCTATTAGTTTTGGCAAGATATAACTTCATCTGATTTCCAGCTTAAACAAATCATTACTCCCTGTAGCGCCACTTTCATCGTAGCACCATGTCCGGTCCTTGAATATTCTTTTATAGCATCATATCACTTAGAGAACTACATCATATTCTTTGGCTATGCATCATTGACTTAATTGCATAGATTGTAAGAAACATATCAAAGTGACCTAACAACAACAATAGAAGTATCAGGCTCATAGGACCTATAGACGTTCAACCTGCCTCCCTTGATATCCACAAGTCGCAACTCTTAAGATTCCATCATGATACTTCTTGGCCTTCTGGGTTATTTGTGTGGTATAAAGCACGATCCATTCTACAATGCAAAACAGAACTGTGAAAAGTAAATTGAAGTAGATGAATACTGCAAAGACAATGGACCCTGAACGGAAGAATGTGAATTAGATATTTGTGCCGGGGGGACGTTGCAGCTAATGAGGTAATAAGCAAGACATATAATTCCCCCTTTAACAACCAAGAAAGAGGAAAAAAGACAAGTAAATCACTGCCTCTCGTTGGAATATTCTCGGTTGAACTATCCAGTATAAATATGAGTCTAAGAACTAATACCATTTTCCTTACAATTTTGAACATAATAACCAGGTTTTGCTATTTTCTCGAGGCATCTCCTACTAGATTGAGCACAGAAGCATATGATATGCTCAGATAACATGTGCATAAAAAATCATATGAAGAGAACATGAGCAAAGATTTTTCCGAGTTTTTTTTTCTGAGTTGATTCTTCAAGAGAACTGATTTCAAGATTAGTCGCAGAAATTTCCATCCAGATGATGGCCATAAGGCTTGAGTTGGGAATCAGAGAAGTCAATGAAACAAATTCTGCTGGTGCCACTGCCAGTCATTTTGTTTCAAAGGCCATCTTCCAATTCTGAGATTGTGCCAAGCATTTTCCCAACCTGCAATCAGGTATTTAAATGATGCTGCATACTGGACAAGAGGCAAAGGGTTTTTTCAACAAAGAAAACTTATTTTAGAACATGCCAATGGGACACAAGCATTGTCCAGTTAAGGTATCTCCAGATGTTAGTTAATCTCGCATGCTTGGTATGGCAGTGTTCATTTTGTACGCCCCCAGCTGAAATCATGTTCTCCTTCTTCAGTTGGAATATCAAAACTGTTTCCCTTTCCGGTAAGCTATACTTTTTATTCTGCCTTCTTTTCCTTTTTTCTCGTTGCATGTCTATTGTGCCTTTGCTTGCATGCGTGCATGTGAGCGTAACTATCTAAATGGAAAATCTGTCCTCCAAGAAAAGAAAATGTTGAATGAACTACTTGCACGCACACACAACTATAATGCATGTGAACCGACTAGTGTCTTCATGACAGTTAACTAGGCAATGTTCTAAAAGTCACTAGGCGCTAGTCGGGCTTTCGGTCACCTTTGAGCGATTAATCGATGAATATTAATTAGAAATCGATGATTAATCATTAGTCGGACCTAATCGGATAGGCCCCGCCCACCAATCAATTCCTTGTTTTAGAACACTGTAACCAGGCCTATAAACCGACTAGTGTCCACCTTATAGTTAGCTAGGCCTTTGGCCTATTAACCAACAACCAGAGTCCATATGACAGTTATCTATGCCCATTAACACTCGCCAGTCATGCAAATGTGATGCCACACTATTGTAGCAATCAAATAAAGAATAACTTTTCTTGCTAAATGAAACAGCAATAATGTAAATTAGTTACCATTATGGGCACATCAGTAAAAACTAACCAGAAGAGCTGGATTTTGTATTATCTGGACAATTTCTTGGCGCTCCATACTTGTTCATTTCATTCTTCTTAAACTCTGAGATGAAGTAAATCATTCCATAAGCTCGTTGACATTATATGCGAGTTAAATACAAGGATTTATTGACAGACCTCTGCTGTGGTATACAAGTGAAGGGTGATGATACAGTGAAAAACAAATGCACCATGAAAGAAGTACATAAATAAAGCAGAATCATATCGGAGACACCTGTTTTGTAAGGTGAACAGCTTACCATTGCATAAAGGCTTGTCTATCGGGACACTCCTTTCCAATTTGAAATTTTCAACATGAAAGCCACTAAAATTTGTATCCAAGTCTTTTCCTGAACAATCACTTTTTGGAGGTTTCCCTACATATCCACGTTTATAGTTTTAAAAGACAAGATCAGGACCTGCAAAGCAGCCAATAGGTGGATAGGAAGACAAAAACAAGTACAACTTCACACCCAATATTAGATATATACTCATAAAGAGAATATATGACAACTGGCTACTGAATGAGTGCTAGTCGGAAAAAGTGCTATATGAGACACAAGATGCTCATTGGATGGCAACAATTTTACCTTCAGGACATGTCCATGGCTCACCAACCTCCACCAAATACTTTGGGAGTTCAAATGTACTCCCACTTCTCACATCTTCAAATGATTTGAGATATTTACGGCTCAGAATGGTTCCATCTTCATTAAGTAAAGTAGCCTGACATACTGACAAGATTAGCCAAGCAGAAAGGGCAAGTAGCCAAGTACACAGACTTGAATATTCCTCTCATCACTAACTAATCCCGAATAAAATAGTTTGCGGTCAAGATTGTGCACTGAGAACACCTGATGTTTAATCCACTTAGTAATTCATGGCATTGGAGCCATCCAACGAATTTATAAATAGGCATTCTGCATTACAAATTATAACTTGGTAAAGCCTTTCTTGAGTACATCTGTTGTAATCAAGATACACAGCAATGAAGGCTGGCCATGGAATTAAGTCTCTAGGATAAAAGGCCAATTAAGAAATTTCGACCTTAGGGCCACATGAGAAGAGTGGTTTTCAGGGTTTCAACAACAAGGCAAGTACTTTGTTTATCAGAAGTCTAAAGAGCTTTTCAAATGGTTATAGCAGCAACAAGCAAAACAGGTTTTCAATTACTTACACTAGTGAGTACAAGGAAATAGTGTTGAAAATATACTTGGCTCAATGAGAAATTTTGAGAATGCTTGAGGCTAGGCAATTGTTATTTAACTGTACAATCCTATGTGATGCAAAAGCTAGAAGAAACAAGTTAAAGACGAGTACCATGTTAAAGATGGGGAGAAAATAGTTTCTCCAATAATGATTCCACATAGCTATTCTTTCCTCTTTTATTGTTTGTTGAAGTTTTTAATTATTTTGTGGAGACCATGGGGAACCGTACAAATAACATACATTTAAGCAGGAAAGAAAAACAACCATACAAGCAAGCAAACAGAAATTCCATAATTATATGAAGAGCCATTACATGGACTGAATGCTATACCATTTCAAATGAAGCAACATCAGTATCAATTAAACTAAAAAGAGGTGTATCATTTTATTCAGAAATAACAGCTTTGTAAGGAAATAACACATTGGTGACTATAGATAAGTTCCTCAACTGATCAAGAGATTGTTTTCATTTGTAGTTTCTGAAGTATGTTGCAAAACTTCAGGTTAATCAGCAGAGCAGTTGCCTGATTACACCCCACAAAGCTGGCTTATAGAAAACATTTAAAGGTAGGGAGTGTAAAATTCACATAACCAACCTGCAGCTGGTAGGAATTGCATGAGGCAAGTCTGAGGATACCACTATGGTACTTTTTTGCTTTTTGACTTATCTGAGTCGTGTATAGAGCATGCCATTCTGTATTGTCATAGAGGAGATGAGTATGTCAGTGTCAGCGATATTAAAGGTATAAAAGTGACATTTAACTGCCAAGATCTCTTGGCATACCCAACTAATGATAATTCATGTAGACATCAATTCATTCAAGATGCAAAAGTAGTGCTCTCTAAAACATCAGGACTTGTATTGATAGAAATTCTTTCACGCGCCAAATGGACAAAAGGAAACTATCTATTAAACAACATGCATCCACCTTTGAACTTACCTCTCATGAATGTTTTAACAGGTTTGAGACAATTTGGTGGCGGCAACACACTATCACTTGAAGCAGACCTTTCAATCTCTGTTAGACAACGAAGCAAGAAATCAGAAAATGAGAAAAAGAAGCAATCAAGGACGTGCAAACTGATTGAAGAGAACAAGAAATTAGTGATACAAAAACCCTTTTGTTGGAAAAGAAAACAAAGATTAAGTGCTTCTTCTAATCCATTTAGCACACAAAAGTCAAGCAGCATGCGAAAAAATATGTGCTGCTTCTGCTCAGTTTAGCACAAATAAGCATACCTATAGAACTGCGGTGGGTCTCTTGTCCATCCGATAATCCTGTCCTGCCAATTGCTGTGCAATTTCTTCCTTGAACTTTCAAGTCCACTGCAGACTTATGGTCTCCTTCAGGTTCTTGAATGTCAACCAAATGGCCATCAAAAGCAAGAGATTCACCTGATCCAATCACTTCACCCTTCTTAAGGAACCTACTGTCTAAGGGTCTCCTGCTTACATCATACAGTGTAACCTAGGTGATGACAAAGAAAAGGAGAGTGAGCATTAATTGTGCTTTACCACAGACAGAAGGCAATTTTGAACAGAAAACAGAACATAAGACAGAAGATTTAACAACAGCTATAACACTTTAATCAACAAATACTAATATGTGACTATAAAGAATATGGGGCAACTGCATCAGCCTGGAATAAGTTCTGGAAGAATTACTGTCTGGAAAGGATGGCGTGGTGTTGCATAAGGGGACCGTAGTCATCTGATGGAACATGAATGCAAAAATGGAAAGAGATGTCAGCAACATTCACTATATAACTCCATTTCGTGAGGGAAACTTCAATTGCAGGTATGCAGACCCCAGAAATCTATAGATACTGCTGAAGGCCGACATGAAAAGAAACCCAAGAACTAGATTTTAAGTCTATCCCCAGTCCAACACACACACACAAAACTAAAAACGAATCATGAACAACATAAAGTTCGTATTCCCCACTCCTCAATTTTGCATAAGTTTGTAATCCACGATTTTTATTTTTCACAAATTATCAGATAATGATCCCTCTTCCTACTAGGCCCTATCTGACTACTCTTTCCAACATCCCACAGTATCCCTCCAAGCCTTCTGTTTGAATGGGATAGTTGCACACGGGAGCATCTCCTGCATTGATTTTTGCATAAATGTCCTCACAAAGTCAAACAGCTCCACTCACGCTCTCTCTAAGTCTACAAACAGTAAGTATGATGGCACTCTGACGTAACTTCCACAGTAAAATTGCATGCATTGCACGCCATTGGTTTACCTCAAACCTTCCAGCTTAACCAAAGTACCAAACCATTATTCCACGTAACACTACTCTCTTTTCGAATCATCACATGCCTCGTCCTTGCATGTTCTTATAAAGCTTTACAAGTACAAAGAAAATTACTATTTACACTGTTACGTTTCATTATAAATTCCATTGACCAGATTGTCATAAGCATATCAAAAACCAAATAGCAGCCAATTGGAAATATAGAATTCAACCTGCCTCCCCTGCGATCCACAAGTTGCAACTCTTAAGATTCCATCATGATACTTCTTGGCCTTTTGTGTTATTTGTGTCGTATAAAGCACAATCCATTCTACAATGACCAAGAGAAATAGTCAACCACCAGAGAGAACTATATGAGAAAACAAAGGACGATGGATCCCAAGGGAAAAACATGAAACTCTCTATGTGTATGAATCAAATAGAGAGTTGCTATCGATGGATCCCAAGGGGAAGGGCATTGCTAATGACGTAACAAACAAGATATATATGTTCCTCCCCCAGCAACCAAGAAAAAGAGAGACAAAAATTCAAGTAGAACACTGCCTCTTGTTGAAGCTTTTCAATTGCACAAGAAATCATAAATTCTTATGATTCCAAGAAATGATACCATGTTCCTTCCCCATTTACTGATTTATTCAATATAATAATCAGGTTTTTTGACCAAGCTCTCAGTTCCATAATGTGGTGGTATCTCCCACTCCGCTCTCAGGAGGAAAAAAAAAAAGGTTTTGCCATGTCATAGTGCATCCCCTAATAGATTGAAAACAAAAATCCAAGTTTATGACATGCTCCAGTAACTGTTGAATACAAAAAATCTATTTGCTAGAAGTGACTTTGAAACTGGTTCTTCAAGAAGTTCAACTGCGTTGAGTTGGTACTGATGTGCCATACTAATTTCTGGCACACATTATGAAACAGTTTGTACCAAGCATTTTTTCAACTTGTATTAGGCCTGTAACTGATACCTGCATATTTAATAAGAGGCAAATGTTTGGTTAACTCAATGTTATGTTTTAGCATGGTATCACCCTAAGGATCCAATTTGACACCTTCTTATCATAGTCTCTCCATATTCTGTCCTCTAAAGTGATGAAAGAACTGTTCGAGGAGAAATAGAGAAAGAACACTATGTAAAAGGATGTGTACCAACTTGAACCCATACGTCAGTAACTAAGCCTATTACCACTGCTCAGTCGTGCAAATGCAGAATATTATGATGCACCACTACGTCCTGAACAGAAAAGATCTAAATCTAGCATTTGCGATCACATAAAGCAATAGTTGTGTCCATTTCTTAACAATGACAAACATAACATGCAATTTATTGTCATTGTACACACAACAATACAAAACTGACCAGAATAGCTAGGTTTAATAGGATCTGGGCAATTCCTTGGTGCTCCATACTTGTTCATTTCATTCTTCTTAAACTCTGAAACAAAGGATACAATTAAAAGAAAGTGATTCTCCAAGCTCATTGACCTTATATGTTAGTTAAATCTTAAAGACAAGGAACAGATGTGTAGACAGGCTTCTACTGTGGGAATCTATGCTAGAACAGTCATCCTGAATGACCGGACTATGAACAAGTAGAGAAGAAGGCTGATTAACCATATAACGTGAACAAGAATAATGAAGAAACAATTATTGCTACCGGACCAACCTCTAATAATTTTTTGTGATGGACTTAGACTACATGATGGTGCTTTATACTTCCCGGAATCTGGTTTCCTATCTTCAGAAGTGAAAAAACACTGAATTAGGAGCACCAGCACACATAGTTGGAGTGAAATTTTGAGGCGAGAAAAGTGCCAAGTGAGGCAGTTCAAACTTCTAAGATTAAAGCAGGATTAGGGGGATACCAACAGGAACAGAATTATGCTTGAACTTGCACCCACGAACCAACCCAGCTTCATCAGTAATTTTCTTATCTCTTTCTGGTAGATTTGCATTAGGTATATTCTTATGATCTCCTTGAAGATCCCCAATGTCAACAAGATAAGAATTGAATTCCAGTGTTTCACCAGATTTGACAACATCATCGTTCTTCGCAATCCTACAAATCAGGAGTTTCTCGCAGTCGTCATAGAGCATGATCTGCGGCAGATTAAGAAAGTACAAAAAAAAATATCAAAAAACCGTGAATGAGCTTCCAATGCTGCATTCCAATCTGGTTCCATCGTACTTCTGGTCCATGGTATTATTTTACCCATATTAAGAAGTCACACGTAGAATATGCTACTATGTCTTATTTGAACGTTGAAAAGGTGTAGCTCCAAGTTTTATGACCAATTTCCATGTTTCCTCATCAATCAAGCAGCAAAGTGTAAGGAGATAAAAGAGCAAGAAGATTAAGCACAAGACTAACCAACACTTACAAGTATGGTCAGTAGTCAATACAGTATATTAGATCCACAAAATAGCTGAGCTGATCGTAGATCAATCGGAACTAAACTAACGGATTTACCTAAAGCTTAGAATAGGAAAATGACTTATTCTGCTTCAAATTGCACTACATGCAACCAGCATACAATAACTTCAACAAAAATTGGTTCTCACCGAAAAACCTAGAAATAGCTCCACCGATGGAACGATCGAAACTAAATTCAATAACAAGAATATACATACTCGAATTGTTGAAGAAACACAATTGAGAGGTCATGGCAATACCTTGTGGCTCGAGTCGTGAAGCTCTAAGAAACCGTCTTGATAGACCTTGCGCTTCTGTTTAACGTGCTTCGTGTAGGTTACCGACCATCTCTTCATCACATCTCCCATTGTTGAAGATCTACTCCGCAAATTTGAACGTCCAGTGGAAACTCGAATTGAGAAATTGTGTGATTCAGGTATGGGGGGCTTGAGAGAGAGAGAGACTCTCGACGGAGACACGTCTAGTCGTCTACTGCGTGCGTGTTCCTTGGTTTTTTTGAGCGGGAAATTATTGCTCCAAAGAAGTCTGTTTGGATGCGGGTGAAGGAGCGTTCTTTTCATATCCACGACAAGGACGTTCCTGCTCAAGGAGAGGACGTAAACATATCTCTACAAAATGTAAACGGTTTGGTATGGTCGGTTTTCATAAGAAATAAAATTGAACCAATTTATCGTTTCCGAATTATTGTGTGCTTAACACTGACAAAGCACACTAAACCGCATTGTATTTAGGCGTTCAATTGAGTGCGATTTTTCGATTTGGACTTTACATATATAATTGGACCAAATCCATATCACAAATAAAACCAACAAATTCAAAACCAATTCTAGCGTACAAATCAACACAGCAAATTACATGGCAGCCACACAGCCACAGAATGAATTTCTAACTCTACTACAGAGTGGATAACTAACTCAACTCAACGAGCAATCGTGAGTTTTGGTTTGGAAACTAATTGTTTAATTGTAATGTGAATAAAGGGAGGGTTCCATATCGAGAGGGTTATATTCGGTCGGTTTCGGTGTCAAATGGTTTTCAAGTACAAAAATTGTTGTCAGACCAATTTGGTTTGATTTTTGCAAAATCAAAACCGTCTAGACCAAACAAAATTTTATAAGAAAATCAAAAAAACCCCAATTTGGTTTTGTTAAGGCGGTTTGGATGGTTCAAACTGTATTTTAATAATTTTGTTTACTATTCTTTAAAGAGGGTGAACATTAATTTTTGGGGACTGATTTTGGTACTCCTCAAATTGATAACCATACACCAAAGGGTAGTGCCAAAATCAATGCACTCGTAATTATCCAATTTAGGGGAAATCAATTCCCTAGTTTTTCTGTGATTTGTGAAAATTGTATGAATCTTCTATATAATAAAACAACTCAGTATTTGAATTCTATGTGTATAAATCTAACGGCCCAAATTTATCCCTCATAAATCTTATGGCTGAGAAGAGTCCTAGGGTTGGAAAATCCTATTTTCAATCTTCTCTAACTTTTCTTATTCCAACTCATTTTGTTATGGAAAGATAGAAAGCAATAAAATTTTATTGTTAAAAAAAGAGCCGGATTTTGAAATAAGAAAGGGAAGTAATTTTGAAACCTTAGCACACACTCTCTCTCTCTCTAGCGAGGCGAAATCTTCTCTAACTTTTCCTATCTCAATTCTCTTTTGCTATGGAAAGATAAAAAGTAATAAAATTTTATGTATAAAATTAGTGCAAGGCAGATCGTAAACTAATCAAAAGGGTAATAAATATTTTTGTTTATTGATTGATCAATTTTGTTTTGGTGTGTGGTTTTTTTGTGAACTAAATAAATTAAAGGGTCAGAAAAAAATCTGTTTGATCCTAAATTAAGAAAAAATCTTCCCGTATAAATCAGTTTCGTTAGCGAGGGTGGTCAATAGTTTCACAATTTATTTGAGTTGTATTCAAAATATGTTATACACAAATTACAGTCCCATCATAAAACTAACTCATTATTACTAAAATTTGTATTGATTCTGTGTGACTATATAATTTATACCAATAACATGGAGGATGGTATTCAATTTTTCATCCCTATTCCCTACGGTTTGCAAAGTTTAATTTGTACAGCGACACACGACGCCATTTGATAAAGGCGGCAGCGACGCAAAGGCTTTTTCTAGAACGCAAGCTATGCCTTTACAGTTTCTGCTCTTTGCTTAATTCATCGACTCTGTAGATCTCAGACGAAGATCCGAATCATGGTAATTGTCGTCAACCAACGACTAATTCATATATTCGTTTTTGGTATTTGTATTCAGAAATTGTAGATGATAAACTCAATCTTGATGTTGGATCGTTGGCTCACTCGTTTCTTTGCTTTGTTGTTGTAAACCGCAGTCAGCGCTTTTCAACTTCCATTCGTTTCTGACGGTGGTGCTTCTGATGATTTGCACCTGCACATACTTGAAGATGCAGTTCCCCACCTTCTTGGAACAGAAAACTGGGTATGTTTCGATACCCATATATCCAGCCATACGTGCATAGTCATACACGGAGAGTATATGTTGAGCACAGGAGTTTTTTCATACGCTTGTTTGTTGCTGACTGCTGTCTCCCGTTCCTGAGAGCAGTGGCGGAGGTAGGAATCGAAGTCGAAGGGGGGCAATCAATGAAAGAAATTTTACGATGAGTTTTCGAGATTATATCTTGGGACGATTTCAATAATTTGAAGGATTAATCTTGGGTGTTGTTGCTATCATATCGTTAAACGACATGCGACATCATTATCGCACGGTATCATTCACCATAATTTAATGTCCTCAAGATGAAAATTGTTCTTACTGGTTAATTATGGTTGAAATTTTACAAATCTTTTTCCAAATATCTACCGAAATTATGCAAACTATACTTAGAAGAAATTGGGTGGGGCCGGGGACAGTAGCTGCGCCACTGCCTGAGAGTACTCGTTATTTGGGATCTATCAGTTCCGGTTTCATTACAATTTAGTCTTTTTTCTCGTTCTTCCATTTTTATTCATTGTAGTGATTGTTAGTTTTTCATATATAAGTTGTTTTCGAAGATATTAATTTCATTGTGCACAATGTCTACGTGCATGGACGGATGCAGGATTTGACATTAGGGAGGCGGATACATGCTAAACTAATACCTGGAGTGGTGAACCTATGTGACTCAAATACATTAGTTTTTTTTTTTTTTTCTCAAAAGCTTAGTGTGCCAGACGCCTATGCCAGCCCTCTCTTGGGTTTTATCTCTGGTTGCAAGTCGTGTTGACTAGTGACTGTTGGGTGCTTTCTTAGTTAGAAATAGAAATTTGAACAGAGAGAGAGACGATGGCTATGCAGATGAGTCATTTTGGAACATGTCTACTTAAGTAAACAGCTATACAAATCATGTTATCAATTCAGTGAAGAAAATGTTTAATTTGGTTGATTGAGCCTTGTTTGCTGCTTACTTAGGTTAGCAATTTAGTGTAGGCAAGGTTTATGAAGAGAATACGGCACACCTTCGTATAGTTATTGATAAAGTCGCATCCTTTGCAAGACAATATTTTCTTTCCTCCTCACATAAACCAAATGAAAATTCCAATCCTGTGAAGGTATCATTTGTTGGGATTGATGGGATACCCTTGCTATACAAGGTAACAGCTTGTTAGGAATCCAAACAGAAATTCCAAGACTTTGAAGGTAACTGCCACTCTTGAAGAAAGTTTTTATAATAGTTGATGTGGATCTGCTTGCTATGCAAGATTATTAGCTGTTTGTAATTCTGTTTCAATGATCACCTTCATACGCCATTGATGCATTCCACCAAAGACTTTCATGAGCCCCATATTCCATCAAGACCATTTCATATAGAGAGAACTATTCATGTTGTTAGTTTAGGAGTATTTTTTTGGTGCTGCTATTTTATTTTTGTTATATTGTTTCTCCCTTGTTAAAATATGCATCAACTTGATAAATTTTGGTGTCTCCCTTTGGCAGCTTTCGGGGTTTCTTTTGGAAAGCGGCAAGAATAGGTAGGCATATAAATCCCTAATTTCTTTCCCAGCATGTCTAGCACAATAGTGCACTTCCTTTTGTCATTAAGCTTCTCATATCAGCTTTTGGTACTCGCACCATTGCTAGGAACCCTTGTAAAAGATTTGGTCTAATTTTGGCGAAGAACCTTGATATACCTTTTTGTGTGTACATTTTGTCATTGATGTGTGAAGTTACAAAAACATAGAGCATTCCAAGTAGCAGGAATGGGAATCGATATGTTGAGGAACAATTGGTCCATACTTCGTTATATCAAGACTAATCAAGTAAAGTAAGCTAGTTTTGAATTAGTTTACATGTAAACCCACTTTCATTCCCTCCATATGAATGCGTCCAAAACTCATAAGATTGACAAGCATGGCAGAGTCCACGTCGAACCTTGCCTATACGTCTTCCTTTTCTTGTTTGTCTGTTGGCACGTTGTAATGATTAATGTGCTACCTGAAACAGGTGAACGTTTGAGCCCTTGGATGGCTGTTGGATGCTTCACGATGGGGGTGTCAATAATATTCTTCTGAGCAATTTCGCTTATTTTGTACGTTTGGTATGAGCTCCATCATTTATTCCGATTGTTGGCTTATGAAAACATAGATACTGTTTTTCTTTTGGCAATGAAGAGGGAATTCGAAGTGTTTTTGCAGGTCTACTCTTGTAGTAACAATCTTTTTTTCTTTTTCTTTTGAACAGCTGTAGTAACATATTCTTACCCTACACGGGAATCTGAAGCATTATCTGTGAGGCAGTTATAACATACATTGGTGGGGAAGAACAAATGGTTACTTATGTTTCTTTTCACGTGAATTACGAGGAGATTTAGAATACCAGTGTCCAATGATTTTGTTTGCGATTTTTATTACGTGCAACCTTTGAATCGTTTAGGATCGCTAAGCATGATTTTTTTACATGTTATTTTGTGACCTTTGGAATTCGTCCAATAATTTGATAGTAACCTGTTTGAGCTTGGGAGATCACTGAGTAGCCATACTTATAGGGACATGACAAAAGAGATTTAATAGTACTCGATAAATAACAAAACCCTTTTGAAAGCTTTGTTAATCATTCTCAAGCAGAAAAGAAAGGAATCTGCACAGACAAATGGCTACCAAAGAACAAATCCAGTGGTGGCAAAATGGCTTGAGCCAATGGCCAGAAACGAAAAATTCGTGCCCCAATGGTGTGCCGCTTTTGCTACCATAAATGGCTGGAGCCATTTCTTTGGCCATTTTCATCCAAAAATGGCTGCGTAAAATTGGCACATCACCAAACCCAACCACCAAACTCCTCCCTCCCTCTTTGTTCCCGGGAAATCAGTGTGCGCGCGTGAGAGAGAGTGTGTGTGTGAGAGAGAGAAAGATGACTTGTTCCAATTCATGTAGAGTTTTTCATTGAGGTATGATGTATGAAGTTACATTAACATAGAGCATTCCGAGTGGTGAATAGCTATTTTCAGGGACAATTTGTGGTCCATACTTTGTTATATCAAGTAAAGTAAAAGCCTTTTGATCTTTTGAATTACTTCACATGTAAACCTGCTTTCACCCTTTGCAACATATGCATCCAGAACTCACAAGATTGACAAGCTTGTCAGAGTCCAAGTCAAACCTTTCCTATACATCTTCCTTTTATTGTTCATCTGTTGGTGTGTTATGACGACTAATGTGATGCTTGAAACAGGTGAACGATTGAGCCCTTGGGTGGCTGTTGGATGCTTCACGATGGGGGTGTCGATAATATTCTTATGACCAATTTTGCTTATTATGTATTCCGATTGTTGGCTTATGAAAGAATGGACACCGTTATCCTTTTAGGCAATGAAGAGGGAGATTTAGGTGTTTTTTGGCAGGTGTACTCATGTAGTAACATAATCCACACCACACGGGAATATGAAAGCATGATCTGTACGACTATGTTATAACATACGCTGGTGGTGAAGAACAAACGGTTACTTGTGTATCTTTTCCTGTGAAATACTATGAACAAATGGTTACTAATTAGGGGCCGTTCCACTTTTGTGGAAAAAAAACTTTTTGAAAAAGAAGGCAACTTCAAGCTAAAAAATCATGTATTTAAGAAAATAATTTTCCTACCAATATGGATTTGATAGATCTCATTAAGATCTTTTAAATGGTGCAAAAAAACTCGAAAAAATGTTTTTCATTTTCATTATATTTGAGTTTGAAATTACATTCGTTTGAAAAAAATGTACTTTTTAGAAAAGTGGAACACCATTATACGTGTAGTTATGATAATAACCGTTGAATCGTTCGGGATCTCTTACATCATGTTATTTTGTGACCTTTGGAATTCTTTTTTTTTTTTTTAATCCGCGTGACCTTTGGAATTCGTTCAATAGTTTAATTCCCTGTTGAGCTTGGGAGATCACTGAGTAGCCATGTTATTTTGGTGACCTATGGAATTCGTCATATAGTTTGATTACCTGTTGAGCTTGGGAGATCACTTAGTAGCCATACTGATAGGGACATGGCAAAAGAGATTCAATAATAGCAAACCCCTTTTGAAAGCTTTGCTTATCATTATCGAGAAGGAGAAAAGAAGGGACACTAGAAGACAAATGGCCACTAGTAATGTCTTTTGTAGCAGTTCCAGAAATTTTTAGTACTGTACGTTATTCTAAAATTACTTGTTACTCTAAAATTAATAATAACTAGCACTATGTCAGCGAAATTTAATTTATTTGCATCAAACAGTGCATGTTGTATGCATACCGATGTTCTGGACTATCAATAAAGAAAGAATGATAATGTGCATATAAATTGATTTGGGTCTCTAGGTATGTCTTCTTTGATGTCACTTGGCTTTAATTTAGGGGCATGGTTCCGCAGTAAAACAGGTATAAGGGGACCACCGTTTCAATGGTATTCTATGAGAAGGTATACCCCCAATGATTGGAGACTAATTGGGTTCTGCTGCTGCTGTTGTTGTATCAACAGTGCATAAAACAACACTCCGCGTGAAAGTATTTAAAACATTACAATTAGCCTTGACCAAGTTTTTTAGATTTTGAATCGCGGCAAAATGGTCTTACTATGAACAAGTACCAAATAAGTCCATCTTTTTAAATATTTCATAGCGAAGATGAATCATGATCTCGGATTTATTCCTCATATTACTCTTAATATTTCTATTACTCCACTCAAAAGGTTTTTCCAACTATTGCAAGGGCTCAATGCCAACTTCATAAGCAAATTTATACTAGAGTACTGTGTACTAGTATTGAACACGTGTAGTTTGCTCAAAATTCATTAGGAATTCTAAAAAATGTATTGAAACTCCAAAATGAGATAAATTTAAATTTTCTCCTAAGCAAACCTCCTTGCTACACTCCTACCTCCTTTATCACAGATGAGATGGATTATCATAACGTGCTTGTTAATACATTCTCTATAAACTTGTGTGTTAAAATACGTATTGAAAGATGAAAATAGGTCCCGCATTTATGTGCTTAATCATTGCCAATTTATTGCGTAGATGAGTACTCCAATGAGTTACTTAAAAAGTACTACAAATTTTTTAAACAAATTCCAAAATTCCTGTAAAATGTCTTTAAAAAAAGAGAAAACCTTGGCCATTTGCCTCTTTCTCATAGGCTGAATTTAAATTTAAATAGATGGGCCCACTTATTGTTTATTAGCTACTCTAAGTAAAAAAAACTTACACGCATTGTATAATCTATCTAAACTAGCACACAAAATACTAGCAAAATTATTGAAACACATAAAACATGTATTCATTTTTTAGTTCTTTATCACACGCTACAAAATACACTAGTAAGATTAGCTCTAGGATTTTAATTAAAACGTCCATAAATTTTTTTATATACAGACACATGAGAAAGTAAAGATAATTATTTCGGTTCGAAATAAATTATTACTTTATTTATTTTGGTCGAGTTACATTACCCTCCCACACAAGTTTAAGAGAGTTTCTATCCGTTCGAATAATCAGAACAAATAATATTCAAGAATATCAAACTATATGCAAGTAAATGTAAAATATTGGTGCATTGTGTCGCTTCAACCCTTGAATGTATAGTAGAGCCGCCTCTTACACTATTGCACACGCATTGGATATTTGGATCTATTACCAAATTATAAACAAAGAGAGTAAAAAAATGCAGCAGGGCCAACTGGCCAAGAATAGATACTTCGGTTGATTAAAAAAGTTAAGTAACAAGGAGGAGGAACAAAGGAGAAGTTTTTTAGTGCCCGGTGGGCACGGGCCATGTGGTGTTGAGCACACATTTCAGTTGTTCAAACGTGTTTTGGATAGTTTAGATCTGTTTGGATTTGAGGGAGTATTTTGATGATTTTACATTTAAAAATTATCCAAATAGATTTGGACCGTCCAAAACACGTCTTGAACAGTTGAGATAGTGCTCGGCACCACGTGACCCGTGCTTACCCGGCACTGAAAAATTTCTCAGAACAAATGGAGTTACTACGCTGATTGTTCTCTCTCACTCTCTTCATAATAAAAAATGAAAAAGAAAAGAGGAGGAATCAAATTAATTATCCGTAAAATCTGATTCCATTTACATAAAATACTCCAACGAATACTACACCACGTCTCTCTCCTCCTCTGTCGCCGCGCTCCCATCCCCCCCACCCCCCGCCCCGAGCGAGAAATTCCCGGGAAAAAATCGGTCGACGGTATGTCCACCGAGTCAACCGAGTTGAGTAATCCGCTCACGGCGGCGGAGAGGTCGTCGCTAATGGATCTCGACCCCGATCTCGACGGTCCCTGGCAGTTCGATCACATCTTCTTCGTCAACCCGACGTCGCCGTTTCCCCCGCCGTCCTCCGACCAACCAGGCCCGCCTCTGTTGGATTGTTCCGACGATCGCGACGACGAACCCGCCGGAAATTCCGCGTCACCGAGCGGCGGAAGTACTCGTCTGTTCTACAACTGTAGAGAAGTTTCGTGTAGGTTTATTTCTCCAATTTAGCTTCTATTGATTTACTTCGCTTGTTTGTGTAACTCTCAGCTCTGTGTGTGTGTGTGTGTGTGTGTTTAATTCATCTCGTTTTGATTGTGTAGCTTGCTTTAATCGCTGATTGTACATGTGTTTGTATTTTATTTAGCTGAGACTAAATAGTTACTCAAACAGTTAAACTTAGTTTGGAAGCTTAGGAACCAGTGGAGTATGGAGTGAAAGGGAAAAAGACGAGACAATGTGTCTTTTGTATCGGTCTCGGAGCTTCTTTGCTTAGGCAGTGTTTTGATTTGTTGGAACAATTTTGAAAAGGAGTTGAACGGTCATTCATTAGTAGGATGGCAATTCAGATGAAATTAGGGAATGATAATTCTACTTGTAGTTTAATGAACCAAATGTTGTCATAAGCATTCTAGAGAAAGCATCGTTCCATTCTAGCTTCATTCGAGGAAATCAAACTCTGCTAAAGAGTTATTAGCCTCAAGTTTAGTTTTCGTTTTTTTTTTTTCCTCTAGTATTTGAGACGCCTGCTAAACATCAAAGTAGAAACTTGCCCTTTTTCCTCTGCAGATGAGACCATGTGTCTTTTGTTCATTTTGTCTTGGAGCTTCTTCGCTTAGGTAGTGTTTGGTTCATTGGAATGATTTTGAAATGGAGTGGAATGGCCATTCATTAGTGGAATTACTGGGATGGGCGTTCGGCTGAAATTGGGGAATGATAATTCTACCTTGTAATTTAATGAACCAAATGTTGTAATAAGCATTTTAAAGAAAGTATCATTTCATCCTAGCTTCATTCAAGGAAATCAAACGTTGCTAAAGAGTTACTAGATTCCAGTTTAGTTTTCGTTATTTTTCTCTAGTATTTGAGACATCAACTGAACATCTAAGCAGACACTTGCCCTTTCCCCTCTGCTAGTTCCTTGACCTTAATTTGTCATAGCAAAGTGAAAGGTCAAGAACTCATGCCATCAACCCCTTCTCCATGCTCAACCTACCGTACAGCCAAACAGATAAAAACGATCTCCTTTATTATTGGGAACTATTCCATTTCAAATGTCACGCGCTTCTGAGATTATTAATTTCTAACTGATGGTTTTGTAGTAGATATAGGTAATCCTGATTCAGTTACTGGAAGTCTGCCTAGAATTGGTGGTACAAGAAGGCTACCTCCACCATCTCTGGGATTGACACCACTGAATTATCCGGATTGGTCTTGTGTGATTAAGGAGAGAATGGCACAGGCGCTACGATACTTCAAAGAATCGACTGAACAACATGTTCTAGCTCAGGTTTGGGCACCTGTGAAGAGAGGCGGCCGGTATGTGCTCACAACTTCTGGCCAACCCTTTGTGCTCGACCCACGCACTAATGGACTTCACCAATATAGAATGGTCTCACTGATGTATATGTTTTCTGTGGATGGGGAGGATGGTGCAGCCCTTGGCCTTCCTGGGCGTGTTTTCCAAAATAAATTGCCGGAGTGGACTCCAAACGTGCAATATTATTCCACCAAGGAGTATCCACGACTTAGTCATGCTTTGGTTCACAATGTTCAGGGAAGCTTGGCTTTGCCAGTTTTTGAACCTTCTGGGGAGTCCTGTGTTGGTGTGCTTGAGCTCATAATGACTTCACCGAAAATTAACTATGCTCCTGAAGTTGACAAAGTCTGCAAAGCACTTGAGGTTGGTTTCTCCTCCTCTTATTATATCCATGTCCAGTTCCATGTTATGATCATCACCAACCACTGACTGATATGTTCAATCCTTGATATATTAGTCCTTGCAGGGATATTCTCAAGTTTTAGTTCCATGGTCAATTTCTGGTTATAGTTTTTGTAGTTCCCTGTATCCTGTACAAGAAAAGAAAATGCAGAAATGTTCAGTGAGAATTTGACCTGACTCTGTCATTGTTTGATACTTGTAGCGAGTGTTTGAGAATGGTTGGGCAATTCAATATAGTTTCCAGCAAGCTTTATTAGGGGTGCCTGGATTGGTCATTATTAATGACAAAAAAATCCATGGGTGTTTTGATTTTTATCCAGAACAATTCTGTTGAGAATACAGTCTTCTATTGTGCTTACCCTAAATATGAATGTTAAAGCCTTTGAAGGGTTTTCTGTTTTTTTTTTGGTAATTTTCCCTCAGATGATATAATGGATCCAGAATGAGTGCCATACATATCTACCTATCCTGATGGTTGACTATTGATTATGCTATTAAATTTGATGAGTGTGCGTGAGGAGAAAACAGAGATTTTTTTTAGATGATATAGTTTGTTCTTTGTTTTGTGGAAGATGTCATTTCAGTGTGGGTGGTGATTGAGGCTTCCAACTGTAATCGGCTACAAAACTGCCCACCTTCTGCCCTTAACTTTATGTTGGGTTTGAGACATGTTCCGTCCCAGTTGTCTGGTGCCACCACCTATATCCTACATTCTGATTTCAATACTTAGCAATCAGAATGTAATTCGTATTGTCTAAGTTCTTGTGTCCATTTCCGAGCATTGAAGATTACATTGGGTTGATGTTGGTATTCTAAACTTGCGGTGCTATAGTTTGGTTATGTTTTGATTTGCCTGTGTTTAGGTGTGGAACAGTATGAGGTTTGCCATTGTATTTTGTATTTCCCATTCCATGCCTCTGCAATAGATAGAAGGGGGAGTTCAACCTTCCAATGTACGTTCGCTGAATGGTCAATATGTCATGGGAAACATCTGAAATGCCATAGTTCTTCCAATTCTGAACCATATGCCAGCTGGATACTCTATTTTGAATATCTCCTACTTTTTCTTTTCTTCTTTTCATTTTGCTCCCAAATTTAATGATAAGTGAATAAGTAATGATTATAACAAATTAAAACTTGAGGACACCTTTTTATTCACTAGAATTTTGGCATTTGTTACCATGATAATATGCTAAAATGCCCAAAAGAAGGTTGCAATGAAGTATTTCGAAATATTGCCTATGCATTATCTTCAATCAGACAGACTTTGATGTAGCTTGAACTTTGTGCGGAAGTCATTTGCAAAATTTTCTTGCTAGATCTTGCATGCATGTGTTTTCCTTTCTTAAGATTGAGAATTTGGAGTGTATTTTTGTCAATCAAGGCAAAAATTCAGAGATGCTTCTTTTATGCATACCTTCTTTGTGGTTTTAGTTACCTCTCAGCTTGATATAGCTAGAAATTACATAGTTATACTGGAATAATGCAAAAATAGAAAAGGAAAGGAGCTGATAAAATTTGGATTCAGTTTGTTGAGTTCTGTAGTTTCTGAACTCTGAAGTTCCAGAAAAAAGTATGTTGAGTTCAGTGGCATGAACAACACATTTCGTCCTATCTAAATAAGATGATTTTATCTGATGCTTCCACGTAATATTACGTATATGCTCCACCGAATATCTTTTGATTAAAACCTTTCAAGCTTCCTCAGAGTTCATAATTTCAGTTTCGCTGCAGGCGGTAAATTTGAGAAGTTCAGAGATTTTGGATCATCCAACCACACAGGTAAACAGCAACAATAATATGAAAACTCACCCTAGAGTCTTTTCTTTCTGTGATCTCACAAATGCATGTTTTAATGTGCTTCTGAACCAGATTTGTAATGAAGGTCGTCAAAAAGCACTTGCTGAAATCTTGGAGATACTAACAGTGGTGTGTGAAACTCACAAATTACCTTTGGCTCAGACCTGGGTTCCTTGCAGGCATCGCAGTGTTCTAGCCATTGGCGGTGGTTTGAAAAAGAGCTGCAGTAGCTTTGATGGCAGTTGCATGGGACAAATCTGTATGTCAACCACAGATGTAGCTGTTTATGTAGTTGATGCTCATATGTGGGGATTCAGGGAGGCATGTGCTGAGCATCACTTGCAAAAGGGGCAGGGGGTTGCTGGGAGGGCATTTGCATCCCAAAACTCAAGTTTCTGCGAGGATATTACCCAGTTCTCCAAAACTGAGTACCCCTTGGTGCATTACGCACGCATGTTTGGATTAACTAGCGCTTTTGCAATCTGCTTACAAAGCACTCACACTAGAAACGATGATTACATTTTGGAATTCTTTCTGCCCCCTGACATCGGGGACAAAAGAGACCAACTGAAGTTGTTGGGCTCCATATTGGTTACAGTGAATCAGCATCACCAGAGTCTTAAGGTTGCATCCGGTAAAGAACATGAAGGAGAGGGAAGATGTGTTGAAATAATTAAAGCCTCGATGGGTGAGATACTTGGTTCAGAAATTGAATCTGTTCAAGTATTACAAAGTGCAATATTTCCACCTGGCCCCGTTACCTTACAAAATGGACCAGAGATGGAACTTCTTGATTCTCCGCAACTGCAGTTAAGGATAGAAGTTGATTCTATTACCAGTGCAGGGAGCATTGGTGAAGCAGGTGAAATCCAGAATGGTGTTTCTTTTCCAGACCGTCGACACGGGAGCAAAAAATCAGAGAGGAAACGTGGAAAAGCTGAGAAATCAATCAGCTTAGAGGTGTTACAGCAATACTTTGCTGGAAGTCTTAAAGATGCTGCTAAGAGTTTAGGTGGTAAGTTTATACGTTTATTGTTAGAGTATAATCCCAGAGTTGCTTGGACATAGAACAAGTGATCACTTAATATGACGAGAGACCTCTTCACTTTTTTTGGTTGGATAAAAGTTTCTGCATGATGTTAAAGCATGGCCAATTTCATTCCATATTTAAATCATAATCCACACCTCATGTTGACAGACCCAAGAAAAATGTTGCACAGCAGCACAAGGATAGACCTAAGAGAGGCTACATGTGACAAACTTGAGAACGGCTGCACATGAGGAAGGAAAAACCAAACCAAACCAAACTGAGCCTTATGTCCCAATCACTTGGGGTCGGCTATATGAATCCGTTTCCTTCATTGAGCTCTGTCAAGGGCCACTTGTTCACACAGACCCATTATACAATGAGGGACCTCTCCACCTAATAGCTTAACCTTTGAGTTGTATCTAAAGTTCCTACATTCAGAATTCTTGGTTATCATCTTTCTTATTTTGTTTTTACTAGTTGGATTTTTTGTTTGAAAGATGAACTTATTGGTAGCATTTGCAGCCAAAATCAAACCTCTCATCAAGATTCTTAATTTCTACAGTTTGCCGTACTACAATGAAGCGAATCTGTCGGCAGCATGGGATCTCTCGTTGGCCATCCCGCAAGATCAACAAGGTTAGCCGTTCCCTGTCTAAGCTACAGCGTGTTATGGAATCTGTCCCAGGCGCTGGAAGAGAATTTAAGTTAGCTTCTCTTGCCGCAAGTTCACTTCCTGTTGCTGCCTCTTTGGATGTTCCCAATCGACAGAATGCAGCAGGTTCTAAACCTCCCAACCTTGGGGAAGAAAAACATGAATTTATGACCCCTAATGAATCTGGAAGCCAACATCATGAAGGCTCGAGCCCATCCAAATCAGGAAGTGGCTTACGAGAGGAGAGCTGTGGGACCCCTACTTCGGATGGCTCATCCCTTGGTGTCCCTTGCTTAGGAAATCAGCACTCATTCCAAAACGATCTAGCTGTTTCGCCTCTCCACGAAAAGCATGTGAAAGTTTGCAGCTCAATTGAACTGACGTGTCAACCATCAGCTACATTTTTTACTCCTGCTGCTAATGTCGCAACACAAAGTAGAGAAAAAATTGGAGAAACCCTGATCGGAGATGCCGGAAGCCCACATGATTTGAGCCCTGCAGCAGTGCATGTTCTTTTTGATGACCGGGTCCCATTACTTTCTGAACTGGAATGTAGAGAAGGCATAGTAGCTTCTACTGACAGAATGCCACATATTTTAGCGGGGCTAGAAGTGGAGACTGTGACCATAAAAGCGACGTACAATGATGACATTATAAGATTCCGGCTTTCTTTGGATTCTGGTATTGCCAAACTCAAGGAAGAAGTGTCAAAAAGGCTGAAAGTGGACATGGGTACGTTTGATATCAAGTACCTAGATGATGATAATGAGTTGGTTTTAATAACCTGCGATGCAGACCTACTGGAGTGTGTGGATGTATCCAATTTATCTGGCAGCAAAATAATCAGATTGTCCATTCATGATGTGATGGCCAATCTGGGGAGCTCCATTGAGAGTTTGGGCCAATAAGGAAGATTCCTTGTAAATATTGTAACCTCCTAGCGCCATTCTTGTAGAGTTAGGTTCTACTGTAAAAGTTGTAAACTTCTGGAATGACCACCTGTTGAAGTTGCTCCTGATTTTTCCCCTTTTGCTATGACGATTCTAGGTTCTTGTTAGAATTCTATTTAGAATTGAATAGCTGGGTATGACTTGTAGATATCGGTTGAAGATAGAAGTTGAAGAGAGTTCACTACATTGTCCCCACCCCCAAGGGGGGAAGTGAACTGCTTATTGTAATCCTCTTGTAATCAGTGTTTGGGAAAGTAATACATCTTCCGTAGAAGAGCATATCATCAGTCCTGTAACGATTATCTTATGCAATCTGATCCATATTTTACGGGAAAAGACTGAACTAGGACAGCCATGCTAGTCTTCGGCAAGAATACTTGGGAGGTTAATGCCAATTGCATACATGAAGGCATAGATACATGTCAAGAGTTGAACTTTCTTTTGCGGAATTTTCTTGCTGTTTTTATGGACATCTCAGGGTAAGGAAGCGTTATTACTGTCTTCCTTTTTTGATGTATTTTTTCATGGAACAAAATTGAGTAGCTTAATTCTCGAAGAGTAGATGCATATCATCAATTTTGGTGTTCGACTGTTCGTCCAACTTCTGTGCTATTTAGCCTTGTTTCCATTTGAGAGAGATTATTCAAATCCAATACAATGGAGGTACTAATTGTGTTTAAATTGGTCAATACAATATAGGTCATTGGACGGTACTGAATTGTGTCTGGAAGCATAGGTATGTTTAAATTACTCTAATTCCATGTGAGTACTGAATTACTGACTGGTGTTTTTATGCCAGGCATTAGAGACTTGATTTTCCTTGTCTGTGAAGTAATTCCTTGGTTGTAATGGATGTTTTTTTACATTTACAGCCAATTCTCAGTTGTTAAAAAGAATGTTGAATTTGCATTATAGCGGGTTAGGTTGACGAGGAAGGAATGGACGTGTTCCACGGGGCAAATGAATGTCGGAATGCATGCTGAGCTTGGTATGGGGACCTTGCTTGAATAGTTTTACGGGTAATGGATGTTGGGATTTTGTCAAGCATGGATTCACACAAGCAATCCTGATTAAAACTTTTCTTTTTTGTATGGTCACTAGTGTTAAAGATGTTTGAAAAGCATGCCTGCAAGTTACTTTGCATCAATTCTAGAAACTGTTCTGAAGAGGCATAGGTTTATATTTTGTCCACTTTATATGCATTACAAAACTTCAGCTTTCCATGTTCAACATTGAGATTATCTGCGAGTTGGTAAACAAGGGTTTTATTTTCTGGTATAATGGCATGAAGGTGTGTGCTTCGTGGATGTGTACCTAAGAAAGTACTTGTGTATGCATCCAAATTTTCTCACGAATTTGAAGAGAGTAATGGTTTTGGATGGAAATATGATGCTGAACCCAAACACGATTGGAGCACCCTGATGGCTAATAAGAATGCCGAGTTGCAGCGCCTAATTGGTATCTACAAGAACATTCTCAATAATGCTGGTGTAACTTTAATTGAAGGGCGTGGAAAGGTTGGATGTTGTGTTGCCATTTTATCACTTTGACATAGTTTGTGATATAAATGTCATGAATGTGTATTCATATTCAAAACCTTGTTTACTGATGCCAACAATTTACATGACTCTATATACAGATTGTGGATCTACATACAGTGGATGCAGATGGAAAGCTCTACTCGGCAAGGTACATTCTAATTGCAGTAGGGGGGCGCCCCTTCATTCCTGAAATTCTCGGACGTGAGTTTGCGATAGATTCAGATGCAGCCCTTGATTTGCCTTCCAAGCCTGAAAAAGTTGCAATAGTTGGGGGAGGTTACATTGCACTCGAGTTTGCTGGGATTTTCAATGGATTGAAAAGTGAGGCACACGTATTCATATGACAGAAAAAGGTTTTGAGAGGTTTCGATTAGGAGGTGAGGAATAACGACCTACGTGAGTGTCTTTGTTTAGTACTTAATCAGTCGATAGTTTCTCCTCATGTGCACAACTTACTTTTATTCATGTAGGTCAGAGATTTTGTTGCAGAACAGATGTCTCTAAGAGGGATCGAGTTCCATCCAGAGGAGTCGCCTCAGGCTATCCTTAAATCGGCAGATGGTTCATTGACTTTGAAGACTAGTAAAGGGGCCGTTGAAGGTTTCTTTCATGTCATGTTCGCTACGGGCTGCAAGCCTAATACAAAGGTTTGATTTTTAAACTTTTTGGTTGGCTTTTGTTTCTACAGGCTTCTGTGAGTTTGTCACCTTACCAAATGTAGAGTTCCAAGAGACATGGTCATTTCCCCTATTATACTCCCTCGGTCCCATAATTTTGGTCCCCTACGAAACTAGTTGCAATTTTTTAACTTAAAAGTAATGTATTTACTAAAATAATTTTTTGATTTTTTTGCACCTTAAAAAAGATCAAATCGAGATCTATAGATCTATCAAAGAAGATCCATATTGCACAAAAAATTATTTCTGTTAGTACATTATTTTTAAGCTTAAAAATTGCACGTAGTTTCATAGAGGACTAAAATTATGGGACGGAGGGAGTAATTATTTTCCCTCTCTTTCTTCCCTGTCAAGCAATGGATACTTTTCATATCTTTATTTTTTGCCGAGAAAGGGTAACTTATCTAACATGAAGTTAATCCACCGTTTTGAAAGACATTTGTTTTAGGGCTTAAATGATTTATATGCTGAAACATGTATGCGCTAGACCCATGTTGGATTTTTGATACATGAACTGATGAACTAAATTCGATTGCAGAATTTGGGATTGGAGAAGGTAGGGGTAAAAATGACCAAGGATGGAGCAATAGAGGTAGCTTCTTTGGGTTTTTGGTTGTCTCTTTTACTTTTTATCTTTATGTCTCTATCTCTCTTATACTCCAACACGATGCCTTTAATCATTTGTTGTCTTTTCTACTTTTGTTCAGGTTGATGAATACTCCCATACATCTGTTCCGTCCATTTTGGCTGTTGGAGATGTCACAAATAGAATAAATCTAACTCCAGTTGCTTTGATGGAGGGAGTGGCAGTGGCAAAAACTCTCTCTGGGAATGAACCTACAAAACCTGATGATAGGTACTCTACGAGTCTGCATGTCTTGTCATAAATTGGCTGATAGCTTCAAGAAGGTGAAACAATCTCCCAAATTCCCAATTGAGCCTTCATAAATCCATTCTAGTACTTTATGCATTAGTTAGTTGCTTAAAGGATTGGAGGACCATATGAGAACTCAGACCGGATGAGAAAGTTGAGTTGACTGTCTACTAAATAATGGTGATGAACAATAGCTTTCTGACCATGTTATCTGCCTTTTTTATTAGGGCTGTCCCATCTGCTGTGTTTTCCCAGCCACCTATTGGACAAGTTGGAATTTCAGAAGAACAGGTGTTGCATATTGTGAAATGTAGATGCAACATGTCCAGTTTGCCTTTTGGTGCTCATCATTTGAAGGATTTTTGCACGCTGTTAGAGAATATGGCGATGTTGATGTCTTCACAGCAAACTTCAGGCCCTTAAAGGCTACTCTTTCTGGGCTCCCAGACTGGATTTTCATGAAACTTATCGTACGTGCAAAGACTAGAAAAGTTCTTGGGTTGCACATGTGTGGAGAAGATTCACCAGAAATTGTGCAGGTTTTGTCCCTTCTGCGTTCTGTTTTTTGCTTCCATTGGGGGGACAAAATTTCGGTGGTCATCTGAAATTGGTAGTTCGAGGCTTCATGCTTTTAGTTGATCAGATTTGTTTATTGAATTTCAGGGATTTGCAGTTGTTGTGAAAGCTGGCTTTGACAAAAGATGATTTTGATGTCACAGTGGGTATCCATCCTACAGCAGCAGAGGAACTTGTCACTATGAGGACTCCTTCGCGGAAGATTCAAAGTTGCTTTCCACTGGAGGTTGTCTAATAAGAACTTAGACATGTATTATGACTCCAAATATATGTTTACATGAACATATTCATTCGATTTCTCATCTGCCAAACATATTTATGCTTTTCTTTTCCCGCTTGTAGTCTTACTGCTCTGCCTCTCTGACCCAAAGAAAAACACAACCCCTGGGGCACAAGTTTATTTGCAAGCTTGTTAATTTACATTGAACATGAATAGATTGATAAACCATATTCTTAGTTAATTCTCGCACACAACTGTTCATTGTCTTTCATGCTCACATTTTTATTGATTGGCTACAATCCTATTCTAACAATTGCAGAGTAAGGATTCTGAAGTTACAGCTGGGGTTTAGCATCATTCCACATGCCATTATTTGGTGAGAACAGTCGCATAACTTCTATTTATACCCTTCATTACGATTGTACTTTGTTTACTGTTTCCCTTTTGTTTAAACTATTCAAACACTGGGGAAAGATCTGCGCTGTTGGTCTCTTGAGGAGTTCATCTTGCCTGACATGATTCCTGTAGAGCATTTTGTTCTCATATTTGCTTAAATAACTGAATCTTATAATGGTGGGGTAGGAACAGTGTAGCGTCCTTGGCCCCGTTCCAGAACGGGTTTTAAGTACTTATTTTTTAAGAAGGCAATTTCAAGCTAAAAAATAATGGGTTTAATGAAATTTAAAAATATGTAATATGGATCTTGTTTGAAAAATCTCGATAAGATCTTTTATACGGTGCAAAAAAAATTAAAATTTTTTTTTCATTTACATTATTTTTTGAGTTTGAAAATGTGAAATAAATACTTATTTTTTAAGAAGGTGTTCTGGAACGGTATTCATTTACTAAACTTAATATAGACTTTCAGAAATTTTGATTCTACAATGTTTTGCAGGATGACTTTCTCCGGAAATTGAAGGTGGAATCCTGTTGAGAGTTGAATGGTTGACAAAAACGTGGATGTGGACCTGCAGCAGCAATGGACCTCTCTTTGAAGGAACGTGAAGAGAAATGGTATATGGATGAGGCCGTTGATGATCCTCATTGAAGATAGATCCCTGTAGTCTGTTTCTTCAACATGGTGTGATATTGCGGCAGTTTGAAAGCCGATGATATACATAATACATAATGCAAACTCTAACCTTCCCTCTTTTACCCCATACTAGTTTTGCAGGCCCTACAAGCAACGGATAAATTATTTCAATGCAAGAGTGATCATGGAGATTTTTCTCTATATCAACTTGTGTCAAGAGAAATGATTTTCTTGTTTTCTATGTACATAACGATATTGCTATGATATTTCGTAATTTTATTTGCTCCAATTGAGACTTGGGTGTGAATTTGTGTTGCGGCAGTTGATGTTTGTTTTGTCACATAACATTTCAATGTGGCCGCTCCATCTTCATCTATGGACTGCAATTTTATGGTGGTGGTTCTGAACATTGCCTGCTGTTGTAAGCTTTATTCTTAAGTTCTGTTGGGGGTCAATTTGCCAGTAAATTCCGTTGTAGTGCTGCATTTGGATGGACCAAAAAGGACAATTGGGATTCATGGGAAACATAGATCAGCAACAGAAAATGGAGGGAACTCAATTAAACAGCAAGGAACACATAGTAAGTTGGTAGGCTTTGGATCGAAAGAACATGCATTGTACAAAGGACAAAAAAAAAAAAATTAAAGGGCACAAGACTGGACAATGACAAACACAAACCTTCAATATCAGGTGGGACTGTCAACTCCTATGATTCTTAAAGAAATTTTAAAACTTTGGTAGGGCAGTCTCCTGATCTCATTTGCCCCTCGGTCAATTATTGACTCTGGACAAGATTGTAGTAGGTATTTGCTTGAGAGCAGAAAATATCAAAAGCTGTTGTTACCGAATCAAAACTCTTAAACAACCAAAACTAGTTTGATGCTCAAATGGAAGCTCATCAACCACCCATCATACAGCAAAATTATCGGAACCCTGTGAAAGAACCCACCAGGGCAGACACTGGGTTCTGTTAACATACAGAAATCAAAACTGTGGTGCGAGAAAGCAGGTTGAAACCCAATTGCCTCCGCCCAAATTTCAGATACAGGACTACGGAGAGTTAACGGAAAAGACTTGAAACAAAATAAGCAACCAGTGCTCTTCTGTGTTATGCATGTTGGTAGTGATGCAACTTGTATAACCCCACTTTTCCAGCAGCATCTCCCAGGGCCATGAAGCCTCCACCAGGACTAAAATCCAAACAGCGTGGATAATGCAGGTTCCGATTTGGAGGAGGCCAGTTAGAGAAAACGGTAAATGATGGTACGTGAATCAGCTTTAGACTATTCTTCTTCATGGTTGAACAGATAGCCAAAATCTGAGCATCGTTATTGAATTTCATAAAATCCACCTTAGTGGTTAGATTATCAATAGTCTTGATTGGTTTCCTCTTTCCACCCAAAAACTCTTCTCTGTTGTAAATATTCACAATCCCACTGTCTGAACCAGATGCAAACAAACTTCCACTTGGATTAGTACAAAGAGATGTACCAGTTAAGCAACCCTCGTCAACAGCCTTGTGGAAGCAAGCCCTAGTTCTCAAATCCCAGTGGTAAACATGCCCGTCACCACCAGAGCTAAGCAAATGTTGCCCATCATTAGCGAAAGCTAATGATCGAGCAGTTCCATTCATTTTAAGTGTTCCAATTAGATCCTTTGTTTTTGTTGAAACTAACAAGATATACCCTTCATTACCCACAAAGGCAATTGTATTAGAATCCAGCGAAACCTCAAAAACTTCCAAGCTCTTCTCCTCCCTCCCAGTTAAGGGGCCAATCTTATCTACAGTTGCTTTCACTAGATCCAGACAGTAGAAGAACTTTCTTCTCCCTGCTGCTATTGCTTGAGATCCATCAGGTAAGAAACACGCCTTTCGAATAGGCAAATCCTCTAGGAAAATGCTTTGTATTTTGGTGTTCCTTTTCCCATCTATCTGAAAAAATCTCAGCTTTTTATCTAGACCTCCGGTAAGAAGTAACTGAGCATTTCTATGGAACTGAACTGAATTTATTGGACCACTAGAACGATCTTCTGCATTTGCATCAACTAAGCTTGAGTACCCAAGAAGTCCTGGCAACAACTTCGCAGTGCTTTTCACAACAAGGTCCTCAGTAGATCGAAGAATGTCGTCGACACCTTCAACATCCTTATAACCCTGTGCCAAAACTGCCTCATTTTCATATTCAGGGTCGTCTTCATCAGAGCTGTAATTCCTTGACCTTGAATCCAGTTGGGCCCACTCTGTGCCCGGGTTCAGCTTCACGTGTTGAGCCCTTAATCTGGAGATGTAGGCGGAACCAGAGATGACACTTTCATCTTCTTCCTTCCGCAGTTTCCTCAATCTGTTGACTTTAGCTATATTTATACTGGTCTTTTCCTCCTCATCATCCACCCATACAGGTTTCCTTTGGCCAGTTCCTTCCTCATCATCACTACTTTGACTGAGACCTGCATCATCTTCATAAACAGAGAGTACGCTATCCGCAGTCCTATCCGTAAAGAACAACGCAGAGCTTTCGTCAATTCCATACCTCAATTCATCATCATCTTCCTTCCCAAACTCAACCGGGGAGTACAGAGAACCAAACAAAGAGTTTTCCAACTTCTTCATTTCTTTTTCCTGCTCAATTTCCAACTGCTTGTCCTCCTCTTCATTGCGCTTTTCCTTTCTCTTCTTGACTTTGTAAGTATCTGGCTCATCCTCTTTTCGATCTCCAACCTCTTGGTCACCTTCCAGTACTGAAGGCTGGTCAGAAATCTTCCTTTTGATCTTCTCAATTTGGACTTTAAGAAGCGCATTTTGAGAAATCAAACTCATCTTTTCGTAATATGTTTATTTCTGCAGAAATCAAACAGTAGGCAATTTCAGTCACTCAGAACATTGACAGGCAGGACAACAATCCTCACTTTTGGAAAATAACAAAGAATCTAACAAATTGAATCTCAATCATGACCATCCATGCACAAAACAACTCATAAATCCTGGTTCTTCAACCAGCACAGTTAGTTACAATTCCACTAAGACATAAAAGCCAAAAAAAGGTGTAAAAATACGGGCAATTGATCAGAAATGCAGAACACACTACCAGCGATTGGATAAATTATCACCATTCTTACAATTCGTTTAATGTTTATGGATGTGATTAGATATTAATTAGATTGTACTTCAAATAATAGCTACAAAAAAAAAAAAAAAAAAGCTCGATTTATGGGAAAATCAATTCACAATGATGTGTACTGAACAGTTACATAAAATTGGTCGGCCCCACCCAAAACAGGTACGCCTTCCGTCCCAAAATAATAGTCCCATACGAGAAGACATGCAATTTTTGGGTAACAAAATAAAGTACTCATGTGCATGATTTTTCGAGTTTCTCCACACGAAAGTAAAGATCTCGATTAGTTCTTTAATTTGGGACAAAAAGTTCAAAAAATAAATAATGTACAGTACTTTATTTTTTGATCTGCAAATTGCACATATTTTTTGTAAGGGACTATCTAAATGGGATGGAGGGTAGTACTAAATTCAATTTTTTGGAAATTTCGAAAAAAGAAACGTATCTCGAGCTGTAGACCATGAAACCACACAAACTTACTGAAATACCTCTGTAATTTGTATTGAACAAAATCTCTACTAGAAAAAGGAGCCGAGAAAATAAAGCAAACCAACACAAAAGAAGAACATATAAGAAATTCATTAAACTTCAACAAAATAAATTTCACCATCCCACCAATATCACTAAATAGTAAATACCAGCTTATACGTGTTTCAAACACAAATGAACCTGACAGCGGTGGTCGACGTTAGAGGAGTTGATGGTGGCGAAGGTTGGAGTAGAGAGAAGAACTAGGGTTTTTTTTTAACGGAGAAGAACATCTAAATTACGTAGAAACCCCCTTATCTATATTTTCCTTTCTCACCTTATCCATTCTCATCTAAAAATCCCTTAACGAACCCCTTGAACTATGAAAGCTTTCAGCTCAATTTAAAAAGGGGGGGAAAAGAAATAGTATGAAAAGTATCGAGGCTTAAAATGCCCTTTTACGTTTACCAAAATGTCCTTGACATTTGGGAGGGGTATGAAACCAAACAGAGGCATATCTTCTTGTAAAGAGGCTTTTCTTCTAGCATCATATCATCACTCAAGACGACGCTGTCATCCTATTGTCCTATTTTTAAGTTGAGATTCGGCATTACTCTATCTTCCGAAGTCTACTCCCACTAAAAAAAAAAATCATATAGTGGGAGTACTTTCATACTCAGAGGTGAATTTTTTTTTAGTGGGAGTACCTTCGTACTCAGAAGTTTTTTTAGTGGGAGTACCTTTGTACTCAAAAGTGAATTTTTTTTCCCACTATATGATTTTTTTTTAATATTCTAAGTCTCACCAACCAATAGAGTGACGGAGTACCTTCGTGGTCTGGTCATGAGTGGGAGTAGACCTCGGAAGATAGAGCAATGCCGAACTTAAAAATAGGACGACAGCATCGTCTTGAGTAGTGATGATATGACACTAGAAGAAAAGCCTCGTTACAAGGAGATATGCCTCTGTTTGGTTTCATACCCCTCCCAAACGTACAAGGACATTTTGGTAAACGTACAAGGACATTTTAAGCCTCGAAACTTTTCATAGTGTTCCCCCCCCCCCCCCCCCTCCTCTTTAAATTGAACTGAAAGCTTTCATAGTTGAAGGGGTTCGTTGAGGGATTTTTAGATGAGAATGGTTAAGGTGAGAAAGGGAAATATAGATAAGGGGGTTTTTACGTAATTTAAATGTTCTTAATCTCAGTACTACTCCAGTTCTTCTCCGTTAGGAAAAAAAAAAAACCACTAGTTCTACTCTCTACCCTGCCACTCCAACCTACGCCACCATCAACTACTCTAACGTTGGCCGCCGACCACCGCTATCAGGTACCTTCATTTGTGTTTGAAATATGTATACGCTGGTATTTACTATTTAATAATATTGGTGGCATAATGAAATTTATTTTGTTGTAGTTTAATGAATTTCTTATATGTTCTTCTTTCGTGTTAGTTTGCTTTATTTTCTCGGCTCCTTTTTCTAGTAGAGATTTTGTTCAATACAAATTGAACTACAGAGGTATTTCAGTAAGTTCGTGTGGTTTCATGGTCTACAACCCTCCATCCCATTTTGATAGTCCTTTACGAAATATGTGCAATTTGCAGATCAAAAAATAAAGTAACGTACATTATTTTTTAAACTTTTTGCACCAAATTAAAGAACTAATCAAGATCTTTACTTTCATGTGGAGAAACTCGAAAAATCAGGCACATGAGTATTTTATTTTGTTACCCAAAAATTGCATGTCTTCTCATATGGGACTATTATTTTGGAACGGAAGGCGTACTTCTTTTGGGTGGGGTGGACCAATTTTATGTAACTATTCAGTTCACATCGTGGTGAATTGATTTTCCCATAAATCAAGCTTTTTTTTTTGTAGCTATTATTCCTTCTGCATTTGTGTAGCCGGAGTCAACAAGGTAATACGAACCTGTGTATGATTGATTTACTAAGTTATGTACTTTTTATTAAGAAATATGTTGATAAAGTTACATATGTAATAAATAAAATGCTTACAAGTGGGAATTTTTAGCCCATTTGTCCTAGTAATAGCATCGCGCAAGATTCTAGAGTTTGCTGCTGACCCTTCCCAACTAGATAAGACATAGATTATGTTCATATCTGCGTTACAAACACCCGACACATTTGTAGCCAAATCTCCTTTTCGATTCCTATACCTTGGTTTGACAGATGGACCAACTCGAACATCAATGTATCTGCCAACTAGTGCCCCCAAACAATTCTAAAAATATTGCAAGAAGTTAATTATTTTTACTTAGAAACTTAAAATAACCGTACGAGTTATGTACTCAATTTCAAATGTTACTTGAAAAAATTTCCACCAATCAACTGTGCATGCTTGAGTTATAGGCTCAGGCTTAACGAGCAGTTGACCTTGCAGGCGGATGACAGCCCGAAGAACATCATTGAAATGCCTACTAACAGTTTGACTTAACAGGATTAACAACTCTATTCTTATGGTAGTGCACTATGGTGTACAAAAACATCGCAATTTTCTCCTCCAAACAAACTGACCTTGAATGGGACAACCCCCAACTGTTTCAATTAGGTTACATAGACGCATAAAGCAATTCCTATCCATCCGAAGTTGCTCCAAACAAGTTATGTCGCTACGACGCACTAACCGATTGATGTTATTTATTTGTTCTTAGAATGGGTTCGGTTCCGTAAACCTAGATTCGTGTCGAGAGTAATATCTCTCAAGAGCAACTTGGACCACAATTATAGCCAAACCACACACCACTTTTTTCTGCCTGATCAAATGTGTCACTATGGTGAACACCTCGGTCTCCTCCGAAGTATAATCCAATTCATTTCCAGTGATATCCATCTACTAACAAAATATAAAGGCAGAACAAAATCAGTGCTCTAGATACCAATGTTAGAACAAAGTATACCAGTGGAATATTAGGGGGCTAAATAACCCTTCTAAGTAGCAAAATGTCACCTAATCAACCCAAAATAAAGCAGATTTTATTGGTCTATTGGAGGCTAAAATTCGACAGGTTAATTTTCAAAATGTTCTCCGTAGCATCTCTGACTCTATGAGGTCTTCTGGTAATCATCTTGCTGGACACGCCTACACTGGTATATTGCTTACTCAATACCTACACTGGTATATTGCTTACTCAATATACCCGTTCGGAAGTACCATATTCTAGGGTTTAAAAAAATCAACTGAAACAGATTCTTTGAAATAGTTTGTAACTAAAAATTATTAAAACTAAAACACATGAAACAGAAATCAAAGCAAAAATCCCAAGATCTCAAACGGAAACCAAGCAGATTTTTCAAACGAACTCATTCCAGAAATCTCAAGATCGAGACCGAGAGAGAGAGAGAGACGAAGTACCAGGTTCGGAAGAAATTCGCCACGAATCGCCTCAGAGCTGCTCTGGTGTAGAGAGAGAAGGTGCGGCGGGAAGAAGAAAAGTGGAGAAGCAGCGTGGAAGCGATAGTTTTATATCAGTGGCATTTTTGCAATTCTTGGGAAGTTCCCTTCGGTGTTTTTTTTCGTGCGGGTCCAGGGATGGCATTCGGGGCGGAAATTGGGATTTGCCGTCCCCGAATCCGAAGTTCCGCCCATATCCGCTCCGATCCCGAACGGAGAGGGAAGAATAAAACTGTTTCCGAGATTTTCGGATAATCCTCGAACCCGATGGGTAACCGAATGGAATAGGAAAAATACAACTAAAAGATGAAGCACAAATACAACGGACATGGACTCCTACGGATTCAAATTTGAACTGAAAACAAAAACCCAGATATGAAAGCAGTGGGCTTCGGGGTTACAGCAGAGTTCAGAAGAAATGGAAGCACATCTAGAGAGAGAGAGAGAGAGAGAGAGAAGTTACCTCTGTGAAAACGAACACTCCAATGTTATTCTTCAGCTGGGTTTTTCTTCGGCGAAGAAACCTAGAAAATGGGTTTTGGTTGGAATAGAGTGGGAAACAGATCTGATCAGTAAGAGGATGCAATTTGCAAGCAGAGAAGTGAGAAGTGAAAATAGGATCGGAAGTCTCGAAAACCCTAACTCAGTAATGTGTGTAACTGTGTATATATAGGCAGGGGTAATTTTGTAATTCACTAGTTCGGTTTGGTTCGGGTTCGGGTATCTGCTGAACCAGAACCGAACCGAAACCCGTTCGGTTATCCTTTGTGCCAACCATACCTGTACGCATGGAGAAAATTTCAGTTATGGTTCGAAGATAATTTCGGTTATCGATTTGGGTATCCATCGGTTCGGTTCGAATTGCTATCCCTAAATCCTAACCCCCCAATCTACTGTCACAGAGACTATGTACACAGTCTGTGATAGTAGTTGGGCTGACTTTTGGTTTCCAAAAAATCAGGCACATAAAACTTGTTAAATCTTGGTTTTCAAAAAAATAGACGTATTCTTCCTCAGTGATTTTTGAAGTCTGAACCCATTCCAAGGTTCTAGTGTGCCTGATTTTTGGGAAGACTTCTCTGAGTAAGAATACGTCTAATTTTTTGGGAAATCAAGATTTAACAAGCTTTATGAGTCTGATTTTTGGGAAACCAAAAGTCAGCCCAATTACTATCACAGACTGTGTATCCGTGATTTTGCCTTTCTATTGGCCCTCGGATTGAATTCGTATTTACTTTCCAGAAAATAATGCAGTGTAATTGCCAGAGGATGCATGAAGGGTGAAAATTTGTGCAAGAAAATGTGTGTTAAGTCAACGATCTAAATTTATATAGAAAAAATGCGTGAGCCACCACACATTTGCGATTTGTATTATAGATTATTATATCTCCGTGGTTGGATAAATTTGTGTGTTCTATGTGCCTGGTTTTGTCACAAACATGACAAAACTAGTGGCAAACCGAACTGTTTTGAGTCTGCCCAGAATCCTGATTGGATTTGCAGTCGGGGCTCTACGTGGTGTGATTTGCTTCTGGGTTCGGTACAATAGCCCTATTCCTTGGCTATTTCCAACGCAACCGTTGGACTTCTGAAGCAAATGCTGCAAATCTGAAGTCTTTTTCGGGTTAGTTGTTAAGGACAAGTGCAAGAGCCTCTCCAAGTTTAAAGACCAAATTAGCTATTCAAAAGTCATATATATATTTTTTAGCTAATTACTTTTGAGACACATTGCATCGCGATGTCTCTTTATTTTAACTCTGCTCCAATAAAATATTCTTTCTTTATCCATGAAGCAATGAAAAAATTATTTCTGAAAATAATAGTACTATTCTACTCGGAGACGACAAGATATCGTAAGAGACACTCTTGGACGCTGTAGGAACTCATTAAGAGGTTGAAGAGCATTTTTTATAACTTGACCAGCGTAAAAATTTCCATGGATGTTTAATCGTGCATCACTTATATAAAAATTTGTATACTATTTGTGGTTTTCTATCTCAATTTGATAGAGAATATTTTTGCCTTTTATACGATTCTATAATACAATGATATATTTTAGTACGACACGCCCACAACTTGTCCATGTCTGTATTTTTAAGAAACGTTGTGTTTGCGTGTCTATGTCTGTGTCGTGTCCCTGTGTTAGATTTGTGCTGCTTAGTTAGCCGTTAATTTGGTATGAGAATTAGAGCAATGCACTCTTGATAGAACAAGAGGTGAACTCTTTCTTCTGTATCGAGGATCATCAAAATAAGCAGATTTGTGCTGCTTAGTTAGCCGTTAATTTGGTATGAGAATTAGGTCTCTTTGATTTGAGTTTAAAAAAAAGAAAAGGAGTAGAACTCAGAGAAGTGTATTTTGAGGGGTTTTACTCAGATTTTAAGTCAGAGTAAGGATTTGGATTTGGCTATGGGCAGGAGCTGCTGTTAACAATCAAATAATTCATAAACTCGATTTAACTCTTGAGCCTTAGTTCTCTTAATCCTTCACATTACAAGAGAACATTTTTTTATCTTTCTCCAGCCTCCCCAGTTGAAAAAGAAAAAGCGACAAATCTTTTCTATTTTTTCGATAATGTTTGCGTCTGGCATGGAACATGTACATGAAAGTTTTGAAGAAAAAAAAAGTTTAATCTTAACAGCTTGGATTAGCATCATGATGTACTCTGAGTCTCTCTCTATGAAGACGAGAGTGGCTGGAATGCTTTGTTACGCTGCTGTTTCATGTAGCAGTCTGTTGGTTGTATGTCTTTGTATAAGCATGGATGCTTCATGTATAGGTCCTTTTTGTTCTTTTTTGTAAGTCTGATCTTAAGATGAAATTACCATAATACGATTTACCATTTCTTTTTTCTATATGTTAGCTGTTGTCATGGAAATTACCATAATACGATTTACCATTTCTTTTTTCTGTATGTTAGCTGTTGTCATGGCTTTGGAGTTCCTTGTTTACCTCAATTTCACAAAAGTATCTGACAGTGGCCTATCATGTTTCACAGTAATATCTATTATATCTTACTGATGTCCTCTTATCTCTGCTCATCCTGCAAGTTCCAGTTTTGCGTAGATAATTGCGGCATTCCAGTTTCTTTTGCCATGAGATTGCAGATGATTTACAGCTTCCAGTTTCATGTTCTTTATTGCTAACTAGGTCCTACCTCGTGCATGGCACGAGAATCATGCCCGTTGAAGAAAGTGTATTTTGTTTGAGGGCAAAGATTAATGCTATTTTTCATGGTTAGGATGGGAATGTAGGAAAAAGTAACAATTGGAATCAATGGGTGCAATGTTGCTGCTAAATGAAATGATCTTAGCTACGTCCATCCATAGAAGATGAAATTTGGTTTATTTGCCTAAATTTCCTCAAAAAAGAACTCTCTTTTGCTAATTGTACACACAGTTCCTTCAATAGAAAAAGCATGACAGCAAAGATTGAACAAAGTTGGTACTGAAACTGTGCTTTGCTAGACCACATTAAACTAAAAAGTTTCTTAGGACCAGCAAATTTCCAAAAAGGATAGATAAAAGAAAGTAGAATAGCATCATGCCAAATCTACTCATATAGCATCAAAGTTGCAACAATTCTGCTTTTCAGCCAGCGCACACGTTCCAAATTTAAGGTACTGATATTCGATGTAAATTTGTCTAGCAGATGTGCTTCAATTTCTAATTCTGTTGGCTAAGTAAGTCGGAAATTCAAAAACTATGGAGTCAGTAACCAACTTTTGAATAAGAGGAATGGAAATTGAGAGTAAATCTTCACCAGAGCAAGGAAAGCAGCTATTCGCCAGATAAAAGGGTAGATTACGAATGCCTTTCTATTTTAGAAAGTGTAACCAACTAAGCAATACCAATCAATCAATAACCATAAGTATGACCATCATTTCACATACACGAATAAGCGAACTCCTAAGTGGACTATTCTTTGTATGAGTTTTCCAAAACAAGCAGAAGGAGACTTCCTATGATTACACAATCTAGACCCGCTTGATGATGCATTCCACTACCATCAGTACACTTGAAAATTCTCTCTGGTGGGTATGAAAGATCTTGTGCGCAGTAAAACTAAGCACTATGCCCTCCCATAGGAACATGAAAATTTTGGTGGAAGTCCATTTACAGGGAAAAAAAAAAAAAACAAAACAAAAACAAAGCCAAAACTCATTATTTATTTTGAAAGATGCCCTCTATGCTAAGTTATTGGGGAGCATGATGTCATCCTTTCAACATGAGAACAGACGGTTTACCAAACTAAAAAATGCCTTCGAAAAGGTGAAAAATTGTCCCGTAATGGTAAACGATAGTTTGACATAATGACATTTAAGTCTCCTGTAATTTGGTGGTTCTACATGAATATAAACTATAAAACGACCAAGTCAAAAGTCGAATCAATTTCAGAAGCACAAACAACACATGATTCAAGTCTCAAGAGAGAGATCAATAGAGAGAGATAGGCTCACATCAGAGGCATTGCTGATGAGTTCACGGAGAAAGATCTCTGTTGCTGTAGAAAGTGTTTATGATCAGGCTCAGCAGCTGGTTGATCTCATCCTGGAATGTGTCTCAGAGAGGCAGATGATTTTCTAGAATTCTTTGTGATGATCTTTCGCCACATCTGAGATGAGATGAGAACCCGGGAAAATTGTAAATTGGCCCTAAAAAAGGGAGTGCTTTTTAGCATGGAGATGAAAGGATTTGCTTTTCCTGTTAAATCCATAATCAAGCAGAATTAAGCATTACACCAATTGGAAAATTAGAAGCCCAACCCAAACTACCAAAAGGCCAAAACAGTCATAGGATATACGTTAAGCCCAAATCCAAGCAAAAAATAAGCACTATTGGGGAAATCAGAAGCCATGACAAGTCCGACTACTAAAACACTTATAATTCCCAGGTTTTGGATTCTGGCACTTCCCATAGTGTGCCAACTTGATTTGGCAATTGGGAAAAGTTTTTTGAAAACAGTTGCGTATAACTTTTTCTAAGATGCTATCATTTCTATAATCTGTAGATTTTGCTTCTGCTTTACAAAATTAGGATTAACCTGTCTAAAATGTAAACAAAACCACAAGTAATCTTCGTTGAACACGATCAATTTTTATGAAATATATTGCACATACAAAAACAAGGAGCATGAACTCCAGATTCTGCTCTAAAGAAAAGAGTTTTTACCCATTAATAGCCTACCTCTATTAAATGTTTTGACAAACACCCACATGGAATCCCTGTTTAACCCAATCCAACATCCTTCAAGTATATTCAAAAGATCAGAGAATGAATGAATATGATTGATGGAGAGTACCTGACCGATCATCTTATGCTTGAGGAATATCAGCCACAGTTGTTTTTGTATATCACCGGATGCGAGACAGTAGTCAACGAAGTTATATTGCTCCGTTCCCTCTCTCCAATCGTGCTCTTTGATAGCTATGCAGAATTGGAACATGCCAAAGTCCAGGGCATAACTGGGAGTGGAAATAATACTTATCAGTTATATTTAGTGGAGTAGCAGTAAAACAATATCCGTACTAAACAAGCATAGAGGTTGTTGGCAATACAGTAACGAAAGTTTCTGGTCTTAAAACTACTCCTTTTATCTTTAGTAGACAAGAATAATGTTTTGTTACCATTTGTGCCATTGCATGAAAAATGTCAGATTAAAAATCCCAATTAGATGGTGGAACCAAGTAATCTTCCAGCGTTTTTTCGCTAGATTCAATCAACAATATAAACGGTCACCTCTGGAGGTGTCATTAAAAGTCTGAATTTTAGATGACACATTCAAACCATAATTAATATGTATAAAGACTCTTTTTTTTGATCGGCAATATGTATGAAGACGTTGGTTTGCGAGTGTAATTAAAAGTATAAGATGACAGTTGTAAAATGTGATTCAAAGTGCTTTAAACCATCATCTTTTAAAATATCACAGTTTTAAAAAATAATTAAAAGTCTGAGATGACGGTTTTAATCTGTCATCTTATTTGCCTTCTATCCCTTAAGAAAAGGTACAATTCTAGTTCTAGCACATAATTATCAAAAGCAATTAGAAAAAGATACAATCATCCACTAATGAAAAAAGGACAGTATATATATTGGTAACAAAAAAATTGAGAACATTCTCTAGTATCTAACATGTTTAAGTCATATTTTAACCCAAAAAGTATGAAACTTAAAGCCCCCAAAAGATCTAGAATTGGTGCAGGGAGAACCTGGAGCATAAAAAAGGGAAAGAAACTGTAACAAAATACAAAATGACCACAATCAATCAAAACTTTGGAAGATATGCCAGAATGAACGTGTCTCATTGGAATTTGTAGCAATACAGGAGGAGGAAAAAATACATTCAGTAAACCTGTTATTTTTCTTTTCTTCAACAACTGCACATTCTTCTTGGCCTCCTACGATCGAGGAGAATGTTCTTCTACCCTGGCATATGGGTAAATGATATGATGGGAGTAGAAAGTTATTTACGAAGGAAAGCTGTTGCAAGATATAATAAGGATATAGTTGAGCATTTCTATGTACTCCTTCCCAGCAGCCATCAGTGAAACTCGAAATGACAGGCTGTTAGATGCATTAACAAGGCACAGATAATAGCCAATTTGAGAGTCTGAACCAAGGATAGCACAGTTTTGAATGACCAAATTAAATACATTAACAGTGGCTTTCAAGTGGGTGACAGGGTGGCACCACAAACCACAAGATTATGTATAAAATAGTCTTATTAGCAGATTAATGCAATTCTACAAAGCATCTAGGGTGAAGAATGTCATCAAAGATTCCCATCTGCCCTTACATGGCCCAGCAAGAATAAGGAAATGGCAGATGTCCTACAATCCACCGCATGTGCATCATTTGTTAATACTCAAAAAGATCTTGTGACCACACTATCTTTCGATAAGTTAAGGGAAACCACAATGGCTTGAATGCTACCCAACAACTCTCTTCGCACTACTTCATCATTCAAATGGGTGACAGCTTTTTGAATTTTCTGTAAGATGATTTCCAGACTCTGCAATTCCAATTACGATTCCAATTCCTAACCAATTGATTCTTACCAGGGAAGTCAGAAATTAACGATGACTAAAACTTAAATCAATCAGCTACAGATTTTTTCTCTTACATCTTTTTTGTTCTTTCGGAAGAAGGAAAAATAGAATCTCAAACCATATCTTTTTTTCGACCTAGGAAAAAAAAATACCTTTTTCCTAACTGCAGATTTTGTGTGGTCGCATTCTTTGTTGATAGTGCATTCTGAAGGTGTGGCTAGTTAAGATATCACTACGAAGAAATATCTTTAGTGGGTCGGTCAATATATTAACCAGAGAATGAAAAATTTAGATGTTAGAGAATGCCAGCATGGATATCTGTTCTAGCCGTGGTTGGCAGTTGTTACTAATGCAAAAATGCAAATCAATAGTAACAAGTAAAATGCTACTAATAGACCCATGGGGTAGCACTAAGGAGGAATATTGAGTCAGACATATCACTCAAGATTATTCAAGAGGCACAAGAGTAATCTCCAAGTTGAACATAGTAGTTGAAACAAAGATACAATCCATATACCTGAAGCTATCATTCTTGAAGAAGAAAATTAGACAACTAACTCATATGCAAGAGTTGAATAATTGTAGCTTGCCAATTAAACCTTAGAACTATCTGCACATACACACAGTGACATCGAAAAGAATAGTATTAGCCAATAATCAATATTCCCTTACCAAGATTAAATGAGGCATCATAACAGTTTTACAGAATCCTCTCTCAAAACAAAGACTAAGCAAGAGATCTAACTTTTTCCGTTACGCAAAATAACTAAAAATAAATAAAGAAGAGAGCAGGTAAGAACAACTTAAATAACAATATAACAAGACAATGGAAGTACAAAAAGTTGCACTCTGAACACAGATGCTTAGGAAACTCAATTCCCACAAGGGAAACCATAAGAAAGGAGCACTGGTACCTAATGATACCTCCTCTATGGATACGTAGATGAGTTTTTCTCACTGCATTGGAAGCTTTTTTCATAGTTAATAAGAATTTTGAGTCCTAGAAGACTTACAAATAAATAACCACCACACCGATAATTTGTCATAGTTGGTTTTTGTTGCCATTAGAACCCTTCTAGTACAAATGGTGGATGTGGGCGTATACTTAGCCAAAATGGAAAAAAATGGACTTGCATGAAATCATAGATAGACTCTTGAATTATTGGTCCATATGGCTTTGGTCACCAAGGGTCAGTTGGCTCTCCCGAGAAATTCCACTAATCCACAAGTTTTATTAGAATTAACCAAAAGAATAGGATTGCAAGTTTAAAGGAAATTAACGAAAAGAACAGGACACCTCTTGACTAAAAGGAATCACACCGTATAAACATGAGGCAAAATATACCCCGTTAGCAAGTGTGGTACCAAAGTTCAAGTCCTACTATTAAAACATGTCGCACGGACTACAGAAAAGAAAACAAAGATAAACTGCCAAAGACATTTATCATTTGAGAAAATCAAGATGTGATTCCAATATTTACATTTCTTCTAATTTCTAAAAACTAACTAATTCATCATCATCCATTGCTTCAGAAAGGTAACAACATGCCAAACAATTAAGTAAACTCATTACTGTTACACAAGGCCAAAGTTGCACAACAAAAATCCCTTGCAAAAGAGAATATTCACAAATAGGGGAAAAGAGAAAACAAATATAACTGCGAAAAAATACTCAGTAAGCCAACAAACAGGGCCTACGGATCAGTTGTTTTCTTTTCGTTTGTTTCCCTCGTCTACAACCAAGCAAGGGTACCTCGCAAAAGTTTTTCGTCCAATGCTGCATTGAATCTTAGGTACAACGAAATAGGCGTACCTCACCATTTTCCTCCGAATGCAGCATTGAACAGTTTAAATTGTGTGTGTGGCTCTAGGACCAACCATTTAAATTATGTGTGGCTCCAGGACTAATAGTCAATTGCTCAGGCAGAACCTAAACCTAGATTCTTAACTGGATACTACAAACGAACTAACAGTCTATTGCTTTTGAATCAAAACCAGCAGTTTGTGTAAACGCACACCCACATTCATTTCTTCTTAGAACAACAACACACAGGTGCAAATAGATTCAGTCAACCCACACAAAAAAAACATAGACAAACTTGCCCAAGTAAGGAGGATATTTACCGACCATCTGAACCTCATCCATCCCACTTCCATCGCTCAAGGATCAGAAAACACAGGAAGATTGAAGCGAACGGAAAAAAGTCGGGAACAGGAGCAAACTCAGGGAGGCCAGGGCAGGCCTAAAGACCCAATTCAATTTCTGAAAATCAGCCATAACAAAAACACAACCAGAATCAAGTGAAAAAACTCATCAATTACTGTACTAAAAAACACGGAACTACCAATTCCCTCAACAAAAAAGAGACTAATAACAAAACAGAAACAGACAAGTAGTCAACAGCAAAAGGAAAGAAAAGAAAAGGGCTTATTAGTGGAGTACCTTTCTTGTCCAGGCTGAAGTCGTTCCTGCCAAAATGCGACAGTAGCTGCGATTTCCCGATTGCCGAGTCTCCAATCCGTACGATCTTGAACACGTAGCCGATCTTCTAGTTGAAATCTCTCTTTGTGAACTGTGATGTTATCAATCAATCTAAGTAAGTCAAATCAAACTGCTAAATACTCTCCGTAGCATCAAAAATTTGAGAAGAGAAAGTCAAAAACACTCCGTAGCATCAGCGTCGAGCACAACAAAACCCTACCCAGCCAACCACAAGAGGCGCAACACAACCACCCAGAAGACACAAGATCCACGCAGCCACACGGCCAAACCACTCCAGAGAACCCATGTAACCCACACCGCAGAAACCATAGACCACAAGAGGCAAGCAAGGGAGAGGAAAACGAGAAGGAAACAACGACAGCCCAAAAAATTTACCTCTGCACAGCAAGGAGCAACGCACACAAACAGGAAGAAGGCGGAAATCGCCCAAAAACTCCTCTCTCTCTCTCTCTCTCTCTCTCTCTCTCTCGCCATAGAAGAAACTGGCGAAACTATTTTCCTCCAAAACCAAACAACGCACTGCATGGACACCGGACCACAACTACATACCCAAAGAAAATCCTACCCAACCAACCATAGAAGACGGAAAATGAGAAAGAAAGAACAACAATGGAAACAATTACCTCTGCACGGCACGGAGCAACGGAGGCAAGTACGGAGAAACCGGAAATCGCCCAAGAACTCCTCTCTCTCTCTCTCTCTCTCTCTCCACAGATGCCTCCACCTGTGCCCAACAGACCAAAAGAGGGGGGGGGGGGGGAGGGCGACGTGGACTAATGACAATCACCTATTCCCAATCAAACCGAAAAGACCAAAAACCCAAACCCCAAGTGAGCACTGTTTGCAATTGAGGGGCAAATTCGTCCCAAATTGGAAAAAAACCTCCGAAAAAGTGATCCTTTATATATAGGAGGAGGATAAAATAAAGAAAATATTTCATCCATATGCAGGTAAACTGGAACGTCGAACATCAAATTCATCAATAGACAAACCGATCGATGCTCAGGCTAGTTTTCTCTTCCATTCTGCACTTTACTCCCAGGCGTGCAAACTTTCCTTTGTTGGGGCACAAGCCACTAGAATATACCTTACAGTTCAATGCTTCATAGAGAGAGAGCAATGCTCAGGTTAGTCTTCTCTTCCATTCCGCATGTTACTTTCAGCCGTGCAAACTTGACATACTGAGGGCGCTCTCTTGATCGCAAATGTGCAAACTTATTTTCATAATCAACCGCAATGAGATAATATTTAACCTAGACTTTCAGTTACTAGCCACAAAAGTTTATAATGCTTAGTATCTACTCCTACAAAAGTGTCTAAAAATAAGCACAGAAATAGTTCATAAATTATTAAAACTATTAAAGTATTACTTTCCAGTTGATCTCAAAGGGTTTTTCAGAATGCAATAGTTGTATCTGCGACATTTTAAATTTCTCCGAGTGGATTAACATCCCAAGTAGATTGCCGTTCAAAAAAAAAAAATATCCCAAGTAGATTAACAATCTATAAATCAACAATCTCAAATAAACCAACATAATGGAGAAAAATTTATGGCATGACATGAGAAAGATGTATTCATTTTCATATACAAAAGTGGAATGTCGGAGCACTCGTACAATTATTCAACAAATGCAAGAACACTAACATTTTTTTTTTCCATTTAGAGTGGGGGCACGTGACACCACGTGCCCCTTAATAAGTCTGCCACTACTCGAGGTTATTTAAGCCCTTCAATTTTTGGTTAGAAAAAATCCTTTGCAATGACTTGTGCCTAATTTTTGATTCCACGGATTCCACCGAACTATTTGGAAAATCGTAGCTTGTCTATGTTGGCTGTTTTATAATTCTCATATGGTTGATGCGAAAGAGACAAATGATGTGGGTAGGATGTTCTTGAGAGGTACTTCCTGCTATTTTCCTAGTGGTTATATAAGGAGGCATCTGTGGAAAATCATGTCCTAACTCCCAAGAAAGGGTCAGTTAACTCGACTTTTAATTTGGTTTATGGATTTCTGAGACTCTATGTGTTGCGCTTAAATTGGAGGGTCGAGATGAAATGTTATTTTCGGGATTGATGGGGACGGGCATTTGCTTTCCTTTCAAAGGTGGCCTTTTTGTGAGTGTGTAGCTGATGAGAAGATCCTTAATATTGCTTAATTGTTCCAGAGATAACAAATCCTTATTAACAGGCGCAAGCCAGTTGGTTTTTGTCCTCATCTTCTCTAACACTGCATGGGGTGGGAGTTTTGGGGATTGATCTTGATAGCGCCTGGGTACTTTGGGGCGTCTTGAGTTTTCTAATAAGAGTTAACGATCTGGTGCATAAATGTGGGTTGATATGATGGGAAGAGGAGGAATGCATGACTTTGAGCCCCTTCTTTTATGTGGATCATTTGGGGTGTGCAAAATAGGACGAAACCATTCTTTAGGCTAAAGAGTTCCACCTTTTTCAATATTTTACAGTTCAATCTATGTGGAAAAAAGACTGACCTGGAGCAAATTGAGAATCCACAGATGTATTATAAGCTTTCTTTCGAGGCCATTGTGCACTGTGTTTTGCTTGATGTACACGGGTTGCCTCTGTAGGGTTCAACTCCACCCCTGTTTGCATTTAATGCTCTTTATTATGAATTTCAACTTGATAGCGCCTGGGTACACAGATTTGTATGATTTAGTGAAGTAGCATCACCAGAGTCTTAGGGTTGCGTCCAGTAAAGAACATGAAGGAGAGGGAAGATGTGTTGAAATAATTAAAGCCTCGATGGGTGAGATACTTGGTTCAGAAATTGAATCTGTTCAAGTATTACAAAGTGCAATATTTCCACCTGGCCCCGTTACCATACAAAATGGGCCAGAGATGGAACTTCTTGATTCTCCACAACAGCAGTTAACGATAGAAGTTGATTCTATTACCTGTGGAGGGAGCATTGGGGGAGCAGGTGAAATCCAGAATGGTGTTTCTTTTCCAGACCGTCGACACATGAGCAAAAAATCAGATAGGAAACGTGGAAAAGCTGAGAAATCAATCAGCTTAGAGGTGTTACAGCAATACTTTGCTGGAAGTCTTAAAGATGCTGCCAAGAGTTTAGGTGGTAAGTTTATACGTTTATTGTTAGACAGTATAATCCCGGAGTTGCTTGGACATAGAACAATTGATCACTTAATATGATGAGAGACCTCTTCACTCTTTTCGGTTGGATAAAAGTTTCTGCATGATGTTAAAACATGGCAAATTTCATTCCATATTTAAATCATAATCCACACCTCTTGTTGACAGACCCAAGAAAAATGTTGCACAGCAGCACAAGGATAGTCCTAAAAGAGGCTACACATGACAGACTTGAGAACGGCTGCACATGAGGAAGGAAAGTGTTGGAAAATATAACTCCATCACTTAATACAATGAAGGACCTCTCCACCTAATAGCTTAACCTTTGAGTTGAATCTAAAGTTACTACATTCAGAATTCTTTGGTTATCATCTTTCCTATTTTGTTTTTACTAGTTGGATTTTTTGTTTGAAATGAACTTCTTGGTAGCATTTGCAGCCAAAATCAAACCTCTCATCAAGATTCTTAATTGCTACAGTTTGCCGTACTACAATGAAGCGAATCTGTCGGCAGCATGGGATCTCTCGTTGGCCATCCCGCAAGATCAACAAGGTTAGCCGTTCCCTGTCTAGGCTACAGCGTGTTATGGAATCTGTCCCAGGCGTTTGAGGAGAATTTAAGTTAGCTTCTCTTGCCGCAAGTTCACTTCCTGTTGCTACCTTTTTGAATGTTACCAATCGACAGAATGCAGCAGGTTCTAAACCTCCCAACTTGGGGGAAGAAAAACATGAATTTATGACCCCTAATGAATCTGGAAGCCAACATCATGAAGGTTTGAGCCCATCCAAATCGGGAAGTGGCTTACAAGAGGAGAGCTGTGGGACCCTTACTTCCGATGGCTCATCCCTCGATGTCCCCTGCTTAGGAAATCAGCACTCATCCCAAAATGATCTAGCTGTTTCACCTCTCCACGAAAAGCATGTGAAAGTTTGCAGCTCAATTGAACTGCCGTGTCAACCAGCGGCTGCATTTTTTGCTCCTGATGCTAATGTCGCAAGACAAAGTAGAGAAAAAATTGGAGGAACCCTGATCGATCGGAGATGGTGGAAGCCCACATGATTTGAGTCCTGCAGCAGTGCATGTTCTTTTTGATGACCGGGTCCCATTACGTTCTGAACTGGAATGTAGAGAAGGCATGGTAACTTCTACTGACAGAATGCCACATATTTTAGCCGGGCTAGAAGTGGAGACTGTGACCATAAAAGCAACGAACCATGATGACATTATAAGATTCCGGCTGTCTTTGGATTCTGGTATTGCCAAACTCAAGGAAGAAGTGTCAAAAAGGCTGAAAGTGGACATGGGTACGTTTGATATCAAGTACCTAGATGATGATAATGAGTTGGTTTTATTAACCTGCGATGCAGACCTGCTGGAGTGTGTGGATGTATCCAATTTATCTGGCAGCAAAAATAATCAGATTATCCGTTCATGATATGATGGCCAATCTGGGGAGCTCCTGTGAGAGTTTGGGCCAATAAGGACGATTCCTTGTAAATATGGTAACCTCCTAGCACCAGTCTTGTAGAGTTAGGTTCTACTGTAAAAGTCGTAAACTTCTGGAATGACCACCTGTTGAAGTTGCTCCTGATTTTTCCCGTTTTGCTGTGATGATTCTAGGTTCTTGTTAGAATTCAATTTAGAATTGAATAGCTGGGTATGACTTGTAGATATCAGTGAAGTTAGAAGTTGAAGAGAGTTCACTACATTGTCCTTACCCCCAAGGGGGGAAGTGAACTGCTTATTGTAATCCTCTTGTAATCAGTGTTTGGGAAAGTAATACATCTTCCGTAGAAGAGCATATCATCAGCCCTGTAACAATCATCTTATGCAATCTGATCCATATTTTACGGGAAAAGACTGAACTAGGACAGTCATGCTAGTCTTCGACAAGAATACTTGGGAGGTTAATGTCAAATGCATACATGAAGGCATAGATACATGTCAAGAGTTGAACTTTCTTTTGCGGAATTTTCTCGCTGTTTTCATGGACATCTCAGGGTAAGGAAGCAACTGTCTTCCATTTTTGATGAATGAGGGCGCTTCTATTTTCCTAGTCAAATGAGAACTTGTAGTCTTTTGTATTTTTTCATGGAACAAAATTGAGTACCTTAATTCTCAAAGAGTAAATGCATAACATCAATTTTGGTGTTCGCCTGTTCATCCGACTTCTGTGCTATTTAGCCTTGTTTCCATTTGAGAAAGATTATGCAAATCCAATACAATGGAGGTACTAATTGTGTTTAAATTGTTCAATACAATATAGGTAAACTTGATTAAGATCGGTGTTTTTGTGATACACCATACTCATTACTTAACCATGAAGTTAACGAAATAAAATGTATAAGACAATATTAAAGATACTTACAAACTCCAGGTAGTAATCCGGGAAGCTGGTGGAGAAAATAAATCTCTGATAAGGCTTGAGGAAATCGGGCAGAGCTTCTGCTGAACCTCGGAGATAGTTGAAAAATCTTTGGCGGAAAACGGGCATGTCTTCCCCAATAGTCCGGAGATCTAGGAGAAAAGCATGCAGAAATCGGGCAGAACTATTCATCTTGTAAACTCCATATCCAAGAACGTGTGTGCGAAAAATCAACTTAATTGGACATTGATAATTATATAAACGCGTTATATTTTGCTTTATAAAATAAGCGGTGCATATGGTTTCAAACTAAATTCATCCACTTTAAAAAAATATGTTTATAGGGTTATCGAATCCAATGAGATATTGATTTCTTGTACATAAATGCTTGGATTTAGAAACTACAAGATGATCGATACAAGATGAATGATTCAGATTTTTTTCATAGCCTCATAATGAAGGCGAGAAAATAGAGATTGACAAAGTACCTAAAATAAGGTACATAGACGAGCTTAACCCTCACAAGAACCCTCCCACCGTAAGCTGCAGCCGCCTAAGTTGAATGGCTAGGATTAGCTTCGCTTGACAAAAAAAAAAAAAAAAAATGGCTAGGATTTTTCTGGTATTTTTTCAGTATTATAGATTTTTTCGTAATTTTTATTGAGTTTCTTTGCCGTAATATTTAACATTAATAATTCTTCGGCAAATGATTTTAGCACTCCACTTTTTTACGATCGCACTAAAAAACTTGTCTTTTACTAAAAGACAAGTTTTAGAGTGCTATTATAAAAAAATGGAGTATCAAAATTATTTTTCTAATTCTTTTCGCTAAGAAGAATTAGAAAAATATAAAATATGGATCTAAATTCAAAAAAAAAATCATACAAGATGACACTAACAGAGAAAAACGACAGTTGTTTGGTATTTTTTTGGTCTTTTTCATTTTTTTGGTTATTTTTGGTCTTTTTTTTCTTTGTTAGTGTCGTCTTATATGATTTTCTTTTTGAATATTGATATTAATTTTTCAACTTTCTTCGGGCAAGATGAATGACCAATCTAAAAAATTTAATAAAAATGTAGCAAAATTTTTAAAAAATCAATACCACGACAAAAATAGTGGAAGAAGTAAGAACAGCGTCTTGGTGTTTTGCTTTGTTGTTTTTTACTATTTTGAAACAAGAATGAAAAGAAAACGAAAATAAATTGCGAGGAAGTTTTGGAAGGTTCCAGGCAATGGTATGGGGTTGGGAAATTTGAACCCTTGGAGGGATCAAGATTCAACCACTTGTGAACCATCTGTGACTATTCTGTTTATCTATTGCGCGTCTAATCGCGTACACGTCTAAAGTAAATAGTACTAGTAGGAGTAATATATATACAGCATACAGAAGGGGGCCGGGGCGAGAGAGAGAGAGAGAGAGGTGGGGACCTGCGGTGGTCCTCGAGACACTTGAGATTTCGTCAGATCCACGTGAAATATGATGGAAATATGGGAGGAAGAAGGTGAACAGGATTCTGACTGGAGGGATGGTCCTGGTGACGAAATCGGCTCGGATTCAGTCCTGGAGGGCATTAGAAACTTCCTCATGTACTCGCCTCCGAGATCGCTCACCGACTGGTGCGCCGACCAAGTGCAGTTCCTGCCGCTGGACTTATGCGGCCTTCAGTTCGGATATGAGGCTTGCTTGCCACCGGCTACCACCACCGTGTGCAATATTGAAGGATATCTTGGGTACGAGGCTTCCTTATTCGACCTTCAGTTCGGATATGAGGCTTGCTTGCCACCGGCTACCACCACCGTGTGCAATATTGAAGGATATCTTGGGTACGAGGCTTCCTTATTCGGCCTTCAGTTTCATGAGGCTGGCTTGCCACGGGAAACCATCGATTCTTCTTCGTTAAGCAGGATGGCAGATTCACTCTCCTCCTTAGCCGTAACCCAAGCCCTAATCCTATTAGGTAATTTCAAAATCAAAAATTATATGTTTATGTAAATAATTTTTTTATTAATATAAATTTTATTGAATTGTTTTAGGTTTTGTTTGGATTGATGTTTAAATTTTTTTTTGAAAAATAATAGAGATAATAAGTGGAGAAAGATAGAGAGAGAAATATTGGAAGTAGGGAGAATCTAAGGGGAATTTTTTGAAAAATGCTTTTTGAATCCTAAAGAGAACAAGGCATTAAATAGTGTAAAAATTAAAAAATTATTTTTTATTTTTATTATATTTAAACTTAAATTTATATTCTTTTTAAATGAAAAAAAAAAGGTTTAAAAAGAAACCGGAGCACCCCTCAAATTTGTCCGGAGTTGGTCCAGTTGTCAATAGCAAACTGCCATGTCTCTTGTCTCGGTATTTTAACTTCAGAAATATTCCACGTTAAATCAAGCAAATCCTTCCCTCCCTATAAATAGTTATGAATTCTGCATTTTATAATTATAAATATGAGAATTAGGTCTCTTTGATTTGAGTTAAAAAAAAAAGGAGTAGAACTCAGAGATGTGTATTTTGAGGGGTTTTACTCAGATTTTAAGTCAGAGTAGGATTTGGCAATGGGCAGGAGCTGCTGTTAACAATCAAATAATTCATAAACTAGGTTTAACTCTTGAGCCTTAGTTCTCTTAATCCTTCACATTACATGAGAACTTTTTTGTTATCTTTCTCCAGCCTCCCTAGTAGAAAAAGAAAAAGCGTCAAATCTTTTCTATTTTTTCGATAATTTTTGTGTCTAGCATGGAACATGTTCATAAAAATTTTGAAGAAAAAAAAAGTTTTTATCTAAATAGCTTGGATTAGCATCATGCTGTACTCTGAGTCTCTCTCTAAGAAGACGAGAGTGGCTGGTATGCTTTGTTACACTGCTGTTTCATGTAGCAGTCTGTTGGTTGTATGTCTTTGTATAAGCATGGATGCTTCATGTATAGGTCCTCCTTTTTGTTCTTTTTTGTAAGTCTGATCTTAAGATGAAATTACCATAATACAATTTACCATTTCTTTTTTCTATATGTTAGCTGTTGTCATGGCTTTGGAGTTCCTTGTTTACCTCAAGTTCACAAAAGTATCTGACATTGGTCTATCATGTTTCACAGTAATATCTATTATATCTTACTGATGTCCTCTTATCTCTGCTCATCCTGCAAGTTCTGGTTTTGCGTAGATAATTGCGGCATTCCAGTTTCTTTTGCCATGAGATTGCAGATGATTTACAGCTTCCAGTTTCATGTTCTTTAGTGCTAAAATAAATAAACTATTTCGTCCATATGCAGATGAGCTGAAAGGTCTAACAATAGACAAACCGATCAATGCTCAGTCTTGTTTTCTCTTCCATTCTGCACTTTACTCCCAGCCGTGCAAACTTTACTTTGTTGGGGCACAAGCCACTGGAATATACCTTACAGTTCAATGCTTCATAGACAAAGAGAGCAATGCTCAGGTTAGTCTTCTCTTCCATTCCGCATGTTACTCTCAGCCGTGCAAACTTAACATACTAAGGGCGCTCTATTGATTGCAAATGTGCAAACTTATTTTCACAATCAACCGCAATTAGATAATATTTAACCTAGACTTTCAGTTATTAGCCACAAAAGGTTATAATGCTTAATATCTACTCCTACAAAAGTGTCTAAAAATAAGCACAGAAATAGTTCGTAAATTATTAAAACTATTAAAGTATTACTTTCCAGTTGATCTCCAAGGGTTTTTCAGAATGCAATAGTTGTATCTGCGACATTTTAAATTTCTCCAAGTGGATTAACATCCCAAGTAGATTGCCGTTCAAAAAAAAAAAAAAAAACATCCCAAGTAGATTAACAATCTATAAATCAACAATCTCAAATAAACCAACATAATGGAGAAAAATTTAAGGCATGACATGAGAAAGATGTATTCATTTTCATATACAAAAGTGGTATGTCGGAGCACTCGTACAATTATTCAACAAATGCAAGAACACTAACATTTTTTTTTTTCCATTTAGAGTGGGAGCACGTGACACCACGTGCCCCTTAATAAGTCTGCCACTACTCGAGGTTATGTAAGCCCTTCAATTCTTGGTTAGAAAAAATCCTTTGCAATGACTTATGCCTAATTTTTGATTCCATGGTTTCCACCGAACTATTTGAAAAATCGTAGCTTGTCTATGTTGGCTGTTTTATAATTCTCATGTGGTTGATGCAAATGGGACGAATGATGTGGGTAGGATGTTCTTGAGAGGTACTTCCTGCTATTTTCCTAGTGGTAATATAAGGAGGCATCTGTGGAAAATCATGTCCTAACTCCCGAGAAAGGGTCAGTTAATGCGACTTTTAATTTGGTTTAAGGATTTCTGAGACTCTATGTGTTGTGCTGAAATTGGAGGATAGAGGTGAAATGTTATTTTCGGGATTGATGGGGACAGGCATTTGCTTTCCTTTCAAAGGTGGCCTTCTTGTGAGTGTGTAGCTGATGAGAAGATCCTTACTATTGCTGAATTGTTCCAGAGATAACAAATCCTTATTAACAGGTGCAAGACAGATGGTTTTTGTCCTCATCTTCTCTAATACTGCATGGTGTGGGAGTTTTGGGGATTGATCTTAATAGTGCCTGGGTACTTTGGGGCGTCTTGAGTTTTCTAATAAGAGTTACCGTTCTGGTGCATTATTGTGGGTTGATATGATGGTAAGAGGAGGAATGCACATGACTTTGAGCCCCTTCTTTTATGTGGATCATTTGGGGTGTGCAAAATAGGATGAGTTTAGAGTGGCGGAAACCATTCTTTAGGCTAAAGAGTTCCACCTTTTTCAATATTTTACAGTTCAATCTATGTGGAAAAAGACTGACCTGGAGCAAATTGAGAATCCACAGATGTCTTATAAGCTTTCTTTAGAGGCCATTGTGCACTGTGTTTTGCTTGATGTACATAGGTTGCCTCTGTAGGGTTCAACTCCACCCCTGTTTGCATTTAATGCTCTTTATTATGAATTTCAACTTGACAGCGCCTGGGTACACAGATTCGTATGATTTAGGAAATATTTTTGGTGGCTAGCATTTTTAGTAAATAACAAAATTACATCTAACAATCCATCACCTTTTCAGTAACTGTTTACCTTCCAAATTAGCCTTCAGTTCACTTTGAGAAACATAACTTTAACCCAGATTTATGTCCCCTCTCACTTTTCATTGCATCAAATTGCATAACAAATTATACTAACTAGAAGGTGGGCACACACTGTGTGCGCACATTTCTAGGATGGGTGGGAATAGTGGGGTGTTGGTTATGAATTTATGATAGGTATTTTTAAATTGATTACTATTTTGCCCATAACAACTATTTGTTATTTTTAGATGGGCAATTATGGAAGACACTTTTGTGACGGGGCTTCAAAAATGGGAGGCGCCAAATTGGTGCTCTTGTATATTAGAATAGATAATCGTTGCAAATATTCCAAGTTTTTTTGTGATATATATGACTCATAAGAGCTTAGCAACTTAGCATCTCATTATCATTGTTGTTCATGAAGTTTAAGTTATCATTGGTTTGTTAAGTTTCTGGGAAATCATGTGAGTCCAGATTTACTAATTACCTTTTTTGGATTACCAATGGGCAACAATGTAGGGGTTTTTTCTAGAAGGAAGATATGTTGAAGCCTACCATCGTTCAGACATCAAGTACTTTTATCAATCCATCAAAAAGTTCATGCGTTGGCTAGATTCGTCAGAAGAAAAGATGTTTGGGGGATTAGGAGTTAAATACATTGAACAAAAAGTTGAAAGTGCAGAAAAGAGTTGCATTACTATATCTCATTTGAAAGGAAAAGGTACTACTGAGAGACCAAAGAGGAAGTATAGGACTGCGTATTTGATTACTTTAGATGATCTCTGCCAACTTTTTGGCCATAAACGTGCAGACGCTGCAAAGACCCTTGGTGGTAAGCTTCTAAACTCGAAAATCTTGCTTCTAGTCTTGTTCTTGTTTCCATAACATGCTTAGGTCCTCTGCTCTAATAAAGCTGGATTGTTTTGAAGTAACAATACATATGGGTACATACCCAGATATATGTGCTCTATTTACGTGCTTGTTAAGATTTTAATCTTTCTCCAGCCTCCCAAGTTGAAAAAGAAAAAGCTTCAAATCTTTTTGTTTTTGATAGTTTTTGTGTCTGGCATGAAACATGTCCACGGAGATTCTGAAACAAATAGAAGTTATATTTAAGTAGCTTAGATTAGCATCATGTTGTACTCTCAGTTCTCTCTAAGAAGACTAGAATGGCTGGTGTGCTATGTTATGCTGCTGTTTTGTCCATTGGTTGTACAGCTCGTATGTCTTTGTATAAGCATGGATGCTTCATGTAGAGGTCTTCCTTCCTGTTCTTTTTTGTAGCATGTCTGATTTTGTGTTACCATTTACCAATTCTTTTTCCTATACGTTAGCTGGTTGTAATGGATTTGGAGTTGCTTGTTTACCTCAGTTTCGTAAAAGTGTCTGACAGTGGCCTATCTTGTTAATTTCACAGTAATATGTTTCTGGTATCCTCTTATCTGCTCATCCTGCAAATCTTCCAGTTTTGCGTAGACAACGGCAGCATTCCAGTTTCTTTTGCTATGAGATCGCAGAGGGTTTACAACTTCCAGTTTCTATATGCAGGTTGCTGGATTGGTGCTGAAATGAACCATATAGTTCAGTTCTTGAAAGTGGAAGAGAGTAATGCTCAGGTTAGTCTTCTCTTCCTTTCTGCATGTTACTCTCAGCCATACAAACTTAACATGGTAGAGGTGCTCTCTTGATCACAACCGTGCAAACTTATTTTCATAACCGGAATGAGAAAATATTTACTTTTACTTATAGCCACACAAGTTTATAATGCATAACTGACGAGGACGCTGTTCTCCGGTTTATCTTGGATAACTCTCCTAGTTTTCCAGATTTACTGAATCAGTACGTTGAGAAAAGTGTCGGGAGAGAGGAATTGTAAATATTTACTTTTGATTTCTACTTTGTTTAGTTGGGAGTCGGAGGAGTGCAAGTGTGCAACCCTTCTTTGAGTCAATTCTTTGACATCTTATAACCTTTCTTTTGAGACCGTTGTGCAATGTGTTATGCTTGATGTTGCAGTGTGTTATGCTTGATGTTAACGGGTTGCCTCTGTAGGGTTCGATTCCACCCTTGTTTGCATTTAATGTTCTTTATTTTGAATTTCAAAATTCATGTTATTCAGGAAATATTTTTGGTGGCTAGTGTTTTAGGCTTTTAGCAAATGGTGGCTAGTGTTTTAGGCTTTTAGCAAATATTTTGGAGTGGTAAATAACAAAATTGCATCTAACAATCCATCATCTTTCCTTTGGGAGATTATATTCTTTCCACCTTGAGTGGAAAACCCCAATTTCCACCACTACCATTTGTGGGTCTCATCGTGTATTTATTGCAGTAATATGAACTGTTCATTTTGTGGGACCCGAAAAGTAGCTCATGTACGCAAAAAATCAGCTTGATCGGATATTGATAGGTATATCAAAAATTGAATTTTGGTTTGTAAAATGGACGGTTTGATTCTTTAAAGTTAAAATATCTATGGCCGTCTATTTTATATGGAGTATGTCAAAATTCAATTTTTGAAATACTATCGATGTCCGATCAAGTTGATTTTTTGCGTGGATGTGCTACTATAGGTCCTACAAGATGAACGGTTCAAATTACATCGCACAATGGGACCCATAGTGAGTGGTGGAAATTGTGGGTTTTCTACCTATCAAATTAGCATTGAGTTCACTTTGAGAAACATAACTTTAAGTTAAAGACTTTAACCTACCTAGATTTATATTCCCTTACTCTTAAATAAATTGCACAACAAATTATACTAACAGTCGTTGCAAATATTCCAAGTTTTATGTGATATGCATGACCCATAAGAGCTTAGCATCTCATTACCATTGTTGTCCATGAAGATGAAGTTATCATTGGTTTGTCAAGTTTCTGGGAAATCATGCAAATCCAAAATTAGTAATTACTCTTCTGGACTGCCAATCGGCAACAATGTAGGGGTATTCTCTAGAAGGAAGATGTGTTAAAGCCAACAATCTTATGGACGACAAACTCAATTCGGGGGTTCAATACAGCCAAACGTTCCAGCGTCGGCCTGGCGTGGTGATTATTCAGCTAGATTCATCTGAAGAACGAATATTTGGGGAATTATGTTCTAAGAACATTGGACAAAATGTTGAAAGTGCTGAAATGAGTTGCATCGCTATATCGCATTCAAAGAAGAAAAATACAATTGAGACACCAAAGAGAAAGTACAGGACTAAGCGTTTGATTACTTTAGATGATCTCCGACAACTTTTTGGCCGGAAACGTGTAGACGCTGCCAAGACCCTCGGTGGTAAGCTTCTAAATTCGGAGATCTTGCTTCCAGTCTTCCATAACATGCTTAGTTCCTCTGCTTGAATAAAGCTGGATTGTTTTGAAGTAACAATACATATTTGTACATATCCATATATATGTGCCCTACTTACGTGCTTGTTTGTGCAGTTAGCGTACCTACGTTTAAACGCTACTGTAGGCAGAATGGAATCAGATGGTGGAATGGTGATGGATGCTCTCTCGTTGAGCCAATGCTTGTAAATAATTCCGTTCAACAAAATTCATCAGGCTCTAAACCCCCTGAAGTACAGGGAGAAAAGAAGATATCGGCTCTTTTGGGTGCAAGACAAGATGCTGTGACCATAAAGGCAAAATATGAAGAAGGTATTTTGAAATTTCAGCTTTCTTCGGAATCTGGTTTTGCAGAGTTACAGGAAGCAGTGGCAAAAAGACTGAAGTCACAGGCCTTCATTGTCGAGTACGAGGATGAGGATCAAGAGCCGATAACGATTGCCTGTGATGAAGACTGGCAAGCATGTGTGAAATTTTTTGGCAATCAAGTGATCCGACTAGCAATCAGAGAGAAGATTTCCAATTCTAAGAAATCACACGGAAGTAGCAGAGGACTGAAGAGGAAAAGGTCATAGGCATGATCTACGTTCGGCTCGAAACTTTCTCGATTTAGATTTAAAATAGCCAGGTCAAATTTGTGTTTAGGATTTTGATTGTTTATCACTTTTTCTGAACTGGTCTCTTAAGTGATTGAGCAGATTAGTATAAATCAAGCTACTCAGGCTTGACTTTCTGTACGACACTAGTTTGTACAACGATAGTTTGGAGTGTGTTGCAGTATAGGTTGATCAACCTAAGTTCGAGTGTTGCCCAATTTGACGAGCTTCAAAATATCTAGAAACTTGGCTTATTTCTTTATGAGCAACTATCGATCGTGCTTTTAACGAGCCCAACTTGTTCGTTTCGCAACTTTATCCCTGGGCATATCTTTACGTTTGTAGCTGTACATATGTTCTCAGTTGCCTTCGCCAGCCCTTCTCCCTCGAAAAAAATGCAAGAACGTCTGATAATCTTTTTAACTTCAGAGGAAAGGGTGGCATGCTGAGGTTTAAACCAGAACATAATCGTAACGAGAAATCGAAGATCAATAGATGAACCCAATAGGAAGACCATTTGGGTAATGCATGGCATTTCCCTACTTCAGGATTCGAAGATAAATAGATGAACCCAATAGGAAGATCATTTGGGTAATGCATGGCATTTCCCTACTTCAGGATTCAATACATACTATACTAGTAGTAGTATATGACAAAGCTATTCTATTCTGACAAGTAAGCATCTTATTACTGGGCCCTTATAAATGGGCTCAGGCCCATGAGAAACCCAGCTCGGCACGACGGAGTTAATCAATCAAGTCCCATTTACGTATGAATCATGACCATTCTGGGCCACCCTGCTTGTTTTTGCGGAGTCGAGTCCAGAAATGGTAGTCGCAGCCAGGCCCATTTCCCATTTCACTTGCCTTTCCAATGCCTGTTTCTTGGTTGATCTGTAAAATGCGGCGTACAGTATAAGCTGGGCCAACCCAAAAACGGTGCCCAACCCATTAGGTACCTGAAAAAAAGGCCCAATTAGCTAGGAAACAACCTAAGATTTCTTCTTCTATCTGAGTAGTTGCAAAATGGAAACATAAAAGGAGGTGATTTTCGCACCCCTTTTGTATAAACGCACTCCCCTTTTTGTCTTTACTCATGTGAAGTTACAACATTGTCCTTAATGATCTCACCTCTCTGCACATTTAAGGGCAACATAGCTAAAAGACAAAAGGGAGAGTGCAGTTTATAAAAAAAGGAGTGCAGAAATCACTTCGTACAAAAAAAATAAAACCCAAAACGATTTCTATTTTACAATGTATATTGTGATTAGATTACTTCCTCCTCTAATTTCTTTTCTCACACGATGATATCCCTTTTTGGTCATTCGGTTTCATATTAATCAATCAAAACTCTGCTACCGTCTACCGCACATGCTTGTGCAAATTCTTTCTCATGGGGTGTGTAAACTCGATCCACCGCCCATGTGTAGAACTAACACGCTCCATAGCCACCATATGCTCAAGTTCAAATAAGCGAGTTCAAGTATGTGTGTGTAAATATATGTATAGTTGTAATAAGATTGCAAATCGTTACACGCTCGCACTTATCATTCTGAAATTGCCACTGCATTTTGCTACGTCGTTGAAAGTTTGCAAGAGAATTTTTTTTAATGTTTTTTTATATTTATAAATTATCACTAATATTCTTGATCAGATTTAAATTTTACAAATAAAATACACTCCTATAGAGGTATGTTTTTTTTTATCCGCTGTATATGTTTGCCGTTCTCCTTGCTGTCTCAACTAGTTGAGAGAGAGAGAGAGAGAGAGAGAGAGAGAGAGAGAGAGAGAGAGGTTACAGCAATGAAGGGGTCAAAGCGGATGACGGCATAAGTAGTCCAGCAAATGCCATTGGCTAAGGAAGCCAAGGAAAGAGAAAGCGGCATGTACTCCACGCTTCTTGTTGTAATCACTATTTTCTGCATCACAAAATATATATAGGACTATGTCTTATCTTATCTTAAGAAGATAAATGGTATCAGTAATTTAATCAATCAGCTATATATCGATCAAAAATAAATTATTCGAGAAATTTCCTCCATAGAAGCAGTAAAGTATGAATGCAAAAGGATAGGAGTATTTAGGTCCTGTTTCCGCTAAACTAAAACCTACTGCTGAGAACTTTTATTTTTTTGTCCTTAATTTTAATTTTTTTTTTGCTTTTGTTAATTTTGTACCAATTTTTTCTTAATTAGTTCATTTCGACGAGAGGAATCGGTAAAGTAACAAAATTATTACTTTTACATGAATTTTTTTTTTTTTGAGATATCCAAGCAAAAACCCAAAAAGCTCCATTTTTTAAAAACTTTTTCTTCGATATTTTCTAAAATACTTGGGTAAAGTCATTTTTTTAAAATTTTTTGGTTCCTCTCGTCGAGATGAACCAATAATACATAAAACCTTAACACAAAATTAACAACGCAAAAAAATTAAATTTGAAGAAGGACAAAACAAAAAAGCTGTAGTCCCCACAACTTTTAGTATAGTAGAAACGGTGCCTTATCAGAAATGATGTGTATGAATCTCACATTGGACGTTGCAAAGGGTGTGCATAGCATTTCTCCATAGTAAATCTCTCATTTTCGCAGACACTACTTGCTACATCTCTGTAGGAAAGCGTGTGCATTAATTTCATATACTTTCCTGATAGAGATGAGCAATGTCTAGGAACACTAAAGTAATTTCTCCCAATCTTCTGTCACTGAAATTAATGTATAACAAGATGTTACATCATGGGAAGGTAGGAAAGGCTAACCATGACCGCCAAGGGCGAAGCATACATCAGGACATTACCCACAAGGGCAATACTTCCAACAGTGGTGGACCGAACCTTGGTCGTGTGGGCCAGAGTCATAACCAAAATGGCCAAGGCTGCTAAAATTATGCACTCAACCAGCATTATGGCTACAACTCTGAGTTTCTTCCTCCGATCAGAGTACCGAAGGAAGAGAAGCAGATAAACTAGCTCGATCACCACCCCGGCCCCGTTGATGGTCAGCACCAGGGTGCTGTTTGGGTGCACCATCGGCAGCCCGTACAGGACCCATAGGCTGCAGTTGATCAGTGTTGCTAGATAGGGTGCCGCTGAGAACTGCTCTACTGACCCTTTTTTGCATATTTGAATAAAAGTGGGCCTGAGAGTTTGACAAAGGCAAACCTTCAATATCTTCACAAATAAAATATCATAACCTCGTAATCTTTTCAATGTACTTTTAAGGGGAAAAAAATCACATAAATCTTACACAAATCTTCATTCTTTAAGGCTCCGTTTGTTTGGACGTACGTAAAATATTTTTCGGTAAAATATTTTATCTATATTCCGGTATTTGGTTGTGTAAAAAATAAGGAAAACATTTTACATGTAAAACATTTTCCATCAATTTGATGAAAATGACTTACCCTTAAATCTTCCGTAAGTTATTTTCCAAAATGAACCCATTGCTTTTTATTGCAATTCTCACTGCTCAGTTTTCTCGATCGTCAATTCTGACCCACGTTCAATTCCAATAATCTCATATCTCTCCACTATTTAAGCTCCCATCTCTTTCTCTCTCTACACTATTTTATTGATTTCTGAAAATATTTTCAAGTGTCAACCAAACACCGAAAAATAAAATTTTGAAGTTTGTTTTTTGAAAAAACATTTTATATGAAAAATATTTTACACTCTAAACCATTTTACATCGAAACAAACGGAGCCTAAGAGTGACACATCTTTTCAGTTGGAGTGACTCAACTTCATCGACTCTTTGGTTCATACTAATGTAAACGGTTCGGTAGTATTTATTAAAAGTGGCGGCTTTTTCGTATGGAGGAATTGTGAGGAGAATGATAAACCAGATCCTATTAAGCGATGCCTTAGGTCCCGTTTTGTTAAGGGAAATAAATACTTATTTTTTTGAATTAAATGTGATGTATTGTAAGAAAATGACCGGTCTCATAAAACGGAAAATAAGTACTTAAAAAATAAGAATCTTAACGGAATGGGGTGTGCTGCAGAATATAAAAATGCATTGACATATGTATAAGTATGTTGAAATGTGGACGATGCATACACATTAATTAAAGTAGTAAATCCTTTAAGATTATTTTTTTCAGTAGACGGTTCTGGTTAGTACTTATCAAGCAGAACTCAAATAAGTATGATATTTCCCAATGTGATCACCAAAAAATATCATTATTTTTTTAATGCTGGTTGTCCCGAACTAACAGTTGCATGCACCCCAAACTAATTCATACAGCCTTCGCCACAGTCATTTCACACGCTTACGCATGGGAGATGAGGTGACCCTAAGAATTGCGTACAATTATAATCTAACCTAAGACCTAGGAGAGAGCAATTAACCAGTTGCAGGCCACGACCGCCAGGCCAATCCTTCCTTCGGGGATGTTCATCCCATATCATTGCTAGCTGTTGATGGTATTAATTATTTGTTAACAGAGAAAAGTAGATATATAATCTGGTTTATGATCTTAATCAATTCGTTGATTAAATGGAGAATCCCAATTCAAATCACATCAAACGAGAAATCCATGATCTAACAAATTATCACGTCATTTGAGTTGTTTACCGGCGTCAAATTATATTTCGGCTCGTCACAAACATTATTCATGAAATAACCATTGCAACTTATAAACTGATACAGTATTTACCGTTTCTTAATTTAAACAAAAAAATGTATAGATTGACGTGGATATTAACAATCATTAATCCTATATATGATCAATAAGCGTATCACACGTCATCACCGATAGTAAACCGATATTAACCGTTTTTTTCACTTTAAATAAGTGTGTAGTCATCACACGTCATCACCGGTAGTAAACCGACATTAACTGTTTTTTTTTCACTTTAAATAAGTGTGTAGTCATCACGTGGCTAGTAACAATCAGACCCCGTTCGTTTTGAGATTTTGAATTTGTAGATAATGAGTGTAAAGAGAAATAGAGTAATAATAAAAATAGGAATAATAATTTGAGAAAGATAGAAAAAAATGAAAATAATAATTAAAAAAAATATGATAATAATTAAAATCCAAAATTCAAAACCCTTAAACGAGTAAGGTTTGATTGATCCTGTCAATAAACATATCACACGTCATTCAGTTTAAACAACGGTGTAGTGACGTGGCTAATGGCTAGTAGTTATTGACCTTATCAATAATAAATTAAAAGATATTACACATCATTAATTCCACTTTAGATGGGGTAGTAATTGTATGATCAATCACCATCCGTACACAAATCTATAGCTAGTAAGGTGAGAAGCTTACAGTGGTGACAAGAACAAGATGATTGAGATGATGTTTCCTGAAAACCAAACAAAACAAATTAAACCCACATCAGTCTTGTCTCCTGCAAAAACGAAAACACTAGGAGTAGTACTGTTGTCCAAAACTTCAAAAAAGAAAAATGAAAGAAAAACATCTGGGAAAGCACTCTCTCTCTCTCACTCTCTCTCTCTCTCAAACTAGAATTTTTTGTGTGAAAAAACGGAAGAATGGAAAACACATTAGATCTAATGTGTTGCATGTGAAGACCAAATTCACCCACCAAGAATACCAACTGCTGTACGGGCGATTTCTTTTGACACCGCCATGAGAGAGAGAGAGAGAGAGAGAGAGAGAGAGAGAGAGAGAGAGGTTGTTAACAAGAGAAATGCAGTGAAGTGAAGGAAAGTGGAGAGGTAATAAATACACCGAGGAGGAGGAAGAGGTGGGGAGTGGGAATAGAGCCATATAGAGATGAGGGGAGGTGCGGTCTTATCAACTCATGTGCATGAATAATCCAAGGGGTTTGGCTTTGTGGGTATGTATTGGGAAAGCAACTAAATGGCTTGTTCCTCCCGTGAGATCGCAAGTTCGAATTTCGTAAAAATCAAACATCGCAATTTTTGGGACCACCGATAGTTATTGAAACTTTATATTCATCTTAAAATTAAATGACAATGAGTGGACAGGTCTCAAATGTTATTAAGTGATCACTCATTCCACTTTCAAGCAATGTAGAGACTCTATTTTTTTAACATCACCCCTCACGTGCAGCCGCATTTGAGGTCTGTCGCGTGTGGCCTTTTTTTGGGTCCTATCATCATGCGGTTTTTTTTGTTGGTCTATTATTGTGGGGTATTGTGGATTGTAAAATTTTAAAATATGAGGTGAAATGGGCCCCTCTGATATCATGTGAAAATTTTGCATCCATCTCAAAATTAATTGGTAATGAATGGAGATGTTCCAAATATTATTAAGTGATCACTCATTCTACTTTCAAGCAATATGTGACTCTATTTCCTTAACATCCCCCCTCACGTGCAGCCGCATTTGAGGTTTGTTATGTGTGACCATTTTTTGGGCCTTATCATCGTACAGCCTTTTTGTTGGCCTTTCATCGTGGGGTGTGGATTGTAAAATTTTAAAATTTGAGGTGGAATGGGCTCCGCTCTGATACTATGTGAAAATTTTATATCAATCTCAAAACAAATTGACAATGAGTAAAAAGATTCCAAATGTTACTAAGTGATCACTCATTTCACTCCTAAGCAATACAATATTCTATTTTTTTAACAATAGTTTGCTTGATTGTTAACTTCAGAGTTCCAGACTTAATCCAGTGCGTGCAAACTAGCCCAACATCCGGTTGTTAAAAAAAGAAAAGAAAAGGAAACACAAGTGGATGCATGAATGCATGCTCCCTCTTTTTTTCTTTTTTTTCTAAGAAAAAAATTTATTAATCTTTATAAAGAATTACAAAGATTAAAAAGGTCAATGGCACACTGGCAAAAGCCACCCGAGACCTAAAAAAAGACAAGACGCCAACTGAAGCCCCAAAAAAACCATCGAAACCTGCAAACAAAAAGCAACTAAAAGACCCAAACGAGCCTCACACCCAAAACCTAAATCTCCACCAACAACAACGAAAACACAGAGAAAAAACCAAAACCAAATAGCCACCATGCAAAATCAAAAAAGAAGCGAGACACCTCAAACCCGCCCAAACTCGAGATCAAAAAGCCATAGAGAGGGATGCATTATCCTCAACGAAATTAACATCGACCTCCGAGATATCCTCTTCCTCAAAATCGTCTAAAACTTGTATCCTTTCTTTTAATTCTACTTCTTGCAGTTCAACAAATCTCCTTAAATTATAATTCCTCCTTCCTTTAATTTCAATACCCAAAATTTTACCAAGATCCAACATCTTGTGAGCTTTCTTAAATAACATTGAGGAATAAGGGTCTTTCTTATTTCTATGATTCACTTTATTGAATTTAGCCTCAATCTTTACGAGATGCTTTTTCTTTTTAATTTTCCTATCCGATCTTCTCACCCCCTTCTCATTTTAATTATGGCATCAACGGACGAATTAATGCCAGGAAAGTTACTCCCATCTTTAGAGTTCCGCCTTGGTAACCCTTCAACTGCATGCTCCCTTTTGTCACCTGAAATTGAATGACATGTACTCGACCCAGACGTTTGTAACACTTCCTGGTAAAAATGTGAGGCTGCCGATTGTCAGCCTTTACAAATTACTATTGTTTAAAAGAAATTAAAAAAAATGTTGCAAAAATTTAATTACTACTACTATTAAACTACAAACTGTATAGACCAGAGGCATCTCTAGCTACCTCTAATTGTTACTGATAGGAAAACTAAATTGTTCGTCAAGCATTAATTCCAATTTCCAACCTACGAATCTGTATAAAGGGGAAGGAGCTTTTGGTGTTACCTGTTTTTGAAGCCGTGTCACAAAAATGATTTTCACTTTTGTCCTATTCTAAATCCAAATTTTACATACATTTTAACGTAACATGACTAACCTTAGGGTAAAATAGTAAAATCACTAAAACTTAACCACTCACGGTGACTCACCCCACCCTCGAAAAAAAACTACCCATCCACTCTCCCATCCCCCAAATATTTTCACTTGCACTTCCACATGCACACATGGAGGGTGTGCCCCCAACCGCTAGTGGAGTTAAAGTAACTACTCCCTGCGTCTCTTTTTAAATGTCATCTACGGTTCTGCGTCCTATTTTTAATTGCCTATATATCATAATATATATTGCTAAAAATGTGAGATATGGATTTTGTTTGACATATCTTAATTATTTCTATAAGACAATGATTTAAAAAATGTAAAATATAATATACGTCGAGAGGTATAAGTTATTGAAAATGACACAAAAAATCATAGTGGACACTAAAAAAGTGACAAAGGGGTATTATTTACGGTCTATATATGTGGATATGAAAAATATAAGTACTTGTCGTTGATGTTAGGCCATGTTTCCACTAACAATTTGGGGCAACAATTTATGGCATTTTAGTTTGTTGTTCACACTAAGTAACAAGTTTTGCATATCATTTACAACTTATTGGTTAGTGAAACAACTTGATATTTTTCAACAATTAACTTATTGGTTTGTGAAAACAATTTAACATTTCTCAACAGCTTGGAGCATCTCCAACCAAAGATGAAAGAAGTCAAAAGTGGAGATGTCAATCATTTTAAAAGCTTATGTGACAATTTGATGACAACACAGAATTTTTTAGCATGTCTAGAATAACCACTTTAACCAATATGTCAAATTTCTTATTTAGGTATATTATCAATTTAATTTAAGTTTTGGAGAGTAAAGTAATGAAAGAAATCATTTGACATCAAAAGTCAAAATTGACATGAGAGATGAGATGTCAAATTACGTACACCTAAGGCTCCGTTCCAGAGACCTTTTTAAAAAATAAGCAGCTTATTTCACATTTTCAAACTCAAAAATAAAGTAAATAAAGAATAATTTTTCAAATTTTTTTTGCATCGTATAAAAAATCTCATCGAAATCTTCCAAACAAAATCCATATTGCATATTTTTAGATTTCAATAAACCCATAATTTTTGAGCTTGAAATTGTCTTCTTAAAAAATAAGGACTTATTTTTTGTTTCGGAACGGAGCCTAAGTAATGACACGCGGGTTTAAGTTGGTTCAAATGCTAATTTATCTACTTAGCATGTCATGTCACATTTGGACGCCCGGCTCTAGACAAACCTGCGGGGGTTACCACCACATCCTCTTCCGATTGACTCTAAGCTCTTCATAGTCAGGCTGCCTGCTTCTCGATTTGACCCATTCCTTTAAGTTGGATCAAGGGGCTGTAGCCCTTTCAGACTTGAGTTCCGATTAAGCTGGACTAATAGCTTTGCCACTGCCTTGGTTTATTGGTTAGTAGAAACAACTTACATTTTTCAACAACAAGAAGTGATCTTTAAGTTATTGTCTATCGGAAACACCTCCTAAGGACCACACCGGAAGACCGGCCTTATTTTAGTTCCGTTCTCAATTTTTATCATGTTAGCCCCAAATTACTTTTACAGAGTAAAATCACGAAATCATAAAACAGTTTATGTATCTAGTGCACAGAATACTAAGAATAGTTGTCCCTTCGGGGACATCTGATAAAATTCGAACGATACAGAGAATATTAAAAATAATTCTATAACAAACTGGACCATTGTTTGGGAATTCTCGTAGAGTATCTGGATCTGTTTTGTTAATGCAACTCAATTTCTACCTCCAATTGTATATATAATGGCACATATATACAAGTCCTGGAGATTAGACCGGTTCGGTAATCAACTGCATGTAATTCCTATTAAGTAAAAACTTACATTCAAATTAAAATTATCGATCCTTATTTTTCTAAGCACATAACCAAACCACTAAAAAACAGCAACGATTTGATCCGAATTTTTAGGTTTTCTTGAAAACCCTAGTCCTTTTTTTTTTTAATCGATAAACACCGGCCAGTTCGTTTTGGAGTTTTGGATTTTGGATTCTAATCATTATCCTATTTCTCTGCAATCATTACTCTCATTTTTTACTTTATCTCTCTCCAATTATTATCCATATTTTTAATCACTACTCTATCTCTCTCTACACTCATTACTTATAAATCCAAATCTAAAATTTCAAAACGAACGGGGTCAGTCCTTAGGCACATAGCTAGTCCCGATCTAAAACTTGTGTTGCGGTCGCTTTAGGCCTCCACAAAATTTTAAATTTCAAGAGCCCCTCATACTTTTTTATCCCTTAATAATCCGACTAATTAAAGAGCCTTAACTTTTGTTTTTCTTTCAAGTCCAGAAAAGTCAGGACCGGCTCTACTTAGGCAGTGCATTTCTAGAATGGAGAGAGAACTTGGTAGTAGTACTTCGTTGGCACACTTCCCAACACAAAACCCTAGCTGCGTAGGTTACAGACAGCAAGCCACTGGTACTTTGCATGGCATTGGCATTTCCCAGGTAACAGCCAAATTCATAGTACTTGAAGGTTAATTTGATTCACCGAGTTTAAGTCAAGTTCATCCATATCCGTATAAGTTATCAAAAGTGATAAATTTCACTGCCCAATTTGAAGAAACAAACCACGTGGAGAATTCTTTTTTGACCCACTGTAGGTTTTTTTGGCTGTCACGAGTCGTTTGGTAAGATAAAGAAGTCGGATACGGGCAACAAACAGACAAAAATGCTCGAGGAATATGTATCATTTGTTTGTGTGCGTCTCAATGTGTATATATCTCCTTGGTGGGGTATTAATTTTGGACACCCGTGGAGGTGTCCAAATCCGACTTCTTATACGTAAATCTAGTGTGCTTGTATTTTGATTTTGTCTTGAATTTATTCCCTATGTCTTGTGTTAGGGTTCAACTATTTCCTAACACTATTACAGTCTGTATCGTAACTGTTCCGGCCAAATTGCTAATCATACGCACGTTTGTGATTATTTGTTTCCTAATTGATCTAAAAGAGATGCAGGCTGCAACTGAAAATAGTATGAACATGTGAATTACACAAATTCTTGCCAAAATTAAGGATTTAGTCTGAACTAGGAACGAAGATTTCTACTAATTGGTGATTAATGATTTTATCCAAAATATATATATCTGCATGTATTGAAAGGAAAAAGTTATACTCCATGCCGAATGACCAAAATCTGGGAATTAATAAATGCATGATCTAGTTCCAACACTGGTTAATTTGATTAGTAAAATATTACGACAATAAATGTAATATTTTAACAATTTTTGACCATATTCATTCGATCGGCAAAGATATATCCTCCACTAAATCGATGTAATGAATTTTTAAAATCTCCCCTTGTCCTTTTCCAATTTAAGTAAGAATTTTAGTTTTTGCGGTCAACCCGCCGCTACAATGAAGATCTTTATTTCTTCGGTAAAATGATTTCGAAATGATTTAATTATTGGGACATAGATCGGAAAACAGACATGTCTGCAGGAACCGTTTGATGAGTGGATATACATCACATTCGTCGAGCGATATTTGGAACTCATTAATCTGTGTTCAAGCATCGATCTGTATCAGTAGCATTGCTCGTGATTTTACGAGGGAATATGAATCCGTTGCAATGGCCTGTAGAAGCCAGTAGACTTTGTCTTTTTGACGCACATGAGTACTTAATGTGGCATCCAATTGTAAACCAAAACGTCATTTTGTTTTAGTGGTCCTCATTTATGGGTTCCCTTTCTGCTTGCCAGTTTGGTCAGCTTTCCCCCACCCTGTGTCTCAGCCTTACTCATGAGGCACATGGCTTAGTTTGAGTGTTATATATATTCCGATAGATACTTTTTTGTTTTTTTTGGAGGGTACGTAATTTCTGATTATACGAGTCGTGTTCAAGTTTGGTTCGTTTATTAATTACGTGAGCTCGAATTTGAGATTATAGCTTTTTGATTCATACAAAATTGAACAAGCTTGAACTTAGTTCCTGAAATATTATTAAGCTCGAGTTTTGGAGCTCATATCGGAAGCAAAAATTAAGTTATAAATACGCTACAATATTCATCATCTTGTTGCTTTTATACATCAATACTTTTCTTTTTCGATCAAAAAAATACTTATCACATTATTATACATGGATATCAATGTATTAATTGTATGACATTTGCGTATGTGAGAATTGAGTCGGTAGTCAAGTATATTTTAGCTCGAGCTCAAGATCAACTCACACACACGATCGAACAAGCTTAAACAAGCGGCAGACCAATTATAGTTCAACTGTACAGCTTAGGTTTTATTGCCAGCATGCCTAACTATTTCCTTTTCTATTTTTGGAAGAAGCTAGGGAGAGGGCGAGGTGGTCCAACTCCGTCGCCTAGCTTTCAGAGGATTTCTATTGTTATCGAGGCGAATATTGGTGATGGAACAAGAAATCAACCTCAGAATATAGCACGAGGGACATGCCCCGTTGCACAAAAATCTGATTTTCCCATCGGCCTACTTTTGACTACAGACTCTTTTGTTTTTCTTTCCAAATTGATTTCACTACCATACAATTAGGAGCAAAATTGCCCTAGTAGAGGCAAAGAGTAAACGATGCACGACTCTCTAAAATTAGAGGTAATTGACTGAGGTAAAGTAAGCTAAAATCGCTCTCTTTCTGCTCAGATTCATGTGTCTCTTATCTGATTATGACATGTTATATGCATGTTACACTAGCTTGATGGAGGAAAGTGCTTGGAAATGGCCTAGACTTCAATTTGGTTAATTATATGGCCTTATTTGATTAGGACATGGACTTCATGATTGAGGCAGATATATAGTGAGAAGTTTATGTTAGTTTAGAAAAACTTCATTATCTCACCTAAATATCGTTATTTTAAGAGTCTGATGTTTTTTATTTTTTTGGCAATGTAGGGTCAAGGTTTTAAAAATCGTCTGTTGCGTAACTTATTGGCTGATATGTAGCGGTTTTTCGGCATCTCGATACTATTACACCCCAGTAATATCGGTGAGAGGGGAAAATCACATGCGTATCGGTCGGTTCCCTTTACGTAACGATCCATTTCAGATTCACAAACTGATTCACGAACGTTACAACCGATACTCGACGGTTAAGGGTGATTTGGGCATTAAATTTTTTTTCCCTCTAAAAACGAGTTTTTTACAATAGCTACAACCGATACCGGTTGTGTGTCTTTCGTTACTCCAGATATCAAGGTTGCACCTCAACTATTATCGTTACGTGTCTCGATACTGTTATATAAAACCTTGCGCAAGGTAATAACAAGGGGTGCACATACATCGGGCCGGGGTTCAGGCCAAGCTTATACTAGATAGTAACGAGTGTGCATCCTCTAACAGTTTCATTTTCCAAGCCCGGCCAACTAAGAAGTATTATTTAAAGCATAGTACCATAGTACGGGAACTAATTTTTACAATCAATTTTTAACCTCTCACTCTTAAAGGAACAGAGAGAAAATAGAGGAAAAGAACAAATACAATATTGTGATCAAGAAGAGAGTGTAAGAACCATGTCTTTGAATTTAAATCACACGGGAAAATAGACGTTACTTTTTAGCTCAATGCGATTCACAACCGACCACATGCATCTAATCGTGTGGGACAATTCATAGTCTAGCAACCGCCCTATATAATCTTGTCGTTGTAATGCATTATCCTTCCATAATTTGCCTAAGCTCAACCACCCCACCTTCTTCGGAATCCCTGTAAAGCTTTGCAGGGTGGCCGATCTGGCCGCTTATCTTGGAAATCGATGGCTCAGATCTTAACCGAATAATGGACGGTTCAGATTTGTATGCAATTTGTATGCGCTCATATTCGATCCATGCCGTCCGTACCGAGATGAACGGCCGGATCAACCGTTTTGCACCCGCTCGGCAGCATCCCCAGTCCCCCTCCTCCTCCTCCATCTTCATCATCTTTTTTGGCCACCCACTTTTACCAAATATAGAAATTTGACCATTGCAATACAATGCTTAAAACTTAAGCCATGCTAGTATTTGACTTGATTGATGCTGCTAGTATTTGACTTGATTGATCATTGATGCATCTTTACATTTCATGGCTCATTATCAAAGGAGAAGTTAATCGTATGGCTGAAATCGTGTTGTGCCTTCAATACAAGGCTCACCTTGAGCTGAATCGAAAGTAAATCCAAACCGTTCGGTATGTCCGTATTGTAGAGCTTGACAAATAGTACATCCTTGCAAAAAAAATCAAGCCGATTGGAGAATGGAAACTGTATGATCAAATGAAATCTATTTTAAAGTGCATTTTGCACTTATATTGGCCGTCTATTTTTTTTCGATAATAATGTTCTTTGATCATTGAGTTATTGATGTCCAAACGACTTGATTTCTACCCGTTCGGTTGAGTTATACAAACTTAAACAATTCAGATCAAGTTTTTGGACTCAGAACGAGCCCCGGGACCCTGCTTCCTATACGTATTTGGAGTTGGTTTTGTGCACCAAATGTACAACACGTTCCTTATGCAGTTTTGGTGGGGTCCTTCCGAGACAATGACGCGCCCAAACCTATTGTTATGTAAGACTAGCTGAGCAAATTATGCATGTTAAAAATCAAGTTGATCTGGCACTATTAACTACATAGTCGAATGCATATTTGTCTTTTGAAGACGAACGAAGAGTATAATTTCGTAGTAGTACTCGCCCATGTTATTTGAAATGAATTGTCGCTCTTAGTATCGGATCAAGTTGATTCTAGTGTGCATTTTTTTTTGAAACGACTTTTACATGATCAACACATATCAATCTGATCCTGAAAGAGGTTCATTGGAGCCACGTAGCACCGACCCGTTTCCGTAAGTTAAACCCTTATTTTCTCTTCCGTTTTCATCAAAGCGATACACCCTTTAAGCAATCCATTATAGCCAGGTTCTAGAAGGAATGATCAATTGAACACTCTTACATTTCCTGAGCATCCTTAAATTTTACAACAACAACTATACATGATGCTTATGCCGGTGTTTGAAATGAACACCCTCTAAGTTGAATACCCTTTTGAGAAATTTATCACTTTCTTTACCTTTCCTAGGACTATAACTTTTTTTTTCCTCCTTTAATACGGTATAAGAAACCTTAACTAACCATTAAGAGGTGAAAATGTGACCCCACAACGATAATCGAACATCTAATACTCTCGTAAAGAGAAAACCGTACAACATACTTGTACAAAACCTAAATCAACAACTTAAGAGGTGGGAATGTAAACCCAGAGGCCAGAATGAGAATCGAACGGCGTCTAATTCTCATAAAGAGAAAACCTTCTACCACATGGCTACTCATTTGGTCTCTAGGAACCAAGCAAGAATACCTTGCTGTGCTTTGGATCTTAGTTTGGTTTGAGTCACGAGTGAAAGGATAATGAATAGGCAGAACTAGAGAATTTGAAATGGAGAATAGCATTTCTGAAAGAAGACTAGGCAAGCAAACATATATCAATACGAGGAGTAACAATTTTGATAAAAAAAGAAGAACAGTGTATAGCAACTTATTCACTCAACTCAAAGCAGTAATTCCCACCTAGTGGGAGAAATGGAAGATAAAATTTCATTCCCAGTGAATAATTCAAGGTCAAAATACAAATCCGATCAAACCAATACCAGCAAGAAAAAGAACAACGCACATTCAAAGCCCGATAAACAAGAAGCATCGCCAAATTACAAATTAGACCTATACACAATCTCCTATGTTACAGAAATGTGCACGTGTAGGAAAAGAGAGGAAAAAATTGGAAGAAATGGTACAAAATCAGTTTCTAAATCCAAACGCAGACCACTTCCTTGAACCCTCTTTCTTCGTCCTCTTAGAGTTGGGGTCAATGAGGTTTTCCAATGATTTTGCCTTCTTGTTTCGAGACCTTCCTGCTTCTTTCAGAAGATCAGCTAGCCTTTTCTTCTCATCGTCAAAATCAGGATTCGCAGTTCCAAGCTTCTCTTCTCTCAATTTGAGAACGTACTCCAAAATCTCAATTGCATCTTCCACTCTGAAAATCCAGCATGACAACGATCAAGGTCAAAGAATTATTAACCAGTAGAGTAGTATACCATTTGAGAAGATCTATTATCGATTTTGGGAGCAAACGTTAAAACAAGGAAAATATTAAAGCTTGGGTCAAAAGAGAAGTAATTCTCTCCTTGATCAGAGAGTGCGTGTTTCAAGTTTTCATAGTTCATTTCGAACCAACTTGTCTAAGGTCAGGTTCATCAGAAAAAGAACATGGATAACAAAGCACTACAAAATAAGTTACGCCGACACATTCCTCAACCAATAAGAAGGTGACAGCAATCCCTCCATCCTTAGCATTTGAAAATTGTCACTCCTTTGGTGTGATCATACAAGCTCAGCTCTAAAAGTCATCTCTTAGACGATCCATCTCAAAACTCCACTTGAGATAATTTGATATAAGCTACAGTGCTAACATCCCTATGATTAATCATGGCCCTACGTCCTCCATCTATGAGGTTCTGATACTTTTCAGCTCACACTATTGTTAAGAGAGACAGAATCTAAGCTCAGAAGAATTGAAGCAGGAACTGAACAAGAAGCCAACAAGCTCACGCAAAGCAGAGTACTAATTATTACATAGGATTCCTAAAAACGTTTTCCTATCACCGAAGACTCGAGAAGAAATCCATGTGAAAAAGCACAGAAAGAGAGTTTACCTTCCCATAGCATCATAAGTTGCTGCAAGATTGCTATAAACTCCAAGGGTATCTTGATGACATGGTCCGCACTCTTGTTCCAGTATTTCTCTCGCCTCTTCAAACAACTCTGCTGCTTCATCTATTTTGAACAACTGTACGCAAGCCAACCCCATCTGGTTCAGCAGAACCCCATAGAATGCCGATTTCCTTTCACCACTAGCTTTAAGTTTTGCCACAGCACTCTCGAAAGAGCTATGTGCTGCTTCATACCTCCCAACCATGTAAAACATTACACCCATGCGTGCTTCTATTCCTGCAATTGTACTTTGCTGCCCTGGTTTATCCTCCAACAACTTCATCGCCTTCTGTAAGAGCTTCAGTGCCTCCTCAGGCTCATTAAATGATTCATAAATGGCTGAAATTTCAGTCATCCCACTAGCAATCTCTTCTGGACTGGTTCCCGGCACAGGTTTTGCAAATATTCTCAGGGCATTTTCACAATAGGATCTTGACTCACGCAGCTTTCCAGTCTTGTAGTACAGGTCAGCGAGCCGAACAAAAACAGAGGCGACTGAAGGGTGGTTGTCACCCTTTGATGATTTGAAGACAGTGAGTGCCTTCTGGTACGAGAATACAGCCTCGTCAAAACGAGATAGGGACATGTAGATGTTTCCAATGCTGACATCAATAGCAGCAACCTCATTCTCTTGACCATTGGCAATCATTGCCATGCTGGCAAGAACAAGGTGTTCGAGAGCTGATTCGTAATCTCCTTTAGCCTCGCATATGAGGGCCATCAATCGGCGGTCTGCTGCTTCCTCAAGAGATGCCGGTGGACTGTGCACACGATGGATTTCAAGAGTTCTCTTGGACAAATTTTCTGCCTCATCAAATTGCATTGCTTGGACATGGGCCTCAGCCAAATACCTGTCAGTTTTTAACCAGTTATCAGGAATTAAGTCATTTAGTTCATTGAAGAACTTAGAATGTGAAGTTTTAATAAGATTATCCACCAGATAAATATAATGGCCACTATTGTCAAACATCATATTAGATGAATCATTGTTGTGCCTCAAGCGTAAAATTGTCAAACTCCAAAGATGTGTTGAAGAATAAAGAAATAATCCAACTCCCCTACCACTAAAATATATGGCAAGGCTTATAAGTATTGTAGTGAAACTAAACATAAAAACAAGGGTCTAAAGTCAAGAGTCGTCACTTGGGTAGGTCCAAGAACCCTGATTCAATATTGATTCCATGGATAGGCTTAGTCCTTTAAACAACACAGATGGGTTAGGGGTGACTAAATAGAAATAGATTTATGACCTTGCACGTTGCCAGTAACTAGTAAAGATGAATAAAGAGAGAAATATGAAGTTTGCAGCCAACCTAGAACGACAAAGTAAGGTTTAAACGATAACAAAAAGAAGCCAAAAATAGTACGTTAATTAGATTAATAAGAAACCATGAACTTCACATCAACTCCAGGAAGCTTCAATAGAACAACTTAAAGTTGGCAACCAACCACAGTGAAGGATGAAGTCGAGGTCAACTACAATTCAACAATATCAAACCTCCCTGATCCTAACTGATTGTTATCGTTTCTCAGACCATCTTGTTCCTAACTCCCTCTGTTAAATATGCACAAGTCATGCCAAAGTTTCCACCAACCTCAATCTGACATGACCAAAATCTGAAAGGATGGAGTTCCAGCAATCTGCAAACTTAATTCCAACATTCCCAGGATATAAAAGCTTTTAAGGCCACAGATGATAACCAATGGCACGATTGTGCTCGACGTAGCATGTTAAAAAGACACCCTAATCAAGATTAACGACTCCACCAACTTCAGGAAATTATGTGAAAAGACTAAATTTCCCTGCAAGTCCCACATTGATGGCATGTAAAACAATCGACTCTTGAAGTTGAAGTTTCTATAAAACCATCAGTGGGTTGCCCCCGTGCTTTTTCTTTTGAAGTACGCAATTGGATTAAAGTGTAGGACTCCTTAATGAAGCACGCTTATGGCTAAATAATTAGACTAAATAGAGTTTGTTTTGCAGTTTGCAAATTCTTGTTCTTATCTTCCAAATTTTACACGAGGTGTCTTTAATTACATGAGAGTGCGATTTAGGGTGCAGTTCTTGTGCCTACATGGGTGGACTAGATGACCTAGGTTATGGTATCTCAGACCTCCCCCTGTATTATATTTCCACAATTCATGCCAAAATTTCCCCCTGCCTAAATCTGAGATAACACAAATCTGCAAACACTGAATTCCACAAATCTGCAACAACGAAGTCCAACAATTTGAAAATAACTTATCTTTATGACAAAAGATGATAACCAACGGCACTGTTGTGCTCCACCTACCATTTTAGAAAGCTACCCTATAATGACGGCATCAAAACTTACTAGTTTCACTTAGAAATCCATGCAACACATAACCGAGCCATTCAATACTGACTAATCCCTTGGCAAATCTGAATGCCAAAGCCAATCAGTTTTATTCCAATTTACGAAACCAAATGTCATCAATTAATGCGAATGTAAAACCAAAGATCAGAGCTTTCCAGTTTCTGTCTTCAATAGAACCACAACCAGATCTAATTCAACCTACACTATAAACCTCTTCCAAACTTCAACCACTCGTCGTACCAATCAACACAAAACAGCACACAAACCACAGTTAAAATTCAACTAAACAATGGTAAAATGAAATAATAAAAAAATAAAAATAAAAACGAGAAATCAACCTGCAAGTCTCGGCGACTCTCGGATCCGTCTCCCCCAACGCCCCCATCTGTATCTTCAACCCTTCCTTGTAACACTCGATCGACCGATCCAGCTGTCCCAACATCGAATGCGTATCTCCTAGCTGCATGTACCCCGAGAACGCCGCCAGCGCGTGATCCGCACCCCTCGCCGCGTCAGGCACCTTGATCGCCCTCTCCAGTACCGGCACCGCCTCCTCAAACCTCCCAAGGCTACAATAAATCGCCGCCACCACGTGCAAGCTCATCGCCAGGTCCAAACTCGGCTCCCCATCGCTCAAACACCGCTCGAACGACTTCGACGCGCGGAGCGCGTACTCCAGCGCCTTGCCCGGCCCGTCCCCCGACGCAATGGTGTCGCGCGCGAGCTTCAGCAGGAATGGGCCGAGATCCGGGTTGTCGAGCGAGGACTCGTCGAGGAGCGGCTTCTCGGGCGACTTCTTCTTGCCGGAGCTCCGATCCGGCGAGGGCTTGGCCCGGGAGGTGGACGGGGACGGGGAGGGAGGCCGGCGGAGGAGGGGCGACGCCGTCTTGGGGTTCGGCGGGTCGGATCTGTCGGAGCTGGGCCGGATCGGGGCGGGGGAGGAGTCCGCGGGGACGGTGATCCGGAGCGGCGGGGCTTCGGGTGGGGTCTTGACAGAGACTAGACCCGGCATGGTTTTTTGACTGGTAGAAGGAAAATGCGGGGGATCCGAGAAGATCGAAGACGTGTAGATAGATGAGTATATATGTATCAACAGATGCAGGTGAGTGAGTGTATTAATGTGAAGGAGCTTATGAGAAGGAAGCCATTAATAAGGGGATTAATTTAATTAATCAGGGATTAGAACTTGCTACCGTTCTCATCAACTGGTGTGCTGTTTAGTTGATGTTTACTGTTGTGGTTAGCTAGAGAGAGAGAGAGCTGGATCGGTTAGAGAGAGAGAGAGGGAAGGAGGAGAGAGAGAGCTGGATTGCCAGTGGAGAGTCGTGCTCCGGCCAGATAAGACGGGGGGCCCGGTTTTAAAGGTCAATGGGTGACGTGGTGTTTCTTGGGGGTGGGGGTCAGGCCAATGGGGTGGTGACAGGTAATCAGGGCGGGTTCAGACCATGATTTACTATGATGTCTTTTGTTGGACCACATGACTGGGAAAAAGGTTAGACCACCTGCTGCCGTGATTTGAGTGCAAGCCCTGGCAACCGCTGGATTCGAATAAGTTTTACAGGACGGAGATCGCACGGTGAAAGACCGTTGATGAAGAGTATTTTATTTAATTATACTACGTATATGCGAAACTGCCCCGCTTACTTTCTTGGTACTCCAGTTTACAGTCCCATTGTTTTGCATAATTACATAGGTGAAAGCAGGGACAGATCGAAGTGGGGGCCGCAGGGGCACGCCCCGCTTGATTTTGTAAAATTATACATTAATTTTCTTGAATATTTCAATTATATTTGATAAACTTGTGAGTTGTGATGGTGTTCCAGTTAAATTACGCTAGATTTCTATTATGAACATATTTGTCTCATCAATTTCCTTGAGTGCGAAATTTTTATACCATCTTTTTTTTGTGTAAAACACATCCCTTTTTACTTATCATGAGATGAAATTAAATATACTCATTAGTTTGTTATTTTACCAAAAAAAATGTACTAATTGAGGAATTATAAATGCACGGGTAAAGTTCACTAATTTTTGTTCCCCCACTAATACAAATTTTTGGATCTTTCAAGTATTCTGTTTTACCAATAAGATACGAAAACCTTCCTTACATCTGGAATTGCACAAAAATGACTATTTATCTAAGAGAGGTCATGTTTTCATGTTTCAATTGAACACGTTCCATTTTTCTTTTTGATTTTTCTCAATGGAGAAGATTATTCTCTTTACCAAACATATTTGGGTCCCTTACATTTGGAATTGCACAAAAAAGACTATTTATCTCAGAGAGGTCTACGAAAAATTGTGAAAAAACGTCAACGTCTACTAGGTGCTGGGTGAAAATGGAACAACTTTCAAGACATTTCCCTGGCAGAGCCCCATGGGCGGGAATGTCTTTTCATTTTTCTTTCTTGATAATAGGAATGCAAAAGAAAATCTACCTGTTTTTAGTTTAATGTTCTCAACAAACTCTAAAATGTGAATAGCTTGATCATCGAATCGGATCCAAGTCAAAAAGAAATTAACTTGTCGGCAGTTTGGGACAAAACTGCACGCCATGCAGTTGGCCGTATTTCGACCGTCTTGACCTTTTACCTTATTCATACCAATTATTACCAGTCCTGGGTAAAGAGCACTGGAAAAGAATACAATTGTCGACTTCGGTAAAAATGAACACCCAATTGAACCCATATCAATGAAGGCCCCGGATTAAAAACCCCAACCAGTCATCATTCAAGTGGGATAAACAGATCCAAAGCCATCCCATATTCAAAAAAAATGAGGAAGGCAATGTCTATAATACATCAGAATAATATTCCAAAAATAGACCCCAAAAAAAAAAAAAAAAACCCTGAAAAATCCCAGAATTACTAATCACTTCACAACAGATGATTACAAGTCATCACATATCAATTATACAAAATAAACGATGGCGCCGAAGCATGAGTACCATGGATGTGCAGGTAACATGGAGCTCCATCTAGTATGCAAGAACTGCACAACAATCAACAGCCCATCTAGAAGAAAGGCCCGTATCACCTCCTCCAGAGTCTAAGTAGGCTCGAAAAATATCGGCATCAGACATTTGCCTCACAAAACGAGTAAAACTAACCCAATTGCGATACTCGAACAGGTTTTTGTCCATCCTGACAAAATTGAATGAAAAAGATGGTGTTTTTAGACCATCTGAGTAGAACTTCGACATCTTTACCACTTGTTGAAAAGATCCATCGTCTAAAGTAGCTGCAGAATTTTCGCCCTCCATGGGAACATCACAATTCCTAGCAGCCAGAAGTAGTTGCCTAAGAAAACCTTCTGGACTACTAAGAGGGTTCATCTGCTTCTCATCAGCATCTTGCTTTTCAAAAGATGTACAGCACAAGTTAAACCCATACCTACCGAACATTCGAGCTATCGGTAGGTATCCATCTCTGTTTGAAGTATTGTAATAGCCAGCAGTTAACTCAGATGGATGAGATTGCGTGCCATAATGCCAGTGTATTGCAGCAACTTTTCCGGATGTATTAACTTCAGTACCCCGAAATATTGTCTCTGTTTCCGAGCATATCCTCTCCCCATGGAGAAGCAACATCCCAGAGTACCATCCAAGGAAGAACTCACCATATGGTGTATTCCATGAACCATCAGTCTTGAAAAACTCCGTACTCTCGGGATCTTGCATCAAATTGGAAGCCCCAATAGGACCACCATTTTCCCACTCTCTCATTCCAGTTTCTCGAGCACAAGCATTCAAAGATGCAAGCATGTACTGGAAAGTAGAACAAGAAAACAAGTCTCAGCAAAAAAGAAAAAGAAAACAATCTAATTGAAACGGAAAATTGGGTAGACAAACAAGTCCAAGAATAAGAATGAAGAGACTGGAGAGCAAAATTGAATGGTACAACTGCTAATGCACACTGAGAGATACAAGCACATGCTTGTTGTAAAGCTGGAAAGTTTCTACCGACCTTATCATAGCATTGAAACTCTCCAAGCTCACGAGAGCGCCAAGCCCATGTTAGCTTCTGAATAGGGCACGAAGGGTATCTTAATTCTCCGGCCGGACCCATTCCAACTTGAATTTCCTGTAAATACACAAATAAGACCGTGAACACTCAATTTTAAAGTTAAGCTATCAAGACATGTGAGAAAAAGCACGAGATACTATCTTACTGTTATGATGCCACCAAGAAAAGGTCTGAAAGTGTCTCTAAAGTTCCGCATAAAATCCGCATATGCCTGGATTGGGGATCGTCCACGCAAAACAGGAAGAATGTCGCATCCTAGAGAAACATATTCGGTATTTCTTCTTCCAAACCTGTCAGAATATGCTATATCTGGATCTTTATCCATTTCTTCAAGCACCCATTGAGGAAGTGGAATCCTTCAGCACAAAATAGGAATATATTAGACCTACAAAAATATGACAGAAATAGAAAGCCATTCTTTAAACGAATATCATACAAATAGATCACTTGTAAATGAGAAGTAGATCTAGTATATAAAAGTAAAAAAATATGTTGGCTGCTACAAGTAAATTGAGCTTAAGCACTTTGGGCCACGTTGGTAGGCTCTTCATTGAAATTCTTGGGTACATAGGATAGTTAGAGATGCTACAATTGGAGTCCAAGCCAACCCTAGTCCTGCGTCCTGGTGGTGCGGTAGAGGAGCAGAGGCTCCAGAGAAGGTATAGGCCTGGAGTAGTGCAATGTTTGGTATTTGAGCGAGGGATATTGGCACGCAAAATCGATGGGAAAGGATAAGTATGGTAAGTAGAAGCCCTAAGGGCTACCACTAGTAACTTGAGTTTATGCATTTCAAACCATGATGGTAGGCTCTTCATTCAAGCTACTGGCCAGTAGGCTACTTTTTTTTTTTTTTTTGTTGAACAGCAAAGAAATTTTATAATGTTTGAAATTGTTACAAAGATAAAAGGGATGATGGCATCACATCCCCAAATCTAAGAACAAAAAATTCCTAAATCTAGAAATAATCCAGTAGGCTACTTATGGCACTACCATAGTTACATTAAATGACGGAAAGGAGTGAATAACTAACATTAACCATACCATGAACTAATGAAATCATGCTAATACAAAGGAAAACTAAAGTACACAAGAATTTCCCCATTTCTTAGCTAAAATGTGAGTAGGGTTATCAAAACGTTTTGGATCGAGCAAATCACTGAAGCTCCAATTCACAGTATAAGGCTAAGTAAGCACTTCGGTCATTTATACATTTACTGTTTGGTGTTAGTTAAGTTAGTTTTCTGTATTGAAATAGCAATGATCTGCTGCCAATTCAATCACATACAAATCTCCAGCCAAAAAGTTTCCATATGCCCTGGATATCCATCATTATCACACTTGGAAAGTAAAATGGAAGAGATAGGGTGAAATACTATTGAACAAGGCTACAAAGGATTCAACAAGTAGATTGGAAATGATACACCGTCCCATTTCCCATGAAGGTACAACCCAAAGTTTCAAAGAGACTAACAGTATAGAAGCTAATGTAAAACTAACAGTATAGAAACTGATAGAAGGCTCTACGACTCTGCATTGACAATCAAGTGCTCAACAAAGTGGCCCTATACCCTGAACATGTTTCCAACGCACATAGAGCGGCAGCAGCAAGTGGTCAGGGAGAGGAATCAAGCTCTATCTTCCTTGTTTTATTTCATTAGCTAAACAATTAGAGTGAAGTGCTTAGTAGAGAAGCCAAGCTTCCTCGCCTTGTTTAGAGTTTTCATTATCAGCTCTTCTTAAATCTAGCTTAAAATTCACACATCCGACTAAATTCATTTATACATGATGCATGTACTATAGGTATATCAATTCACAGGCATTACTTGCTAGACATTAAACATAGCAGAGTGAACCAAAACAAGGCTAATTTACCTGAGTCTCTATCTTGCTGGGATAGTTAAAACTTAAAAGTGGAAAATTAAACTTGTGCAGAAATTACTCGAATTGGTTTGACAGCTCCATCTGTCACCACTAATCTAATCTCAATTCGGTTTACCTCTATTATCTAACAGTTCATGTACCATTGATATAGTTGAAGCACAATCAAAATATGGTTTTGGGGGATGGAATTTGTGGCGTCATCATTTTTCCAACTTCTTCCTTAGTTGAGTGTGAGAGATTACCTTTTGTCTTACCAGAAGCAGAAGAAGCATTAGTGAGCAGGGTATCAAACCAAATATTCAGGTATCAAATTTGGTTTATTTTACATTGCTTCCTATTTACATCTACCAGTTTCTTCACTATTTGTAACAGTTCTTTACTTGGGTGGTTGGAATCTTTCTAATCACCCCAAGGGTTTGGCTGAGTTGTCAAGGCTTCGACTTGGGGTTGCTTCCTCATCAGGTCTTAATTCGAAACCTCCACGGTGTTTTCAACTCTTATGGGTCCGGTCCATACGGGACTCCCAGGAAACTCGCAGTGCACGTAAGCCAGTCGGGACCCTAGTCACATAATCCTTCAAAATGTCCCACGTTTTTAGTCTGGCGTTCCCGCACTCGCTTACTCACTCACTCGAATTATGTGACTGAGTCCGGACACAATTATTATAAAATAGAAGTGGAAAATTAGACGAGTAAAAGAAAACCAACCAGAAGGGATCGCCAGGCCCAGTACCGCACTGATGAAACGCCAAGGCGGCTCGAACCTTCAACCCACACCGCCTGGCCATCGCCACGATCTCACCATAGCCTCCCCAATCGTAAACACTAGGACCCTCCCTCTCCACGACCCCCCACCACACCTCCATCACCACCCCGTCCACTCCGGCCGCCGCCAGCGCCCGGAACGACTGCGCCATCGCCTTCCGCCGTCGCACCTGGCCGGACCCCGTCACGGCGTCGGCCGGCAGCGTCACGAACACCGGCGAGCCCCCGCGGCGGTGGCGGCGCGAGAGCGAGACCCCGTGCTGGAGCTCGCCGTCGTCGTTGTCGTTGTTGTCGGGGGAGACGAAGCCGTTGGATGTCGTGGACGAGTTGAGACGGGCGGAGATGGTGAGTGGGCGATGGGATGGAGGGCGAGTCGGGCGGAATCGGACGGTAGAGGTTTTGACGAACCGAGTTGAGTCGGAGCGGGTTGTACGGCAGAAGGAAGGGGAGAAGGTCGGAGCAGAGGGCGAGGCGATTGGCATTTGCTCTTGTTTTGTTCAGAGGTTTGGGGGTTAGGGATTTCAAAACTGCAATGATTTACAGTTCAAGAGAAAGGAGAGACAGAGAGAGATATTTACGTATTTGAGGAGAGAGTAAGGAAGTCATTGGAACGAAGGCGTGGGAGAGACGTGGGATTGCTGCCATCCATCACATTACGCAGCTGGAGAATTGGATTTTTTGGGTACGAGAGACGGAAAGCGAGGAGAGGGAGGGAGTTGGGGTTGTGGGGCCTAAATGGGGGTAATTGGGCGGTTCAGATTAGTTAACGAGTAGTATAATTTTCTGCCGCAGAATATAAACTCATGGCCACAAACTCTTGCTTTTTTTTTTTTTGTTAAAAAATAAACTTCTTTTTGAAAAAAAAAAAAAACTTGAAATTGGCTGCAAATTCGAATCTTTCAGCAGCAGATTGTCAACTCATGGCGGCAAACTATTACTACTGCCTGGTTAAAAAATGAAATCTTGTTAGGAAACTTTGAAATTGGCCGCAAATTCGAATCTTTTAAAAAAAAAAATTGAAATTAACCACAAATTAGAATTTTTCAACCGCAAATTATCAAGGGAATTTATTTTCACACTTCCGTTTTTATCATTTACACTTTTTTTTGTCTTTATTCACATAAAATTACTATCTTGCCCTTTATTCAATACATTTTTTCACACATTCAAGGAAAATATTGTAAATTCACGTAAATAAAAACAAAAAAATGAGTATGGATGATAAATGGGAGTGTGAAAATAATTTTCCAATTATCAATTCGTGGCTGCAAACTACTACTATCTTGTTAAAAAAATGAAATCTTGTTTTAAAAAAACAAAAAACCTTGAAACTGGCCGCAAACATTTATCTATTGGCCGCGAACTGGTTACGTACTGGCCGCAAACTCTTAACAATCATTACAAACTATTTATTGCCTGAATATTCAGTCAACTAACGACCGGAAAAAGAAAGCGAATAGTCGACGGACACGTAGTAGCGAAACAAACGGCCAGGATCATCCCAACGCGAGACCTATTCCCATTGGCTGTGCTAATCGGTCCTCGATTCTGATTGGTACACGTCATCGTCAATGACATGTTCGAATCCACTGCCAGCAGTTACTCCCCCCCGACCTCGCTCTATTTAAATTCCCAGGGTCCTCTCCCGCAACTTCAATTAAACTCCAGGCCCTTCGTGCAAAAAAAACAAAAAACAAAACGCCACTCCGACAACAATCAACGCGAGAACTCTCTCTCTCTCTCTCTCTCTCTCTCTCTCTCTCTCATCCTGCGCAAGATTTCGGTATATACATACGTATACAGTATACAGATCGGCTGTAGAGAGAGAAGGAAGCTAGAGAAGCCATGGGCGGTTCGTGGAGGAGGCGGAGCGGCTCTCCGATCGTACTAGCAATCATCTTCATCGGTATGAATGCGTCTCTTTTGTTTGATTTTACAGATCTGATTCTGGTTTGTATTCATTTTTGATAGTGTGTTTTTCTGTGGTCTATTGGCGTATGTGTGTTGTAGATCTTGCGCTGTACGTCACTTGTAGATATATCATAATCTCATTCACTTCTCGGACATAGATCGGTCGGTGATTACTGAAGAAACCTAGGTTTAGGGATTTTGCGTGTTTAGTTGTGGATTGAAAGAGGGTTTTATGAATTTGCATTATAGCCACCTGTTGTGGTGTTCAAGTGCTTTGTAAATTGCTTACATGAGCTGCTGCCAATTCATGCGAGCTACTTGTTCCTGATTAGTTTTATAAACGAGATTGTATTGAGAACCATCTTACCTTTCTAATGAGCCTGCATTTGAAACATTTGTGGCCCGAGGTTTTATGAGACCTCAAGTCGAATAATATCAAGAGCCCAGTTTTATTAGGTCTCTGGACAAATGGGATTATTGAAATTTGAGAAGAGTTATTCTCAGTGGGCCATAGGTAGTGTGTCTAAGTGGTAATTCGAGTAATGCTGAGAGCCGCTCTTGGTGCTGAATGATGATGTGCATGGGAGAGAGGAACGGATTCGAGTGTATGTGCAATCACTACAGCTTGCAGTTGAATTACACCATGTATGTAGGCATGCCAACCCCAATGGTTATAATGCATAAAGTTATTCTTGGCGATTCTACTAACGCGGAGGGCAACTCTTGATGCTCACTGAAGATGCATTGGGAGGGAGTGGGACACTTAACGTGCTATTTCTACACGATATTTTTACTACGTCACATCATGTTGGTGTCATGAAGGACTAAGAATTGGATATTGACCTGCTTTCCTGTGACATTCTTATAGCTGTTTTGATTTCGAAACTGAATGCTGACAGAATAACATGGACATTACAGTAGTTTATATTCGAAGTTAATTCTTGTCCTTTGCTTGTAACTGGAACTTAGTTCTCAATGGTGGAAGGATTAAGTTCTACAATCTGTTGTTGAATAAGCGTATATTGCATGACAGGTTGTCTATCTGCAATTTCTATTGCCAAAGAGGAAGCCGCGAAGTTGGGTACGGTCATTGGGATAGATCTCGGAACAACCTATTCATGTGTCGGTGTTTACAAAAATGGTCACGTGGAGATCATAGCAAATGACCAAGGAAACCGTATTACCCCATCGTGGGTCGCATTCAGTGAGAATGAGAGACTGATTGGTGAGGCTGCAAAGAACCAAGCTGCAGTCAATCCCGAGCGGACCATCTTCGATGTCAAGAGACTCATTGGAAGAAAGTAATGCTTCTTTCTTAATTTGTTCAGCTTCTAGTTACGAGGTGTAGGGGAATGATCTTTAAAGGCGTTTTGTATACCTTTGATTGGCAGGTTTGAGGACAAGGAGGTTCAAAGGGATATGAAGCTTGTACCGTACAAGATTGTGAACAAGGATGGAAAGCCTTATATTCAAGTTCAGATTAAAGATGGAGAGACCAAGGTCTTCAGCCCTGAAGAAGTCAGTGCTATGATTTTAACTAAAATGAAGGAGACAGCAGAAGCATTCCTTGGAAAGAAAATCAAGGATGCTGTTGTCACTGTTCCTGGTTCGTAGAACTCCTTTTAAGTACTGGTGATTTCGTTGGTGTAGTGACACGTGGTTCACCTTTACATCTTGTGTTTACTCATGTACAAATGTTGTTTATATGGTACTCACTACTATATTTTCATTGCAAACTACAGCTTACTTCAATGACGCCCAAAGACAGGCCACCAAGGATGCTGGTGTCATCGCTGGGCTGAATGTTGCTAGAATTATCAATGAACCAACTGCCGCGGCCATTGCCTACGGATTGGACAAGAAAGGTGGTGAGAAGAACATCCTTGTATTCGACCTTGGTGGTGGGACCTTTGATGTTAGTATCTTGACCATTGATAATGGTGTTTTTGAGGTCCTTGCCACAAATGGTGACACTCATCTTGGAGGTAAGGACAATGTCTGTCATTTATACTCTTTCTTTTTCTGTGTGATCTATATATATATGATAAGCTTTTAAAAGTGCTGTTTGTGAACCTTGAACAACAAAAGTTATTGCACGGTAACTAAATTGTTCAAGTTAGTGGATGACATTCTTTTGGTTATCGTGTGAGAACTCACAAGGAAAGTGTTTGTAGGAAATTTGTTTGTGCTACTGCTATTGCTAAATTAAGCTTTCCTTCAGGTGAGGATTTTGATCAGAGGATAATGGAGTATTTCATCAAATTGATCAAGAAAAAGCACGGAAAGGACATTAGCAAGGACAACAGGGCTCTTGGGAAATTGAGGAGAGAATGTGAAAGGGCAAAGAGAGCCTTGAGCAGTCAGCACCAGGTCCGGGTGGAGATTGAATCTCTTTTTGATGGTACAGATTTCTCCGAACCCTTGACCCGGGCTAGGTTCGAAGAATTGAACAACGATTTGTTCAGAAAGACCATGGGACCTGTAAAGAAGGCTATGGAAGACGCAGGGTTGGAGAAGAACAAGATAGATGAAATCGTTCTTGTTGGTGGAAGTACTAGGATTCCCAAAGTCCAACAGCTCCTCAAGGATTACTTTGATGGGAAGGAGCCCAACAAAGGTGTGAACCCTGACGAGGCTGTTGCTTTTGGTGCTGCTGTACAAGGAGGCATATTGAGTGGTGAAGGCGGTGATGAGACTAAAGGTATTTGTTGGCATTATGTGATATGTTGTTTGGAATGATGTAATAGGAAAATTGCATTGACCGATGTTTTTTTGGATGCCTAACTTCTGATGAAATGTAAACGCAGATATCCTTCTCTTGGATGTGGCACCTCTCACCCTTGGAATAGAAACAGTTGGTGGGGTGATGACCAAGTTGATTCCAAGGAACACTGTCATTCCCACCAAGAAATCACAAGTTTTCACCACTTACCAGGATCAACAGACCACTGTCTCCATTCAGGTACCAAATGCCTGGCTTCTAAGTATAAAAAATTGTTTATTCATCCCTTCCTACTTCCTAATGCTGACAAAGAATGAAGTTGTAACCTGAGTAAATAGTACTTGTGGATTCTTAATTTGACCTGTTCCCCTTTGGATTTCAGGTTTTTGAAGGTGAAAGGAGTCTCACAAAGGATAACAGAAACCTTGGTAAATTTGATCTGACCGGAGTTCCTCCAGCTCCAAGGTTAGCCTGTGCAATTTTGTTAAAAGGTTTCAGTTAAAACTGGTTTGGCTATGGTTGGAAATTTGATCATAATCAATGTTTGGTTGTACAGGGGTACCCCTCAAATTGAAGTTACATTTGAAGTGGACGCAAATGGTATCCTGAACGTCAAGGCTGAAGACAAGGGCACTGGTAAATCAGAGAAGATCACAATCACCAACGACAAGGGCCGTTTGAGCCAAGATGAGATCGATCGGATGGTTAGGGAGGCAGAAGAGTTTGCAGAGGAAGATAAGAAGGTGAAAGAGAGGATTGACGCCCGTAATGGCTTGGAAACATACATCTATAACATGAAGAACCAAATTAATGACAAAGATAAGCTTTCGGAAAAGCTCGAGTCTGATGAGAAGGAGAAGATTGAGACGGCCGTGAAGGAGGCACTTGAGTGGTTGGACGACAACCAGAGTGCTGAGAAAGAAGACTATGACGAGAAGCTTAAAGAAGTGGAAGCCGTTTGTAACCCAATCATAACGGCCGTTTATCAGAGATCAGGTGGGGCCCCAGGTGCCGGTGCCGGATCAGAGGACGATGATGACTCCCATGATGAACTGTAGGAACCGTCGGGGATTTCATTGACCACTGAGGGAGAGAGTGAGAGAGGGTAGCAAATGAGGATATAGGATAATCGAGAAAGTCTTCCTAGTCTCTAATTTTTGTTTGCAACATGTCAAGGGGAGAGCTTTCCCTTCTTCTTCGCTTGGTTTTTTGTAGATGAAGGATACTTTTCGAGGGATAATTCTTGTTTTTACCTGTACTTTGTGTTCCTCTCTTTGATGTTGAAACTTTTAGGTGTCTGCTTATGGATCTCAAGTCTGTGATACTTCCATGGAAATGGCAGCAGAATTGAGAGAATATACTATATAGTGTTGCACGCATTAGATTATTCAGTTCATATCCTGCTCTTCAGAGTGCTATTTTGGCTCACCCAAAAGGCCAAAAAGTGGGCGGTCATTACTAGGCTATCTTTAATCAAATCCGGTGAAGTAAGTTGCCGGCTTCAATTCGGCGATCAAAACCTTGTATGTTTTGTCTATTTTAAGAGGCCATGCAAAAACTTAGCTCAGCTTAATATTCCATGCGTACTTTATCCAAAAGTCTAAGTTTAGAGCCTAATAGAGCAAAATTAGATATTTCGATCAAGTATTTACTGACATTCAATTGAGATGAATTTTTTGGCAAGTATTTACTGACATTCAATTGAGATGAATTTTTCGGCAAGCGGTTTTGATTATTGATTCAGAACCTGCAACATACTTCACCGAATGTTCAATTGAGATGAATTTTTCGATAAAGTGATTTTGATTAGGGAAATGATATTGGCACTCCAAAAATTGATGCAAGCACTCCAAAATCAGTGTAATTCCAAAGCCGTTTTGTTTTGTTTTTGGAGTGCCTGCATCAATTTTTGGAGTGCCAATATCATTTCCCTTTGATTATTGATTCAAAACCTGCAACATATTTCACCTAACGTGGATAAAACTACCTTCACCTTTATCCAAGACAAAGGGTGAACAAAAAATTTCTCTAGTATTTTTACTTGAGTCCTACGAAGATGTAACACATCTGACAAGTTACTGATATAACAATTCAAATTTTGGACCTAAATATTAAAGCAAGACAAGTTTTATTTGAATACTAATTATACTTTATTTGTTAATGTGGGGAAAAGGCAATATTATGCCTGTTTAAACTAAATTCTTGCGAAATGAACAGTTCAAATAAAAATGTTATTACAAATAAAATATCGGGTCTGGAGGTCAAAGATGTTACTACTTATTACTCTGTTAGAATGGACGAAATGCAATAAAAACAGAGGCTGCTATCTTTCTTCAAGTGGGGCCAAAAGATCCTCCCTGCTCCACTAATAAATCATCACATCAAATAAGATTACTGTACTATTTTATCTTCACCAAATGATTTCATCTTGCAGCTATCAGTTTGAAATTCTAGAGTCCAGCTTTCGGATCATCCAAGCCTGCTGCCACGACTCCCATACCACCATCAGATGCAACACCCACTTTTTCCTCGTCGCTTACTTTAGCAAGAGCCGGCTTATCACCATCAAACTCTCGTACAAGTTCGTCGATCTTGCGAAATTGATACGGCCATCGCACATTGTATAGAAATTGGCGAAGATCAAATCGGTTGTCTTCAGGTGAGTAACTCTGCATGAAACATAAAAGGAATCAGTGAAAATAAGATGGAATTAATTTTGAACGTGTAGCTTTGGGTCCGAATCGAGAGACCTCAGCATGATAGGAAGGTGTCAACACGGTCATCTTGTGTCTATTGATAGAGTAGTACTTGAAGAAGTGCTTCACTTTATCGGCCACCTCTGATGGACTAAGACTTGCACCCCATTTATAGCAGAGATTCTGGAAGAAGAAAGATGAATGGAAAACAAAAGAAAAAATAACATATCAAGTACAATGAAAGCTGGCAACCTCTAGGTTTAATTAAGAGGAAAAATAGATCAGGCTCACCACATCCTCTGAAACTGAAAGTCAAATCAAACAGTATCACATGTAAGACGTACTAACATCTTAGTTTTTAGTTAAACCTTTATGTTGCAAGTTAAATTTACTTGTGTAACTTCCATGCAAATCCTCATCACCGTGAGTGCAAGTTTAGAGATTTTTGTTTTAGGATTATATCTCATCGAAACAGATCATTTTTTCATTTTCCCAACTGTATACCGAACCTGTCTTCAAAGAAAAACAATAAAAAATAAAAAAACTGTATACCGAACCACGTTGATATGTTTTTATGCACAAAGTTGAATGGCAAGAGTCCACTGCTAATGGTGGGGGTCTTCCAGTAGGATTAGGAAGTTTAAAACAAACCTGGAACATGGATACAGGACCGCAGCGGAAAATCTTCCGCAACCTTCCATAGGCTGAAAGTTCCTCATATGTCATTCCCATGTCCACTTCATCCAGCTGTTTCACAGAGTATATACATAAATAAGTGTAGCATCAGATCTTAACCAGTAGCATAACTCTTGAACTTCTTTGGATTTGAGAAGATGACAAAAATGGGACAGTTGAAAGAAATTTGGCATGTTGTCAACATCCAGGAGGTCCATGCAAGTCAATGTGTTAAAAGAAGGTGTTTGAATGGGTTGAGATGGATACAGGTCCATTACTCCATGACAAATAAATACGTAAGATCCGTAGTGAGTAACTCGATGGTTCAAGCCTCCCCATCTACTTGATTTACCTTCTTTTATGCCTTGTTTGGATCATGTTTTGAAAATTATTGGGTTTAGTTTTTGGGGTAATGAGTGGAGAGAGAAATTAGGGTAATAATTGGAGATAGAGGTAATGAGTGGAGAGAGATAGAGAGAGAAATGAGATTAATGATTGGAGATAGGGTTAATGAGTGGAGAGAAAAATGAAAGTAATGATTGGAAGGTGGGGTAATGAGTGTTTTTTGAGTTGGAAAAATAATTTCAAGTTATGATCTGAACAAGGCATTAGGGTGCAAGGTGCCGTTTCTAATACATTGAAGAAAACCACTCCCCTAGTTGGACCATGACATGTGCTTGCTGCTCATACACATGAATCCTACACTGTTAGCTCTCTATTCACACAAACTTAAAAATTCGATGGGTGTCTTGAAACTTGGACATCACCTTAAGAAAGGAAGGTCCTATGAAGCTAATACCAGCAGGTACATGTATGTTAAGTCTGGTGTTCGGTACTTCAGTGCACCTTTTGATTATGGTATTGTAAGACATCTAGAGAATGAAGGGAAAATAGAAGTAAACACTACTCAGAAGTTCGGATAGGAGAAAGACAGAAAAAGCAAATCCAACAAGTACCTTTCAACCCAAGAATGAAAACAGTAAAATCATATCTGAGAAGTAACCACTAAGCCAGGAAGGGTCAGAAAATGTTGCAACAGAACGTCTGTGTGACCATTGATATCTCAATGGCTGAACTTTTGACACAAGAAATACATATTTACCAAGGAGAACATATAAAGAATATCATCATACAAATCCTGATAATAAGTACCTGGCTGTAGTTGGACCGTATAGGCTCTAGTTCAGCAGTGGGTGGAGCGGCCTCGATTTCTGCTAAAGATGTGTAGCCAAGATGTGCCGCAGCCCATCGTAGAAATCTCCGAAGATCCTGCTTACTAATACTTCCAATTGGATTTATATCTGCTGAACTGCAATCATACTGCACAAGAAAGATTAACACTGTTCTAATAAAGACATGAGGTATTAGTCATATGAACATCCCAAAAGATGGGAAAACGCAAAACTAAACTATTTACCAATACTCTCCATTACTTTTCACCACAAGTGAATAGAAAATTAAATTTGCTTAGACCATTGATGAATTTTGCTGAGTATCCCCTAATTATTCCTCTTGAATAGCCTACTTCATGGCACCACATATCTTACGTCTTCATTTTGGAAAATAATCCATGAAATACATGGAGTAACCAAGGTCCCCAGAGCCAAAAACCTGCTATATCAAAATTTTCTTCACAGAAGTAAATATACCTTTGTCAGGTAACCACGCAATCCTTCATCCACATTGGAGCTACCTAGTACAAGATAAAAACCCGGCTTGTTATGCACCCATGGCAAGAGTGAAGCTAACATAAATGCCAACACCATTCTTATTCGAGCTTGAATGTTCTGCAACCCCAAATTTTCAATGTTTGATCCCCCATCAACCTACGAACATAGAATCAGGTCAAGATGCCAGCCAAGCACGTTAAGAAAACATCCAACGCCAAGCAGAATTAATCTTAGATCTATATGGAAACATAGATACTTTCCATGGCCAAGATTTTGGTCACAAGCTGCAATCTATCATTTAAAAAAAAGCAAATTTCGTACAAGTTGAGAACATTACTCAAGTTAATTTTAACCCTTGCATACTCTACCTTGTAACGTGGTCGCTTTCCCGTAAGGGTTTGGAAAAGGGAAAGTAGAGCAGAAACAACACCATCTATGGAAACATCTAGATGCCATGAGCCAATTTCAGTTGCCAGCACCTTCGCCCTCATTCTTGTTGCTTCAGAACTGTAATGAAGAAACCATGTTACTGATCAATAGAAGATAGAAAGGATCTAGTCTTGTAATTGCAATGTATAGGAAGGAAAATTACATTTTCCAAGAAACAATGAACTTGGAAAAATCATGAAACTCCCAAACAACAAATTAACTTCCCTTAATATCTGTTTATTCAATCATTTGACATGAAATCGAAAGCAACAGCTTCCTAGGATCCAACAAAGAGGGCAATTCGGTTTGGTTTAGATGAGCCATAATCCCACAAAGCCAGCATTTTGGCCAAGGGCTAAACATTAGATTGCTGAAATCACACAGAGAGAAATACTAATTTGGTAGTGCCAGGAGACAAGAAAGTGCCTATATTCAGCACATAGATTATTAGTAAATGACAGCTTACGCACCCGAAGCCACTAACAAAGATTCTAAGTTGCCGTAAAGGCCAAGCAATGTGGAAGAAAATGACCTTCAAAAAGGACTCATTACTTTTGTGCAGAGACAATAAATATAGACACTCTCAATATTGCGTAAGATACACTGAAGAACTTAGAGTGCCAGTGAAAGGAAAATAAGTGCCAGACCAACCACGTAGAAAATCGGAAAAAGCTATGGGTACATCCATACATATGAGCGTGTACATATCGTGCACATATGGGTTTTGTGGGGCCCACCTCGGGTCCCATAGAGATGATTTGAACCGCCCATTATTTTTAAAACATTTTTTTATGGAGCCCTGTAAAAAATCAACTCAACCCGATATCGGTAAGGATTTTTTCGGAATTTGGTTTCGCCCTTACAAATTCCGAAAAAATCCTTGACGATATTGGGTTGAGCTGATTTTTTACATGGCTCCATAAAAAAATGTTTTAAAAATAATGGTTGGTTTGAATCATCTCTGTGGAGCCCGAGGTGGACCCCACAAAACTCATATGTGCATGGTATGTACATACCATATGTACCCATAGCAGTGCTCAAATCAGCGGCAAGTGTAGAGCATATGTTATGCTTACATGTACTCACCTATTTTCAGATCCCATGAATACTGTGTAAAATATGCGTTTCGCAAATTCTTTGCTATCAGTAGGAAACTCTCCATCAGTATAATGACCAATTCTTATAGCATCAGCTTTGACTTGTTCATCCCCATTTTCAATTTCTGCATGCACAAGACATGATTCAATGAATAAGGAACAAAAATGATATTTTCAGGGTTCTAGGTCACAAAAGACCTGTTTTTCTGTTCTATCTGTTATTTTATATAGGATATGCAACTTTGAAGGGACATCGGCTCCAGAAACCAAGAGCTGATTTATTGCTCTGAACCCCAAATAATGGTGCTGCAGGATAAAGGCTCAAAAGAAGCCCAGAACTGTTGCTAACCACAGTTGCCCAACTAAACAACGCTAATGCCCACTACTTGGAGTAATATAAACGAATCCTTTCTTGTCACTAGGTCTATCTGGGGCCCTGTCTTTTGGCATTCATGTTACTTGAATGATTGACACTACTAGAGGAATGTACATCATGAAAACGTTGCTCAAATCTTACCTGAGGAAATCAGAAGGTTGATACAGTCTATCCACCACCTAGCACAGCCTACAATCATGTCTACATAACTGAATAGAGAATGCACATGGTTCATTAATTCAAATCCGTAGTTACAATCATGTTTACATTGATTGAATAGAGATGCACATGGCTCATCAATCGTGGTCTATTGCTAGTAAGTATGTCCATAGTTACTGAATGCACAGGGTTCACCGATTTCATGTCCATATGTTCAATTGCTAGCAGTAAATGCATCACTAGTACCAATCAGTGATGGTATTCCAACCGGGTTTGTGTAGCTTAAAAATCACCACTCTTGCAAAAGCACCATTAATGATTCAACACTGACATAAGCGCGGCAGATGAAAAATCAACTGCATCCATTTGTCCTCCAACAACTATAACTCATAGAAAGATAGGTATAACACCTTGAGTTGATACAACAATCTATCTAATACAATATCAAAAGACTCCACAGTGTGTTAAGATCAAGCTGACCTTTTACTACCAGCTGGCACATGCAGCCAACTATAGCAGCAACAGATGAGCTATCAGCACCACCAGAGAGTGGAAGCAGAAAACCAGAAGCTCCACTTCTTCTTAAATAATCCCACATCCAGCAACTAGGTCCAAAAGCTATTTCTTCCTCTGGAGAGTGATATCTAATCTACAAATAAAAATATCACAGAATAAAGCCAACTTCACTCGGTATATTCATGAGTCAGAATACAGAACATCATGGAAAGCCACTAGAATTGCCAAATGGCAAAGAAATCAAAATCAGTCCTCTGGTGGTCCATAAGTGAAAACAAGACCATTCTTCCAAGATGGATTAACAAGACAAGCGTTGACATCAAATGCTTTTTGACCACCTTTTCCTGACCACAAACTTACCTCAAGAGGACTTGAAAGGGGCATTTGAAGGTTAAAAGGCTGACAAAGCTTGTAAGGTGTTGCTACTGATGGAACTTTTGGGTTGCAACTTGCTTGCTCTTGAAAACTGCTAATAGATCCTCTTAGACTTGCAACCTGCCATCAAGTAGTTGATGAGGAATTACTCAGGTTTAAACATGCAATGCTGATAAAACCACACAGAGGTCCAATATACCAGGGAATAAATAGCCAAAGAAAATCTTAATTACTCGCATTAGCATGTCAGGTAGATGCACTCTTTTACAGACCTGTCCTATCATAGGGAAATTTAAATCATCGTGGGATACAGCTTGTGCAACAGCATGAACCATAACATAAAGAATTTTCACAGTAAACAGATGAGGCAGATAATAAGTCAACCAACTGTTACTATAGCACAAAGAGCAAAGGAAAGGAAAGCAAAGTGGAAATTTGATGATACATCAACAACCAGCATAGCAAAGGAGACAGTGCCATGGCATACTCTTATCCAAGATTTTACTCTGTACATCACTTGACATGTGTTCTGATGACTGGAGCTGGTGATGTTGCTTTCAAGCTCAATAGTGTTTCTCAGCTGCTTTTTATATTGGTCTATGCCTAAACTCATGACTGTGAAAATCAAGAAGACCAAGAAAGAGAAGGATGCCAAGATGGGGGCGTGGTAAGACCAGGAAAGATATGATTAGAAGTGATTACATCAGGGAAATGGTAGGAATAACACCGCCAAATATAAATTGCGAGAGAACAAGCCAAGATTGGTTGGCCATGTATTACAAACTGGTGAACGCAGTGGTAAAGAAGACAATTATGATCACTGTTAAGTGAAATTTAGGAGGAGGGGACCGACCTGAAATGGGATAATATAACAACACGAAATATGTACTTCAGTATAACTGAGATTATTTCCCCAGACAGGACAGAATGCAAGAAAGGATTTATATAGCTTTACCCCAATTGAAATGGACACTAGTCTCAGTAAGGTTTGATTTGGCTAGGTTTAATCAGCCTATCGCAGAAAAATCAAACTAGCGTTCTTAAAAGTATTGGTCATGGGAACATTATGTGCTCGATATGGATAATTTCAGCTCCCTGGACTGCTTGTTGCTCCTGACAGAAATCTTCACCAGTCATGAGCAATGATTTACAACTGATGGTAATCACAAACTCAAGTGCTTGAAGAAGTGAAAAGCAGTAGCAGCATTGGTAAAGGAGAACTATAGTTTTCAAGCCAAGAAAGTGAACTTGGAGCATACCGCATCTAGATCTATTTGAGCAACCACCACCTCAACATCGTTCAAAGAAAATTGTGAGCCTTGAGCAACCACATCCCCATTCAAAACAACACAGGAACATCCATCTGCCATGTATAAGATTATTAATTAAAAAATAAAACGTACTTCAATTATCTCATAAACGGAAAAATGGTTAGGTAAAAGGGAACACCATGTCTAAGCCGTACCAACAGAAGTCAAATAAATACTTGTTATTTACCATAATACAGGCGGCCACCATCACATCCTTGTTGATTACTATACATGTAGACACCTCCACGACTATGTGTGGCACCTATAAAAGAACGAAGGCGAAGGTCAAGCTTTCGCAGTTGGTGGTGACTTCCACTGGCATTCATAAACACTTCAACACCATTCAATGCAAGCTCAGCATGAGGAGGAATGGGAGTATAAAGTTCTTCACAAACCTCAGCTGCAACAGCTCTGTCAGCACATGAATGCTTCAAAAATTAGAAGTCACATTATAGCTACTCAAAAGTACTTAAAAAAAGCCAAGCAGGTAGGCTATTAATGCATATAACCGATGCTGTCCCACCATGTATCAGTCAATAGATACAAGAACTACCCATTTACCATTGAAAATAATTGGTACAAGCTGGCAGCCATATAATAAACAGACTAAAATAAGGGAATCAACACTACCTCCACTTAATCTTGTTTACATGTTCTCTTTTTTAATTGTAGTGTTCTAATCAGCCTGGTGTTTTGCATTTTTTCAACTGTGCATGACAAACTTACGCTACAAAAAATAGTAGGAAATAGGACATTCTGTATCATTTATCACTTTCATATGCAGGTGGGAGCAATGTATGGCTTTCCTCAAAAAAAAAATCTCATTTGCATACAGATTAAGAATGGCAACAACATAACAGAAGCAAAAGGGAAAGCAATAAAGACATTTTAACATACGTGTCCAAGAATTGAATGTAACCATAGCCAAAAGGCACTGTTTGCTGCGACAAAGCCGTGGAAATTTCACTAGGAAGCTGAAAGTCCACAAGCTCTTTGTGCTTCCATGCTGTAAACCATCGAAGTTCCCTGTAGTTGCCGTCATTTGCGAGCCACATCTTTGGCCGTATCATGATAATTTTTCTGTTCAGACATAATACTTGACAATTGTAACGCTCTGACCCTCTTATAACAGGCATACCAAAGCTACATAATATGCCATCTGTCCAATCACTGAGTAAAATATCCTTTAAGCACTCCCACCTGTAGTTGATTTACTTCAAAGTCAGGACTCAAAAATGAATTATAGCTACTTGCAGGCACCATAAATCTTTGAAAACTATTGATTGCACGCATCATCACGATAAATGGGTGGTATATCCGTATACATGGACATGTAGACAATATGTTGACAAGCACATAAAGATGGGATCATATTTATGAGACGACGACCGTCTTTACATGGATACCGTAAAACTGTTGTAGGCCGTAACAATTTTCCAGGTTTTCGATCAAGTACGTGTAAGTTTCATCTAGAGGTAAGATGGAAGATAAAGGCTGTGGCTTTTCATCTAGAGGTAAGATGGAAGATAAAGGCTGTGGCTTTTTCTGTTTTCCCCGTCAATTTTTCTTTGAGTATAAAGGCTGTGGCATCATGCCTTGTTCGGATCAAGTTTTGAAAAAAAATTCTAATTCAAAAAATACTTATTACCCCTACTTTTAATCATTTTTCTCTCTACTCATTACCCATATCTCCAATCATTATTCTCATTTATCTCTCTATCTCTCTCCACTCATTACCTCTATCTCCAATTATTATCCTAATTTCTCTTCACTCATTATCCCAAAAACCAAACCCAAAAATTTCAAAAACTCATCCAAACACAACATGAATATATTATTCTTGCATTATAAGAACTACATAAAACAATTTGCTGTAAATAATTAAACATCATCGAGAAATACTTGAAAAGAAAACGAAACTTTATTGAAGTTGTGTCTAAACTGAAGTAAACCCGACTGTCACTGTACAAATACAGTAATATATTCAAAGTAAGAAAGCAATACCAAATAGAACCTGCGATATAATCAACAAAATTGATTCAACCAAGCTAGTGGATGTGATTTAAGTACAAAAAAACAAAATGCAGAGCCTTATTATCCAATTTGTGCTAATACAAAGTAACATTTTTTTCAATGAACAAACTAAAAATCCAACATTTATGCAATTGGCTCCAAAATCAGCTCAATTTATCCATTACGTGGACCAAGAAATGAGGAAAACACAGAGACATATGAGCGAATTAGTTTAGTACAAATAACGCTTTGTCCAGTAAACGAAGTAAAAAATCGAATTTCTACACAATTTGAGCCAAATTGAACTCAACTATCCATTTAAGTGGACCGAGGAATGAATTCACCAGAATGCAGACTCTTGTGACCCTTAAGTGCTCAACAACCTACGAATATCATTTTGTTCAATTAACAAAGAAAACATCCAACTCGTATAAAATCAGCCCCAAAAGAAACTCAATTATCCATTCCGTGGACTGAGAAACGAGAAAAAAGCAGAGACATTAGAGCGAATTAGGTTTATACAACCAACGCTTTGTCCAATTAACTCTGTAAAAACTCTAAAGTCCAACTATTAGCGCCAAATTCAACGCAAGTGTCCATTATGTGGACCAAGAAACGAGCACAAACACAGAGACATACGAGTGAATTAGGCTTGTGCGAACAACGCTACATCCGATTAACTCCGGAAAAAAACTCAAACTTTTATGAACAATTAGCGCCAAAATCAACTCAATTATCCAAGTAAAAAGGTGTTGTAGTAGTGTATGTACAAACTCGAATTTTCAACCATTAGCGCCAAATTCAACTCAATTATCCATTACGTGGACCAAGAAACGAGCACAAACACAGAGACATATCAGCAAATTAGGTTTGTGCGAACAACGCTACGCCCGATTAACTCCGAAAAAACTTGAACTTTAATAAACAATTAGCGCCAAAAGCAACTCAATTTATCCAAGTAAAAAGGTGGTGTAGTAATAGTGTATGTACAGCCGTACGTGACTTACGCGTGAGCGACGGTGTCGAGCTCCAAGAAATGATCTTCGCAGCCGTAACCGGTGATTTCGAGCTCGGGGCCGAGCCTGATGACGGCGCCCGACTGTTTGGCCCGAGTAATGGATTCCTTGATGTTGTTGAGGTTGCAGTCGAAATCCATAGCCCATTGATTCAAGTTGCAAGTGGCGACTTTCAGCAGCCTCATCTTCCGATTTCCGATACGAGGTTTTTTCCCGATTGGCGTGCTTGGGAAGGAAGAGCCTCGGATCGACGCGAATCCCAATCGACAAACAGTCGAAAAGTGGCACAAAACCGGAATTGGTTAACTCGCGCAATTTGGATTCGGGTTCGTGAGATTGCATAACAATCTCAGGTGTGATCTGTGGCCCAATCTATCTATTTTTTTATACATAAATTACTCTGATCATCTCCGATTGTGAACTTATAGGCATTGGATTGATATGGTCTTCGACGTGGTTTACCTTCTCAACAGACTCTACAGTCTTAACCGTTTCGATCATTCAAATAAACCGAAAGGAGTTCACAATTGACGGATAAATTTTTGCGTGTCGGGTGGGTATCGCGTAGTGTCCGTTTGGCCTATCGGGCAGTCCATTCTAGATTTAGAGAGAGAAAGAGAGGAGAGAGTGGTGGGGTGAGAGAAAATAGAGTTTCAATAGAAATTGTCTAACACACTTTTGGAAGGCCTGAATAGACTGTTCGGGCACCATGTAGGCACGACCATCTGGTATCCATCCGTATCAAAAAATTCCTACAATTGACGACGAATCACACCATGCAAGTTCGGAGCTTCACATGGTGCGGTGCGACGTCATTTAAATGAAATCGCTTGTTTAAGATGACACCGAGCTATTTGCAATCACAAATTTTTTAGAAAGTTTATAAATACAACTGCGAATTTACTGCATGTAACGTTTGTTAAATTAAACATGCAAATTAACAATTGCCTCTAGCCCTTTGATTCCTTTATTTGATTCGAAGTTTTTCTTTTCTGAGCTGACTTTCTGATTACAAATGTTTTGTTTGGATTGATGTTTGAAATTTTTTTTGAAAAATAATATGGGTAATAAATTGAGAAAGATAAAGAGAGAAATATTGGGAGTAGAGAGAATCTAGAGGGAATTTTTAAAAAAATGTTTTTTGAATTCTAGAGAGAACAAGGCAAAATTGTCCATGTGAAACTATGAAAGTGAACCCTCAAACACGCTCTCCTTTTCCCTTAGAACACGGGATCAGTCAATTTGAATTAAGACTTTGATTAATATCAGGAAGGGAAGTCTCAGTTTGGAGTTGGAACCACTAGTACGTGCAATCCAATAAATGTTCATAAACTCTCCAAATTACCTTTCCCTATTTCAAACCTAATTTCTTCCCGAGTAATGCTATATGTACCGATTGGGGGAGGAAAATCGTACTGACGGCTGCCGGCGGGTCGTCTCCGGCCACCGGACGGCCGATCCGAGCTGTCCAAAAATTCTAAAAAAAAAAACCGATGGGGCCAACGTAAGAATCAACAGCATCCGAGGTGTGTAGGGTACTTGATCCGAGCACCCTTTTTTGTGTATATATACACCAAAAAAATGTGCTCGAATCAAGCACCTTACACACCTTGGATGCCGTTGATTTCGCATAAGCCCCATCGGTTTTTTTTTAAGAATTTTTGAACGGTTCGGATCGACCGTACGGTGGCCAGAGACGGCCCGCCGGCAGCCGTCGGTACAATTTCTCTCATCTCCGGTCAGTACTTATATGATTTTCGTTTCTTCCCTAAATTCTAGAACTTCTCTCCCCGTTCTCTCTCTCCCCATAAATTCTCCATTTTCCCCTTCTGTCTCTCTCCCTCTCCCCGTCGTCGTCAATTTCTTCCTCTTTCTTTTCCCGTTCTCCATCACTCCATATATGAAAATCCTAGCGCGCTCTCTCTCTCATAGATTGATGACAAATATATTGTTGATATATATTTGTTTATTCGTGTATTTGACAAATACTTGCGGTTTCACGTTAGCAGGAAATTAAATAAATAAATAACTGCCCCATTTGTTTTACCGACATTCAGATGTTAGAATCTGAAACGTCCTATAAATTTCAAACACAAGAACTTGAAATTACGCAAACATTTCAGTTTCTAGAACTCGAAATATTATATAAACTACATACATTAGAATCTAAAAATTCATGTAAATGGACATTCATTTTTATTTTATTTTTGTACTCGTGGAATGCTTCGCCCTCTTCTTCATAGCCACCTCCTCCCCTAAAGACTTATTCACAAACTTCCTATACTTCTCGCTCATTTCGCATGAAAATCTCATCATTGGTTTGCGATTCTTAATAAATTTCTCTGAGGCCTTAATGATAATGACAAAGCCGTGTCATTTACCCGTAGATCTTATCTACTCTACCAACTCTTCCTTAGACGAAAATTCCTACACAAAAATAAAAATAATAATAACCTGTACTACAAGGTTTTATGCATGAAAAAAACTCCATGGTTAAAGCTCTTACTTGATCCGTTGTGAAATACTACTCCGTATAATCATATAGTATAGGAGTGAGAGTAAGATTAGTTATGGGCCCTACATAACTACCAAACATTTAAGTGTCACTTTAGAACACCCAAAGAAAAATTAATTAAGCACACTCTGCACAATATTTGAACTCTAGAGTTTGAAATTTCGGCAGCATTTTAAGTCTTAGAATATGATATTATCAACAAGTTTCGAACTCTAGAGTTTGAAATTTTGGAAGCATTTCAAGTTTTAGAATTTGATATTGTTTACAAGTTTTGAACTCTAGAGTTTACAAATTTGGCATAATTTCGAATTTTAGAATCTGAAAATATCGGGACATAACTAGTTTAAAAATGAAGGAGTGATTATTGTTTACAATTTTCAAACTCTAGAGTTTGAAATTTTGACAGAATTTTGAGTTTTAGAATATGATATTGTCATCAATTTTCAAACTGTAACGACCCTGATTTTTGGTAAATAAAAATTTCATTAAATATTTAAATTTTATTACTTGGATTTGCTACTAAAAAATTTTTCTTTTTATTTTAATAATCCGTCATAATTAGATTTGAGATTTATAAAATTATATATTTTCACGCCGAGCAATCTAGTCATTTTCTAAAGACAAGTATACTTGTAGAAGCACTTGTATTTTTTTTTAGTGAGTTAAATAAAATCTTTAAATTATATTTCTTGGCTAGAAATCCTACTTGGCAAGTAGAATTAGTTTCCAACCAATTCGTTAGAAAACCCTAATTACCGTTTCAATCTAGTTACAATTTCCTAACCCGAGATGGACCTTTTTGACCGTCTTTGAGCCTTATGAAACCCTCCGAACCCTATTGAACCATTAGACTATAAGAGTAATCATTTTTATGTTTAGTCATTTCACTTTACCTAGCATCATTACTTACCCTACCTATTGGATAATAAAGGCAAGAGAAAACTTTAACCTTTGGTCCATAATTGTTAGGGAAAATATTATCCCTTAGACAATATATTCCCATGACTAGTCATATCAAATTATTACCAATATTCCTTTACCCCTTGGTCCAAAATTGTTAGGGAAATTTTTACCCCTTGGTTAATAGACCTTTGACTTGCCATTAAGCATGACAAGACTAGTCATGCCAACGAATCTCATCATTTTGATTCCTAGCCTTGCCATGCATGCACACCTATATTCTTAAGCCTAGCTATCGTAGGTTTTACTTTCATAGATTTTTCCTAGAAGTATATAGACACAAGAGAGAGAGAGAGAGAGAGAGAGAGAGAGAGGGCCGGATGGAGAGAGGGAGAGAAAGGCCGGATGGGGAGAGGGAGGTGGAGTGTGTGATTGTGTTTTGGTTACTTACACAAGCAACCTTTATAGCCGTAAGCCTATTTTTGACCATGCCAACCCATTTCTAGTCTTCCAAAGTACAATGATTCTATTCTTTCTTGCAAGCAACCTCCCCATAGACTTGACAAGCCAAAAACCCTTCATGATGGCCTAAGATTTGGCCTAAAATGAAAGTGACAAGTCATGGAAGGCTATGACTTGGTTGAAAGGCTTGAAATGACAAGACAATGGAGCAAATCCATGAGAGAGAGAGAGAGGGATATGGCTGGCCATAGAGGAGGGATAAGGAGCTCAAGTGTTGGCTATAAATAGCACCCCATGCCTTCCATTCAACTCACACCCTCACTCAATTGCCATTTCCATTTTTCAGACAGCTTACTGCCCTCCACGAATCTCCATTTTTCTCCTGCTTAAAGTAGTTTTTAGGACCAACTCCCTTCGAAAAAGTTGTAGAGCACTTCGAAACCTTCAAGTTAAACCCAAGAACCATCCAAATCGGTGAAGAAATGACAAAGATATTGGCATCCGAAGTTCAGTAAAAATCTCGGATTCCTATTTCCAGACAGCATACTGTCTTCTCATTTATCATCATTTTTCTCCTACCTAAAGTAGTTTCTAGGACCAACTTCCTTCCCGAAAGTCGTAGAGCACTTCGAGAGCTTCAATTTCAACCCAAGAACGATCGTATTCGGCCAAATATTGACTGAGTTACTGCCGTCCGAAGTTCGGTCCAGATTGCAAGTTTTCACTGCCCGTAGGAAATTTCCAACTAGCTTATTCGGCCCCGACGAAGTTTCGGATCAAGGTAGATTTTCTCTACTCATTTCCCTAAGTATAAGCAGAATATTCTTAAGCATTCCCTTAAGTAGATAAGGTTATCTATTGCTTTAAATGATATGTGTGATACTTGTATGCATGAGGAACTTGAAAAGAGTTTTCTTTAAAAAGATGAAAAGGAAGGGGAATATGTTGAATATATTGACTTTATTTTTCGGAAAAGTATATGTTGTTTAGACCTTCTCAAAAAGAAAGAAAGAACGGTTTTCGAAAGATAGAATTTGACACTTGAATAGAAGTATTCGTATTTTGATCTTTAAGATGGTTATGAGCATGATTATTAATATAGAATTGGATGATCTTGCTAGTAGTTTCAAGATTACAATGAATGATTTATGTTTGTAAAAAGTCCTACCGCGGAGTCTATGCATGAAAACGAGACACGGAAATCGAGAAAGTAGAAACATGACACCTAGGGTATGGTTAATGAAAGGAAATGTTTTTTTTCGAGGAATGAAATATTTTGAAACTACATAATGACCGATTTTATGTGAGTTGTGTGTGAAAAGTAAGATTTGTGAAAAACCCAATGAAAACCCGGAGCGGCGGAATCATTGTGGGGATACTCGGGAACCCGGAGCGGCGGAACCGAGGGTTTAGTTTTTTTCGAAAACCCCAAATGGGAATCCGGAGCGGCGGAACCATTGTGGGATACTCGGGAACCCGGAGCGGCGGAACCGAGGGTTTTGAATTGTGTGCGTTCCCATGGGAACCCGGAGCGGCGGAACCATGGTGAGGAATGGCTTGGTTATCCGTGGAGAGGAGCCAATGCAAGTTTTGTGTGCCAATGGGAACCCGGTGTAGCGGAACCATTGTGAGGATGCTCGGGAACCCGGAACGGTGGAACCGAGGTTGGGTGTGTTAAAAACGGATTTTGAAAATATTGATTTGGTTATGAAAAGTGAAAATGGAGACACGGTCTATGATGAGTCACGTAGGAGAAACACAGAAAAACATGGACACCAACGATACTTGATTAGTGAATATGGATGGGCTATCGTTAATCGTTTTTGTTAAACCTACTTGTACTCTGTTGATTTTATGATATATTGTTTGTAAGTTTAGGGTTAGTGGGTTTGGATATTCTATTGAGCTTTTGTAAGCTCACGGTGTTACCTTTGGTGACCCTGACATATTATATTGGTGGCGACGCCGGTATAATGTGTCAGACCGTATAGATGAACAGGGTGAACTTTACACCTTGAAAGCGTTTGGAGCCGAGGAGCTGGCCAGGATGGAGGAAGAAGCGGAGCAGTAGATAGGAACTCTAGTCTACCCTCCCTTTGTTGAATAAGATTACTCTTTTGAGAATATTCTGTAATATTGAGCCAGACTCCAATTAGTTTTTCAATGAAATTGCCTATTTAACGTTCCCAAAATTAGGGACGTTACACAAACTCTAGAGTTTGAAATTTTGGCATAATTTCAAGTTTTAGAATTCTATAATGTCGGGACAAAATTAGGTTAAAAATGGAGGAGTGATGAGTTACTTTTTACTGTGATTTTGGCTCCGAAACTACAGCAGCTATGGCTTCCTCTTTCATGCCAACTTTCATTTTCATTGCACAGTCTTTCAATCTCCAATCAAAATGCACATTGTTCTCATATGTTGGGTCAAATACTTCTTCTTTACCAATGGAGTGAGAGAAAGCAATGGAGGTTTCCATTGAGAGTTAGGAGTTATGATGTGAGAGTTCGGAGGCAGATGTGGACTGATTTACGGTGGGAGGTGGGAGCTTTTAAAGCTTGTTTATAGTCAACAATGGTGGTGAACTTGGAACCAGAAGCAAAAAGTTGGGGTAAACCTGGAAGAAGATGGAAGAAAGAGGAATTGAAATATGGAGGGAAATATGAATTATTGGGTATATGTTTTCGACGTGATTATATGTTTGTGAATGTATATAATAAAAGCAGGGGTAATTTTGTTCATTTTTTGTAAGGGCATTTTTATCCGAACATTATTTACTTAAAAAACAAGTTACATGCAATAAATTCACAGTTACATTTATAAACTCCCATTTTTATACGCAGCCTGTTTTAAAATAAATTACTTTCAAACAAAAATACCCTTAAAAATTGACAAAAATACCCCCAATAAAATGAGGTGGTTTCATAATGGCAAAAATCATCCGTCATTTTCTTCCCCCAGCACACCTCCAACCCTGATCAACTCTTTCAGTCCTATCTTCCTGCAAAAACCCTAGCCCCTCTCTCTCTCCGCTGCTCAACCAACAACCAGAAAACAATGGTACTCTCTCTCCTCTCCCTCTCTTATCTTCGTATTCTTACTCATCTGTTTCATATTTATTCATTCATATGTGTATATAATTTTGCCGTGTTTGATTTGTACTTGCATATATGTATTTGCAGATGGGGGAAGCAGTAAACTCTAAAACGTACCCGCTACCCAATGCTCACTCATCGGAAAAAGGCCTAGAAAAACTCAGATTCATCTGTATGGAACTCGCATTTATTGGCCAGAGAACCCAGTCCCATCATGCATTAGCAAAATGCGTGATGTTAATCCCGCATTTTGTGAATGTGTTATACAAAACATGATACATTCAGAATTTGCGTTTTTAACACAAAAAAAAAAAAAAAGACATGACGCATCTTCAAGATGTGCTATAAAGTATTCGGGTATTAGAATATGAATTTTGTAAACATTTTCGGAAGTTAATTTCTGATTTTGGTAGTGATTTTCGAGACGAGTGTCCGATTGGTGTTCATTGTGGCCGACGGTGGTGGCGATATTAGTGATGGAGGTGGTGATTGTGGCCGCCGGGTGTGGTGGAGGAAGGATCTGCTGCTTCTGATGTGGTGTGGTGTGCTGCCGGTTGTCTGGTGCGGTGGTGGTGGTGAACAGATAGAGAAGAGGGAAACAGGGAGAGAGGGAGAAGGGAAGAATGGTGGTGTCGTCCGGGGGTGGTGACGGCGGTTGTGGAGGATTTGGTGGTGGTGCATGAGAGATGGTTCAATTTTTGGGGAAAAATTCGTTTTTGGGTATGCAGGGGCAATCTTGGAAGTTTAGGGAAATTTTTGGGGTTGTATAAACCTACCCGATGTTCCAATGAAACCTGACGACGTCGTTACAATCGGGTTCAAGGTATTCAAAAGCTACTGCTCCGGCCACGATAGGCGGCCGCCGATAAAACCAGGTCTCTCTCTCTCTCTCATTCTCGGTGTAACAGGTCTACATCTGTTCTTTATCTCTTCACTCCTCCGCCTCGCTCTGAATAGTTCAGTTTATTTGCATTCTTTTTCACAATTTGTATGAGTTGTTGATGATTTGTGTTTTCTCGAGTGTTTCAATTTTGAAGTCACAAGAAATGGTGACTGGGTTCAACGCTGATTTTAGGTTTTATTCCCGTTTTCTAGTTTGTAGTCACTTCAAGGGACGAAGGGTTAAAAATTTCAGCGCTGTGTTGGTTTTGCTACTGTTTTGAAATTTGACACTGCAAAAGAGGATTTCTCTCTGAAGGGACTTGAACTGTTCAATAGTTTCCTTTAGACTAGAATCACTAGTTCAGTTGAAGGGTATGTCGGTTCTTCAAACTGGAAAAATGGCAACCCCTTTACCTCCAAAGATATCTTCTTCTTTTTTTCTTTTCTTTTTTCGTTTCTTTTTTTATGACCCTTCGGGTTCTTGGAGCTATTCAACATGTTATAAGCCTTGCATCTGTGCTTGATGAGGAGGCAAAAAATGAGGCTTAAATAACGGAGATGTAAAAGCTGCTAGGACATATCATTGGCAGAGAATGTATTGGTTGTGAACCTGATCTTTTGATGATATCTGCCAGTCAACTTGGTTTCAGAATCGAGCAAGGAGGCTGTGTTAGCGTTTTCGTTGGTTACGTGGATGCTCTTTGGAGACTTAATGCAACTAGTTTAATTCCGTGGCTTCCATGATCAGCAAGGAGGCTGTATCCTATGCGTAGTTATTGAAAACAATTCTAGAGCCCTTTGTTACCTTCTTCTACTACTTATATTTAATCTCATTTGTGCAGTATTTGTCTTCTTATGCATGCCGTGTACATTCGATGATGATCACTTCAATCATATTCTTTAGTCAAGTCAATGGTACTAAAACCATAGTGGCATATCATTCGTCCTTACCTTTTCTGAGCGGATATGAGCAAATCAATCGGGATTTTTTTTTTTCTTTTTCTTTCTTTCTATCGTCAAATTTGATTGTTGGGTTCAACCATGATTGAATAGGAAGGATTTCTTGATGGCCTCAGGGTTGTGGCATATTCTTTATGGTTGCTTCATGGTCTTAATCAGGATAGGAATATATCTTGTAAGCCATGTGAAAAAGACGAGTTTTTGAACTAATGTGAAAACAGTCATGAGTTTTTTTCAGATTGATCTGGCCTTGAGCTTCATCAAGATTCCTTATTTTCTGATGTATTCTAGTTTATGTGCAGTAAATTGATGTGCAAACGTTGCACAGGGTCCAGGGCTTTATGTGTCATATGCTATGACACTTGCTGCTAGCCAAACAATTTCCTTCGTATGCAATCCAGTTTCCTAGAATCCTACCGGAAACTAGTGCTTATCTCAATAATTTGTACTGCAAAAACAAAACTAGCAACACGGGTGTTTGTGTTTTACCAGCATTGCAAATTTCTGTGCTCCCTCCAACAAAGTGGCATGCAGACACAGTGGCGGGTTATGTACAATCTCGCTTTTTTCTCTTTGGAACTTCTATTCGCGGGTGTTTGAATTCTTCCTCTCCTTTGGTGGGAAGATGCAGAGGCTTCCATGACTATATTCCCTCTGCAACAAGACCCTTTGCCTTGTTTCTCTCAAATTATGGAGAACCTTTCAGGTAAGAAATTTGTGCGCGAGTCACTAAATTTTGTATCAGGTTCTTTTGAAATCATTAATTAGCTGTTGAAATAAGTAGATGTGTGAATACTGGAGTCTGCCAAGCTTTTAGCAATGAACTGACCCGGGACCCTTGTTCTCTGCTTCCAAATGCTTTCTTGTCCAGAATTCCAGGTTTGTTGTCCCTGAACCTACACTTCTATTGCCTTGATGTATTAGCAAAAATACAAGGGCCATGTGTTTTTAAATACAATGGTCTTACCCTACTTTTCAGTCTCATAAACCTTATGTCTTTGGCATCAGAAGCTTTTTATCTGGTTATTGGGTCCTCTTTACAGTCTGAATTTTTCTTGCTTCACTGCTTTACAGCAGGCACAAAATTCTAGTAGTTAGTTTTGGCAGGATATTATATTTTGTGGTTTTCCCGTAGGTTGTGAATATCTGTTTCTATTTTGCAGGGTTACAAAGGCATTTCTCGTTTGTCCATGTACAGTTCTGATGCTGTCTGTACTTGATGCGTAAGACTGTAAGAGAGCAATAATGTATATGATCAGCTCTCGTATTTCTGTTTCGGTCATAGAACAAGTAACAAATGCAGTTTTGTAATCTTTGTTCTGTTCTGTTTCGATACTGCATGATCTGTGCTTGTAATCTTGACTTTTTTACTACTTGATTTTTTCATGTGGAAGTTATCTGTGCTGCCAAAAGAAGGGGGGGAAAATGACCGTTGTTCCCGTCTTCTAAAATGCATGTGGGTTGTTTGGCGGTGCAAATTTGAGTTGCGGGAATAAGCTTTCTCAGAAAAAGTTGTGACTCTGTTGCCTAAATATTACCTCTTCGGCTCTCCGGAAGTGGGAGCCTTGTGCGCACCGCTACCCAGGTTTGATGTCGGTCATTTTTTTTTGCATTGGCCTTGCTCGTTGTGTTACTTGAATTTGCATGTTCTCTAAATTATTTTCTGCTTTAGTACCTAATACTCTCTTTAGTTTTTGTCTCATTTCATTTACTTAATTTACTTTACAATTTTAGCCCTTCATGGGAAATGAAGTCGTTGGATAGGTTTTTTAACTCTTAAGAGAATGATCCAGTGATGAAGTTGTTTTTTAGCCTTGTAATCGTTCCAATTTCTGAAGCTATATCAAAATAGATAGAGCTACTTGTGGAACTGAAGGGACAACTGAGGAGCTTTTCATTTTATATTCTCAGTTTTCTTGTTATTGTTTCATAACCGTCAGACACTCAATGTAATACTTTTCTTGCTATTTTTTTCCAGGTTTTCTTGCTCGTTGTGTTAAAAGTTATATTTTCTCCAATGTTTTTACTTTCTTACTCGTAAAATTTAATTGATCAATTGATTTGTGAAAGTTATTTAGCTGTTTGATTTGTGGTATGGGGTAAAGCTATTGGTTTAGTACTCTCGGCATTGGTTGCATCGAGGACTTTCTGGATGATACAGAGCATAGGGTGAATGTGAATTTCTTTTTACTAAGCCTTTTGCACTGTGGCACAGTTGGCATACATTTGTTGTATTTAAGTACCCAACTAGGAGACAGTTGATTAAACACTTTCATTTCTTAGTGATTTCTGGATTGTAAATCTATTTAAGTTCAATGTGTTTTTTTTTTTTGGTGGGGTGGGGGGTGGGGTTGGGGGTTGGGGGCTGTTCATGGTGCTTAAAGTGTGAATTAATCAATTGGATGCCAGTTGCTCAATTTCTTTTTTTCGTTTTAATTGGCTTATTGAACCTAGAGAATCCTGTGTAATTTTGGTAAGAGTGAGAGATTGTATCAGTCGGATTAGTCAGTGATGGGAGTGTTCGGGAAGATTCTGATCTATATCTCGCATTTAGTGTCTTAGGACACGTGCAAATTTACCAGTAGGTAGATTTGTGAAGATTGGAGGCTGCCAAGCTTTTAGCAGTGAACTGGACTCGGGGACCCTTGTTCTCTGCTTTTAAATGCTGCCTGTAAGCCAGAATTCCAGGTTTGTTATCTGCTGAACTCACCCTTCTATTTCCTTGATTTATTAGCAAAAAGACAGGACAAGGGATATGAGCGGTTTACATTTGTGCTAGTGTCTTATAAAACCCGGTTTACACCTGATCAGGTGACCTCGCAAAGGACAATGGTCTGGCCCTCGTTTTAGTCTACTAAACCTTAGATGTCTTTGGCTTCAAAAGCTTTTGATCTGGTTATCAGGTTCTCATAATAGTCTTAATTTTGCCTGCTTCCACTGCTTTACAACAGGCACAATTTTTTTTTTTATATTCCTAGTTGTTTGTTCTTAGGTTGTGAAATATGTGTATTCCTAATTTACGCAGATCCCAATGCATTTTGTCGCTTGTTTCTGGACAGTTTCTGATGTGATAAGTGCTTCATGCGTATGATGGCGAGAATGTATAAGATCAGCTCTCATATTTCAGTTTCGGTCATAGAACAAGTTAAAAATGCAGCCTTGTCAGATTTGTTCAAATCTGTTTCAATTCTGTATGATCTGTGCTTGTAACCTTGAACTTTTTTGATATTTGCTTTATGACATGGAAGTTGTCTTTGCCGCCAAGAAAAGGGGAGAAAAGACAGCTGTTACCGGCTTCTAAAATATTCACGGGTTGTTTCGTAGTGCAAATTTGAGTTGCAAGAATAAGCTCTTCACAAAAAAGTAGTGGTTTTCTTGCTCTCGCTTCCTCATCTCCGCTTCTCCAGCCAATTACAATGTTTTGATTTTTTCGATTTTTTTTTCCATGGAAAATGGAGTCGTTGAATTGGTTTTTTCTTTACCGCCAACAAAATGCTCCAGTGATGAAGTAGTTGATTTAGCCTTGTAATCGTTCCAATTTCTGAAGCTCTATCAAAATTGATAGTGCTAATTGTGGAACTGAAGGGACAACTGAGGAGCTTTTCAGTTTTTTTTCTTTGTTTTCAGTTTTTTTTTTGTTTTGTTTTCAGTTGTTCAATGTACGAATAGTATTCTTGCTGTTTCTTTCCAGGTTTTCTCCGGTCTGATGAAAATCAAAATCTGAAAGAGATCAAGCTGAATCACAATCTTAGAGAATGCATATAAATTGGGATCTACAATATCCATGTGTACATCAAGTATATACAAGCAGTGGCGGAGCCAGGATTTTAATCCTGGGGGGCCGACTTAGTAGATATATATATATATTTTTATGGGAACTTACATTTATTATATCAAGGTTTTTACTTTCCAATTTATTACATTTGGACATTGAAATGATTCTTTAGGTTACATCAACTATCACGTGCTTATTTTTTATTTATGAAGGAAATTGAGAATGTAAAATAACCAGGGTTTTTTTTAATCAAATCGAGCCAAAATTATTAAGATTTAAAGTATACGTGAATAATTATCAATAAAATTTTAAATCAAGTATATATAAAATAAAAATTTTAAAACTCGAACACTCAGGGAGTCGGGGCCAGGGCCCTTCGGATCCCAACATAGCTTCGCCCCTGTATACATGTACGTATCGAGATTTTCATCGCTGGATTCCCTTAGCGGTTGTTGAACCATCTATTCAAAATGATTCCTTCGGCACCCATGTTTCTTTTTAGAAACTTAATTATTGTTTCGAAATTTTAGCACCTTTTTTTTTTTGTTCATTTTCTTTTGCTATTTGGTACATAAATCGTCACGTTTGCAATTGATCACTCTCTACCCTTTTCGAATTTGTGTTTCTCTTTAGAAACTTAATTATTGTTTCGAAATTTTAGCACCTTTTTTTTTGGTCATTTTCTTTTGCTATTTGGTACATAAATCGTCAGGTTTGCAATTGATCACTCTCTACCCTTTTCGAATTTGTGAAGAATTGAATCATCGAAGGAAAGGAAAATTTAGAGGACCGGCGACAGTGAGTGTGCGACTGTGCATAGTGCATAATCATGCAAACGAAACGAATATTTTTTTTAAAAAAAATCATTGTGACCGAGATTGTTCATTTGGCAATTTCGGCAAGATTTCACTGGTTGGATACAATCATGTGATGGTCGCAATTTGACGCTCGTTTTTGCTTGTATATCTCTCTCTTGTCGCCCTTCTGTTTTTTCAATCGGCCTCCCTTGTCATGCTTGAGACGTATGCAAGTTTTGGACAAACGATTGACCGTATAATAAGACATAGATGTCACTTGGAGGCTGCCCAAGATGTCACTTCAAATTTAGTTTTTCTAAACTTTCACCCCTCTGAAAATCGTTTTTGGCTATTCTTATGCGTGCCTAATGCATGAAGTCAATTGGATTCTTGAGTATAAAGTTATCGGAAAACCTACGGCCACCGACCAAGTTATGGGAAAACCTACCAAACCCATACCCATGTCAAAAATATACGTAACAGACCTTCGAATTATAATGCCCGTTTATTAACACTTGTTTATTGGAGTAATAATTAATTTATTCATTGTTCAGATCCTTGCTTGCTTGACAAGTTGATTCAAACTCAAACACAAAAAACAAAGGGAAAAAAATCGAAATGGTCCTTATAGTTTAGTATTTGTGTCAATTTGGTCCCTACAGTTTGAATTAGCTCAATTTATATTATGTAGTTTTCATTTTGTTCCAACTTGGTTCAATTACTAACTGCCATTAGACTCCGTTAACCCCAGACACGATTGGGCTTCTTTTCTAGGGTTAAAATCGTAATCTGTCATTTCATCTTACCCTAATATATCTCTGAATCAAAACAAAGAGCCTCATTGTTTCCTTTTCCATCTTTTTTTTCATGGATTCCATTCTCCATTTGTCATGCCTGAGATTTTACCTTCGACCGAAACGTGTCTCGTTCGCCTTCGGGAGAAGAAGTGAGAGGGATTAGGGCCTGAATAAGTGATACGATTTCTATGAATTGCGACGTGGTTCTTGAAAAGAAAGGAAAAATGAGGAGTTTTGTGTTCTATAAAAGGGGTTCAGATATTTTTGAAAATGTTTGAATTTTAGAAAATGAAGTGAGTTTTATTTAAAAAGGAACCGATGTTTCATTAAGCTGCCTACATATCTTCGGGTAAAGGAGAATCAGGTCCAGCCATAATTCGGGCCACAATAGGGGTTTAGAAAAGAACTTAGAGTCTCCACCAAGGATAGAGTTTAGGTGTGTCAGGTCACCTCTTGTATATCAGAAGAATAATTCAAGTATTTTAGAAAAAAAGAACGCAGGCTAGAGAACCCGGTTTTTAGAAAACATTGACTCCTGTTTTTGCTTTTTAGGAAAAAGGCTTTAGGCCTGTGAGGTTAGAGAAGAAAGAGTTCGGTAATTCACTAGAAAAAGGGACTCATTTGTGTCTAGGGTTAACGAAGGCTAACGGTAGTTAGTAATTGGACCAAGTTGGAACAAAATGGAAACTACAAAGTGTAAATCGAGCCAATTCAAACCGCAGGAATCAAATTGACACAAACACTAAATTACATGGGCTATTTCGGTTTTTTTTCAAAAAAAAAAAAAAACTAAAGTACTGTAGTTGGATGGGATAGCATTATATCTTATTTAATGATTATTTTCTTTAAAGGTAATCTTTAATGATTCGTAATGCTTATTTTCTAAGTGACAGTGTGTACTCCACTTATGCAAAAAGATAAAATTGAAAATTATTCACACTGGCATTAATATATGAGGTGGTTCTGGGGGCTCCTAAAAAAACCCCAAACCAAACCAAATTGAGCCTTACGTCCCAATCACTTGAGGTTAGCTATATGAATCCGTTTCCTCTATTGAGTTCTGTTAAGGGTTACTTGTTTACACAAACCTATTATACTCATATATTTGCGCATTACAGCACTCCTAAAAAAAATCCCTCAAATCTTAATCTCATAGTTTTCGATCAAATTTTGATAATTCGAGCCACTCAATGTGTTCAGAATGTGATTTTAAGGGTGCCGTGAGAAATTGGCAAAAAAATTAATCGGAAAGGGTTTGATTTGAGCAGTTTTTTATTGAATTGTTCAATAACGTTCAATAAAAAATTGTTCGAATGAAACTCTTCTCAGTTATTTTTTTTGCTGATTTTCTGAAAGGTGTCCTTAAAATCACATTTTGATCACATTGAGCAGCTCGGATCATCAAAGTTCGATCTGGAACTTAGGGAGATTTTTTATAGGTTTTTTTACGGGTCTCTGAAACCGCCCCAATAAAGAGAGAGAGAGAGAGAGAGAGAGGGAGAGGGGGATTGTTTTATGTGCACAATTACATGATTCACATCTGAATATAATTAAGGAATCATCAAATTAAATATTAGCATTTCATGATAAGTACAATTAGGCTCAATTTTACGACGTCGGTAAAGAACGACTGACAATGCAACCTAACGTACATTTTCTATGTCAACTTCTGCCACATGCTTGGGAAAAAAATTAGGCCTACAGACATATCGGTCGCATCGAAAAGTTATTCAATACTTATGGGGCATGAATGAGAGGTACGTAATTGACTTCACATTTGCGTAGGCTTTACACAATAAAGAGTTGGGGCATGTACACGGGCATCAGTATTGAGGAGTTAGCGCATGTACATTGGCATCAGTATTGGGCTGCTTTGAGGTAAAAGAGAGAGCTAAGAGCATGTACACCAGTATTGGTAAAATACCTTTTTAGCTATTTTGAAAAGGAGAAACTCAAAAAATACCCTTGCACCAAATTAGGTAAAAGGGTAGATAAAATACATTTATGAACACAGTTTAGCCATTTTTACCTAAACACTATCTACACTCATTTTTTTTTTTATTGTTTCTTTCTCTCTCTCCTCCCTCATTGGGGAAAAAAACTACCAATATAAAAAGAGTGAAAAAATGTATATTTTAATTAGTGTTAGGTAAAATAGATAATATTGGTGTAATTATGAAAAGAAAAAGTTGATAGCTAAAGTAAAATTGTGAACTATTCATAAAGTAGTATACCTATCCACTGATAAATTTACTCTTAGGCCTAAAAAGGAGGCCTACTACTACATAGGTAAAATACATTTGGCTCCCATGGATCGGTAAAGATACAGAAAAACTATTCATCATCAATTTATTAAAATATTATTCTTTCTCTATCTCCTCCCTACCACTCCCTCATTCTCTCTCTACCCCCTCTCTTTGTCTCACTCTAATAGTATATTTTATAAGAACAAAGAGATATAATAAAGAGGATTGGTGTAAGATTGAGAGGAATTTGAGTCTGTAAAATGAGCGGTTTACATTTGTCCATTTGTTACAATCATGGTTTAGAGTCTTTAGAGTTTAGAGTTCAGACTGTCCATTTGCTATATTCATTGATTTGGCTTTGCTTGTCAACTTTTATTTGGATTTGCTTGTCAATTTTTACAGGACAGAGTTAATTATTTCCGTTAAGAATTGATGATAAATCTGAACCATTAAATATGCCAATGAACGATTCAGATGTGAACGGTCTCCTCCGATACAAAATAGAGATCCAAACCCCTACAAGTGACCGTTGCATATAAAATTTTTACTGTACTTGTTTGAGGAGTCTAACATGGGGAAGTTGAACATTCTTTTTTATTTTTTTTTGGTTTTGGTCAGACGGAAATTAAAGTTGAACATTCTGTCGCTTTATCAAAAAAAGAGTTTAAAATCTATCCACATTAGGTTTAAAATCCCAAATTTTCTCCCATCATCAATGGGTTCCACCATGCGTATATTGCATTAATCTCAACTGTTTATCTTGTAGAACTTACAGAGTAGTATAACTTCCCAAAATATTAACTTTATCGTACATATATAAGTATATAAAAAATAAAATTTTAGTTTATAAAATTGATGGTAAATAAGTTCAATGTTAAACTATTTATGACCGTCTATTTTATGAATTAAAATTCAATTTTTGATGAATGTATCGATATTCGATAAACATGATTTTTAGCATAAATGTATTACTCTACAGGTCCTACAAGATAAATGGTTCAGATTATAAAAGAAAATGCACAATTGAGCCTGCAATGAGTGATGAAAACCTCATGAATTCAAGCTAAGGCAGAAAGAATATACTTAAACTCAAAAGACCTAAACACACTTGAAGTTTGTTCCTACGCATATAGAGTCGTAGATTTGCATGCGTGTAAACGGAGCACAGTACGATCCCATTCCACTCTCTCTACAAATTTTTTTTTTTTTAACAAGAAGGTAATTTTAAATTTAAATATAACGAAAATAAAAAATAATTTTTTTTATTTTTTTTACATCGTTTAAAAGATTTCAATGAGATCTATCAAACAAGATCCGTATTTGTACGAAAATTATTTGCATAAACACATATTTTTTGACTTTAAAATTTGAAAACTAATATTAACACTTCAAAAATTGATATATCAACTCTAAAATCAATGTAATTTCAAAACCATTTATTTTAATTTTTAAAGTGTCTCTATCTGAAATGTAAATACTCCTATCATTTCTCTGTAATTTACCTTCTTTTTCAAAAGTAACTTTTTCAAAAAGTGAACAACCCTCTACTACTTTTCGTAAGAAAAACGCCAAATCGAATCCAAATCCTTGTCGGCTTCCTCTGCACTTCCTCGTCTTCTTCGAAATTCACACATAACAATTCATTCCACCAATCAAAACATGTCTGACCCATAATCCGCAACTCTCTCTCCCCTCCTCCTCCTCTTCTTCTTCTTCTTCTCCTCCTCTTCCTATTCACAGCCATGACCACTACCTCACAAACTCATCCAGCTTGCCTACCAACGGACTCAGGCCCGGTAGCCCCCACAAACCCATTACTGACCTTTCTCGAACAACTCCAAGAAACTGCACTCAAAACCTTAGGCCCAAAAAACTTCGACCCAAAACTCTACGTGGACTTGTCACTGAAATCTAACCTCTCCACGGCCCAAGCCGCTTTTAACAGGCTTCCAAGGGACGAGAACGGAACGGTGTCGTTTACCGATTTGGATTTTTTCATGCAGAGCTTCTTGAACGGAGCAGAGGATGATTTGGTGTACACAGTGCCGGTGGACTTCTCGCCGGAGCCGGAGGGGTTTTTGCCGGCGGTGGAGAATCCGGAGGTGAGGGAGTGGGCTTTGGAGGTGCATTTGCTGTGGAAGAGCTTGTGCCGCCGGGTCGCCGGCGGGGTTTTGGAGTCGCCGGAAAAGCATACTCTGATTGCCCTGCCGCAGCCGGCTATGATACCAGGGTCAAGGTTTAGGGAGGTTTATTACTGGGATTCTTACTGGGTTATAAGGTGAGTCTTGATTTTTCTGTTTGGCTTATGACATAGGAATCATCTTTTTCAACTGTTCATCCTTGGGCGCGGCCTGAAGTAGATTTTCGTGGCTAGGTGTAATTCTATGCGGCTAGAAGTAGTTTTTCGTGGCTAAGAGTAACTATTGGCGGCCAGAGTAATTTTTCGCGGCCAGGAGTAATTCTCAAGCTGCCAAGAGTAACTCTTTGCGGCGAAAGTAATTCTTTGCAGATATGAGTAATTTTTCGTGGACATTAGTAATTTGAAAAATTTAAAGGGTCAAATTTGCCCTGTAAGATACGGAAAAAAGTAATTTTTCATAAATTTGTATAATTTATTATCGTGATATGCAGCCGAGATGCGAGGACTTCTAAGTTTATAACGTAGAGAAGTTAGGTCGAAGTTATATAATTTAATGTACCCAAAAAAGGGAAATGGTACACGTTTAACTTTCTATGTTATTGGTCACCTTAGCTAGATTATTTTGTCTCCATCTTGACAAGGCGTAAGAATAATCACAAAAGGGCGTACCAGATTGATATTCTTGACCGAACATTTACCCCAAAAAAAAAAAAAACTATATTTCGCAATTTGATTGAATAACAGCATCAAAATGGCAAGACATTTTAAGAACTACTTATTTATGTATAAAATCATGGTTAATTACCTACTAGGGTTGATGATTTGGTTATATCATAGATAGGACTCATTGAATCCAAGGATTGCATCAGTGAATTACCTTATTAATTAGCAATACTTTTTGAGTGGATTACAATCTACAAATTTTATAGAGCAATAGTTACCATATCCGATCACCAATGCTTGGTTATATGATCTACTAGGTGGTTAGTTAATGCATTATACTTGTGACCATGTGGGTTTTATTTCTGAATTGCGTAGTTTAAATTCATTATTTGTTCGAGTTTTTAGTTACTTTCTTTCTAGTTTTCATTTAACGATGTTGTTCCTCTCAAGCATCTTGTTCACACCATAATCAATTTGTCGCACAGGGGGTTGTTAGCAAGTAAAATGTACGAGACTGCAAAAGGGATTGTGTCTAATCTAGTTTACCTTGCGAATGAATTTGGATTTGTTCTTAATGGTGCTAGAACATATTACTCTAACAGGAGGTAATTCCCTCTGAACATTTTCTGTTTCACGTACATTCTGAAGTAATATAGTTCTATTCTCTTGTCTTAGATATTATTAATGGACTAGTTTGTCGAGATTTTGCAGCCAACCTCCACTCTTGAGTTCAATGGTGCATGATATCTACATTAGGACTGGTGACATGGACCTCGCGAAGGAGTTTCTTCCGGCCTTGGTAAAAGAACACGACTTCTGGAATTCAGGTATTAAGAATATAGTCTTTGTGTATGAATTTGTTTTGTGATATCATTCTAATTAATTGGTTTGCTGCCAAATGCTAGCATATGTAAGTTAAGTAATTGGCTCGATTTGCATTGGCTTATGCTGTTGCAGGAGTACACAGAGTGGTGGTTCGTGATGCTCAAGGACACAACCACACTTTAAGCCGGTATTATGCAATGTGGAACGAACCAAGGCCTGAATCTTCGACCATTGTATATCCTCTCTGGCCAATTAATCTAAGGAAGAACTATATGTTTAATTGGTGTCATTTGAATGGTTCATGACTAAACTTTTGAAGTTTGAGATTAAAAAGTGTAATGCGTTTTTAGGACAAGGAAACTGCTTCCAAGCTTATGAATGATTCCGAGAAACGACATCTTTACCGTGAACTGGCTTCAGCTGCTGAAACTGGGTGGGATTTTAGCACAAGATGGATGAGGTAGTCTTTTCACTTTTTTCCATTTGGGAGTGTTTGTCTCAATCATTTGGAAAGACACTTGTATAATCTAGTAATCTACATTCTATAGTACAGGATTTGCTTGATTTCTTGTTTCTTTGCAGGGATGCATCTGATCTCACAACATTGGCTACAACATCAATTATACCTGTGGATTTAAATTCTTTCATCCTCAAGGTTTGATTGAAAAGTCCGGTTAGAAAAGGCTTTGTTGGAACTCAGAAATTCATGTAATGTGATTCTGGAATCTTGTGTCAGATGGAACTTGACATAGCCTTCTTGGCGAATGTTATTGGAGACAGTACAACTGCTGCACACTTCATCGAAGCAGCTCAAGCAAGAAAACGGGCAATGAACGCTATCTTCTGGAATGAAGAGATGGGACAATGGCTCGATTACTGGCTTAGTGACAGAACTACATGCAAGGTTGGTGTCTCGTGTGATATCTATGCAATAGTACCAGTTATGAAGTTAAAAGGCGTTACCACTTTTCTAATTTTCACGTGTTGATGCTTTCAGGAGGATGGTTATGCATGGGAGGCCTCCAACCAGAATCGGAATGTATTTGCTTCAAACTTCATTCCTTTGTGGATTGAATTGTTCAACTCAGGTATTGGACGCTTAATATCCAAGACATGATTCGTTTAAAAGGCTATTAACAAGCTGAGCTTGTATGGTTGCGATTGAGCTCAATTTCGTTGATGTCATTGTGAAGGGAGAGAAACGAGCCTCATTGTAGGCTTGAAACTCTAGATATAGGTATAACTAGAATAGCAAAGGTATAAGGAGCCTAGAGCCTAGAGAACTCCCACCCAAAAAAATCATAAAAAGCATTGGGCTTTGTTTGAAGTTTGCCATTCCTTTACCCATTTGGTGGTAAAGACTGGTCAGGACTTCAACTGTGAGCACTGAATTTTTTCAAATATCGGTCCTCTTGATGTTTTGTGTTCTGTTATGCATTTGTTATTTTCAATTTCATTGGGCTTGCACAATCTCGAGCTTGGTAGTTCTTACGTCTGGTTCATAAAATTGAACTTTGAAATCATCGTGAACCAGGCTCTTTTCGAATCCTTGCTGAGGAAATCTAACACTAGTAATAGTAGCTCCCGTTAATTTTAACGTAGGGTGAACACAAGGAGTAACATGTAATTTATTGCCTTAAACTTGAGTTGCAAAATGAATCAACTTGCGGAAGTGGATCCATGCAGTCAAACCCAAGTTACTGGATTTTGTTGACTATGGCCCAACACTAAGCAGGTTCAATTTTGGTCTTTCAAACAAACCAAGAATTACAAAGGCATAGTTTTGGCTATGGAAAAAAACTTTAAGCTGCTTTAAACCTTTAGTACGGTTATTCTCATCTTGATGAGTTATTAAGAGAATGTTGCTGTTGAAATATATGAAGATGGAACATTGGTGGAGAAAGTTATGCAAAGTTTTCGAAGGTCAGGTCTTCTCCGAGCTGCTGGGATCGCAACTTCTTTAACCAACACTGGACAACAATGGTAATTGAGCCTTTTGATACCTTGAACAGATTGTAGTTTTTGACAAATTTGAGCAGAAGAGATGAAGCCAGATTCTATCATGCTTCCTACCCGTTTCATGTGATGTACCAATGATGTTTTGCACAGGGACTTTCCGAATGGTTGGGCCCCACTTCAGCACCTGATTGTTGAAGGCTTGGTGAGGTCTGGATCAAAGGAAGCAAGATCCTTGGCTGAAGACATTGCTGTGAGGTGGATCAAAACCAACTACGTTGCTTACAAGAAATCGGGTGCAATGCATGAAAAATATGATGTTGAAAAATGTGGAGAATTTGGCGGTGGTGGTGAATATAATCCCCAGGTGAGGACTATATCACATCACTGCAATTTCATGTCCAAGAATTAAATCATAGTATCGAACTGGCTAATAGTTTTTTTTTTTTTTTTTTTTCCGTGTGTGTGTGGAAACTGGCTACTTGATGAATATTGTTCTTTTTAAATAGATATGGATTCGTTAATATCATATCATAGATATTACGTCTCTCTAAAATATACCATGTTCTTTTCCACGTTACTTAGTATTTTGATCAAGAAACATGGTCATATGTTTGTAACACTGCTAGGTAACTTACCTGTTTCTCTTGTGCCTGCTATGCAGACAGGATTCGGGTGGTCGAATGGCGTTGTATTGGCATTCTTGGAGGAGTTCGGATGGCCGCAAGACCTGAATATATATTGTTAGTGAGCAAGTAAATATTAACTCATTCCTTCTTTCATTCCTAGGATTATATGTACTAGTTTTACCATAAAAGAAGTAATTTCAAAAGCTGCCTGGAAAATTGAATTTAGTTATATACCAGGTTCTGGCTGCTGCCCCAAGAAAGAGGGCTGATGCATTGTAGATTGATCTTTGGGAGTGTGTGTGTGTATTTGTATTTATATAGCATCTCAATGTCTTCAAGCTCATTTTTGCTGCTGAAAGGAAAAATTAAAAATCTGAGTGTTTTTTTTTTTAGTTACTTCTATCCATTAACCGTTTCACTCGACGACAACCATTTAAGTTTGTACTTGTTTTTTTTTTCTTTCTTGGCCAAAGTTAGTATTGTAGAATAGTTAAATTAGCAAGTTAGAGGAGTTGAACCCCTAATCTCCTTACTCCTAGCACCTAAGTGCACCTCTGATGCCGATGAGCCAAAGGCCTCTTGGCTTTTAAGTTTCTACTTTTTGCATCATCTTCATGAATTTTCCTGGGTAATGACAACTGATAGAAGACCACAGGAATTTGCTAGAACATTGCACTAATCAGAGGTGAAAACGTGACTATTGAATCAAGCCTTTATTTTCGTTTTAACAAATAACAAATCCCAGAACAAAGCCTGACTTTATTTATTTTGTATTTCTCAACCAGAAAACGCAATGCTCATGAGAAAGGCCTGAATTTACACGTAACCTTTCTCTTCGTATTTTTACTAAACGCATACATTAATACCAGCTCCGTCACCGCGTGCGATGATTTTCCAGATTAAGCCAATGGAGTTAGTATCCTGATCATACTTAATAGTTTAATCTAGACTTTTAGTCAACACCAAATAGATAAATTAAGATGAACAAAAGCTTAACAATAACAAAGTGCAAAAGATGTTGCACATAAGCCTGATTTCAAACTCTTATGCTAGTTTTGTGGATGAATGACATCACACGAGATCCACCATATGATTTAGGGGCCCTACTCAGTGGGTGTGCTGGTGGTGGGGCATTAACAGATCCTTTAAACCACCCTTTAACCCCCAAAAAAAGCCTAATGTTTAGGAGGGATTAGCATGAAGTGTGGTGGTCAATTCATGCCAATGATATGAAACAGTCCAAAATGCTCAATTATGGACTAAATAAGAAAATTGCATAGCCATATAGGTACAGAGAAATGATCACTCGGCATCAACTAGATTCCAAACTTTGATGCCTTGTGGTTTTGGAAGTCTAACTGATTAGGAAACACAAATTTAGTTGGAATCAGGGGTTGCAAAACGGAGTATCAGGATTGTATTTGTATCGGTGGAAGGATATCATGTATAGGCCAGTATCGGACGTCAAGTTGTTTTCGCTATTGAAAGTCCAAAATACATTCATGAAATGGCGGACGATCATATCTCGAATCGATTCTTAGGTGGATATCGCTATTGGAAATCCAAAATCCATTTATGTAGCGGCGAATTAATGGATAATTTTCTGAATGTGGTTTAGTAATAGTATGATATATAATGGAAAGAAGTTGACAACCTTAAACCATAAGAAACCAGTTAACAAAATGTTAAGCAATTGTAATCCCATGATCATCCAGAGAACAATATTCAAATCAAGGGGGGGTGGAAAGATGATTAGTCTTACCAAAACCAAATTTAATTTTAGAGATTTGGAACCTGTATCAACTAACTTTAGAGAGGAGGGGCCCTAGCAAGATTCGGAGTGGTTCCCACGAAAAAGGGTTGCAATCATTGAGTAATGTAGGACTAAGAAATGACACCATCTAGGTGTGCTTTCGATAATAATAAAAATGGTGCACCTATAGATTTAAAAAAAAAAAAACTATTTTTTTAATCATTTAAAAAAAAACTATGGGTACATCATTTGGTGTGCATAATACCAAATATACACCGGATTGTGTGAGATCTAGCTCAGGGATCCTACGCAAATGATTGGATCCATTCAATTTGTTTAAAACTTATTTTTAAGAGTCTCTATAAAAATCAGCTTATTTGGATACTGGAAAGGGCTTATCGAATTTTGCCTTTGAATTCACAAGGACAAAAATTGAATGAATCAATTAAGCCCTTGCCGATATCTGAATGAACTAAGTTTTTGCAAGCACCTCTGAAATAAAGCTTTAAGCAAATTGAACGAACCGATCATTAGTATGGAACCCTGAAATAGTGAAATGGATCTCACACAGTATGGTATATATTTGGTGTACCCATAGGTGGGCTCTAGTTTTCTTGGTTCATTTAGATTGGAAAAAGAGCGAGTGGCAAGAGAGCTGGAGCATATGCAGGCATACTATAATGTGAGATAATAGTCTCATGGGATTTGCTCTGCTCAAGGCATATCATATTAGTCAAACAGAGTTGGCTAACAAAAAAGTTATATCAAATGTGGCGTGGGAGAGAGTGTAATGGGGACCCGGATGTGATTAACAAAAGCGGGTTGTATGTATCCATATATATATATCAGACAAATCCATATGAAAGTGACTTTTGGCAGGGTGAATCTGAGGAAATGTTATTTCGGCCTTTGGTTCTGAAACTACTAATCGGACTAAGATGGACTGCTTCTCTTAAGATCGATCAGTAATAAGCAACAATTCAAGCCTTTATGGCCTATGACATCAAGCCTGCACGTCTAATTCTAGTGGAGTCGCACAAATGCGGACATGAACATTAGTAGAAGAAAAATCTCCCATTTGCTCTTTCACAAGTGGAAATGAATCCTCTTCGGTTCATGTTTTAGACTGAACTAGACCGCTCCCATCGTGGCCGTTCATTAAGATATTGAACAACCCATTGAATTGCATGACTTACAATACAAGTCTAAGCAATGGATCACAACTAATAACAAAGACTTTTTGCTTAATAATATCATAATCCATGTTGGACTTTTGTCAAATTGGCTACATAATCACTCACTACTCGAGGTACAGTATGCTAAGATCAAAAAGTACTTTAGTTAATATTGAATTAAAAGTGTACTTTAAGGTGTCATGTCAAGATATCCCGCGGGACAAAGAGAACAAGAAAAAGTTTTGGCGTGAACCATGAGGGATAGGAAAGAACCACTTTTTCCCTCTGTTTCTGGCTCAGTGGGAGGCTAGGAAAAAAAACTTTATAGAGAGGTCCATATCGAGCACTGGCAACTCGGCACCAGTCTTCGGTGGATAGGTATAAGCTTATCGGTGATTGGTCCCTCATGGAATTCATTGCGGGTTTGAGTCTTTATTGTCACGCTTAGAGAAGATTGTTACTGCCGATCGCTGCCTCCTCTATCTTTTTCCTCTGTTTCTGGCTTAGTGGGAGGCTAGAAAATAATTAGAGAGTAAAAAAAGGTTGGGTGAGATTATAATTCAAAGTCAAAATTCGGTTCAACCAAAAACAAATGTATTGGAAATTGCCAAGGGGGGGTCAGGGGGTCACGTACAGCCTCGAGCATTTCGCTGGGTGGAATCTATTTTCAAGTCAAAATCGAGAGCATGTGCAGCTATTAGATATAATTCATGGCCTAATCTCATGATAATATGCCTTCTATTGCTCTTATAGTCTCGAAAAGCAATGATTCTCTCGCCGGAAGACTAATATTTACACAACAATTTCTGCAACATAGATGTTTTCCAAAAGCATTTTGAATAATATCCGATCGATGTAGTTTTTGGAGTGATTGATATTTTTGATAAGGCTTAAAAATGTAAAGGGTCTTGATGATTGAAATGGGTTGAGAAAGAGCTCACAAATGGGCTAAACTGGGCAGTGTAGTCTCCTAAGGAATTAGAGATCGAGGATCTTTCTCCCATCCCGGGCTTGCAAAAATAAGGAGGAGCATTGAGTAATATCTCTTGTATAAAAGATCGATCATGTAAAAAATCAACTCAATCGGATATTGATAAATAGTTGATGAACAACTTACGGTTGTGCGGAAAAGAATAGACCGTTCAACTTTAAATCCCACCAGCTTCTCATCTATTTCATAAACTTATCGATTATATGATTTAGTTGATTTTTGGTGTGATTGATATTTCACCCAATAGCTTTGAGATAAGCGATCTTGATCATTGTTGTGCACCCGGAATCTCGTTCATTCTTAGCAGCCCCTTAATTATTCAAAACTGGACAACACTAGACATTTTCAAACTGAAAATGAGCCTAGTCCCCTACAGAGAGACTTGATGATCTCCACCCTCATTGGATGGCATTGGCAATAATATCACCCCCATTCTAGCTTCTACACTACAACAAAGAACATGTAAAGTGAACCTAATTATGAAAGTAAAGAGCTTAAACCATATGGGAGGTTATTAAAATCTTTGGACGTGGGTGGTGAGGAGGCTCCAACACTTAATTGGGGTGACCAAATCAAGTTTTTTTAATAACTCAAGTGTTCGGATCAATTTATGCGCATTTCAACAAAATCAAGTTAATCAGCCCTTCCGCTTGATAAAACAAAAAAGTTGCAAAATATGGAGTAGTGGTGAGAGGAATATCATGAAGTTGTGAAGCGGGGTCCCAGCACGGAGGCAATTAGGAAGCTGATTAAGAAGTAGAGCACTTTGAAAAGATGGCAATTTGAGGGATTATTTCAGTGCCCTTTGGGCATTACATGGCAGTGTTCCAAGTCTTTTCCCATCACACATTGTTGTGAAATTCTTACACTTAGTCTCGGATCCTACAAAGATATATGGTTGAGAAGAGGTCTAAAATAACATGGGACGATGTCCCAGGGCATAGAATAATATTTCCACTTCATGGCTTCTTTCTTCCTTTCTTTATCGACCTTTTTTGGCTCATGCAAAAAAAGGGCCCACCAAGTACCAACTCTTTTTCATAGCCACTATTGCAGAGGTCATAGCCACTATTGCAGAGGGCTACACCAAACGTGCCTTAAACTTGTCATGTTCTTCCTTCCTCTTCTGGCAACATTTTTCTTTTCATCTTTACTAAGGTCAAAGTATTATATGTCCAGACTTTTTACCAGGAAAAATTACCTAGAAAGTAATGTGATATGGATGGATAATGCGTTACATGTATAGGAATATGTTCATAATCTCAATTTTAAGCACTTTTTTCATAATTTTTGTGGGTTGGCAAAGATCGATATATTATAGAGGTGTAATAAGACTTGGTAACAATATACGATTGGACCACTGAAAGTTTATCCGATTGTTAATTTCAGTGTTCCATAATTACTCGATGTAGGTACAATCTGACCTGAATATACAATTTTCAAAAAAGCGGTATACGGTCCATACCAAGTGATCACTAGATTACAAAGGATCTATCATCAATCCAATAAACACTTTCTGACTTATGATTGAAGTGCACAGTCAAATTTCATCATGATTAAAGGAAATAGAAGCCTTTTTTAATACTTTGCAACCTTGCAAGCAAAAAGAATATACGATGGGAAAGTGGAGGCCTGAATTGGGGAAGACTTGACCGCTTTTTTAAGAAAAGTTATTCAGCGCCCTTGGGGATATATTATCATAACTCTTCTTTTATTCACAAATTTATGGTAAATAGAAACATAGATTAATGGAAGATTCCAATTTCCACATGAATATACTCCCTCCGTCCCATAAAAGTGGCACTTTTACTATTCCAGCTTTATAAAAAAATTAACTATATCTTTTAATCTTTAATATTTTTTTGCCGAGCAAAAAAAATCTTTAATATTTTTTTATAAGTAATATAAATTTTATTTGATAGATTTTAATTTGTTCTATTAAACAAAGTTTAAAAATTCACCTAAAACATTGTGAATTGAAAGATACATGTAATTTAAAAATGGTACGTATTCCTAAAAATGCCAAATTTTATGGGTCGGAGAGAGTAGGAGTTTTATTTTATTTTATTATTATCACAAGTAAACAGATATCTAATTTGAAAAATGCTAATTTCCGCCGTGAGGGTGGAAGATAATAGGTAAAAAGTGTACTGATATTTGAAAAAAATGTATTAATTGTTGATATCCAAACTTTTTTGGAATTGCTGGGATTGTGGACAGAGGATAATACTACTACTGAATCAGAAATAACAACTAGTACTTAAATACAACTCTAAACAAAATCACTTGGTAGTGTGAGGAAAAACAAATGGGCTAATAATATCCAGGAGGATTCAATAATAGGAGTACAATTACAATAAAATGTACAGTAGGTGCAGATGCCAAGTGCACAGATTCCACACAGACAATCTCGATCAACTGTTCATTACTATAGTTGCACTACAATGTTTTTCATTCCTTTTTCTATTCGCTCTGCAACCAATCGGCTCAAACTAATAAATTTAACTATTTGATCTAATTGTCTAAATTCTTTTCAAAATTCATTTAGAATTCAAGATCGAATGAAAAATTAATTCATTTAGAATTCAAGATCGAATGAAAAATTAAAGAATTGACTGATTGAATAAAGAAGAACTTGAAAAATTATTTTAGAATTAATAAACGCTTCCGATTACTTTTGCAGGATCGTACATAGTAGTTGATTCCTCACATGCATCGCAGACGCATAGAACGGTTCGTTTGTTTATCATGAGAAGACGTTACATATTCGAGGCAGTAGGATTTGACTGATTCTCTGCAATTTTTAACCCTCACGTGAGATTCTTTCACAATAGAACCCTCCACATTCTTGACCTTTTCACTTTTTACACACGGCCTTCCTGTATGAGCTCAAAAACAAGTAGTACTACACACTATACAACTATAAAAATAACCATAGAGTTTTAACTCAATTCTGCTGCGGAAACGGACAAGAGTCACCGACGGTGGAAATCAACCGCCACGGGGTTCACTTCGGACCCTGTACGAATGATCCAAGTCATTTAATATTTTAAAAAAAAATCGAGTGGGCCGATAGAAAATCAGTTCAATCTGATATGTATAGGCTAGCTCAATCAATTTTTTTATAAAAATTATTGAACGGTTTGAATCATTCATGTGGACTCAGAATGGGCCTTGCATGCTTGTCGGTTTCCACCGTCGGTGGCTTCCTTAGTTTTTTTGGTTTTAACTCAAGCACTAGCATTTTAAACCAACAAAATTATTTAAATTTGAGCTCGTCTCCTTAAAAAAGTTTATTTGTGACTGGTTTATTATAAAAAAAACTAAACGGAACAAGTTAAATTTATCAATGCTTGAACAAGCTAATATTTCGGCTTGAGCAGCTTATAATTTTAAAAAAATGCAAGTTAGTCAAGTTAGGCTCGTGAGCCATGACCGACTCAATTAAAATTCGTACAGCATCGTTTCGTTTCATTAACAAAATAAATATGAGAACTTTTAATTAAACCTTCTTTAATGATCAAACAAACAAACTTAAATAATCCAGTGCTCGATCGGATTGTTTACCAACCGTACCCTTAATCAATGTCTATTTGTTTTCGCATTGGGAATCAAACATTTGTTTATACGAAACGGTTTTTATAATCAAGTTTGGGAGAGTATAATTAATTAATCGTAATCAATTAATGACAAATATGTAATCCTCCCCCACCTTTATAATCCAACCATTATATAAATCTCTCCTCTCACATCCACTCCGATTCGTCAGCTCCTAACCAGACCACCACCAACCAAAACCCCAACTCTCTCTCTCTCTCTCTCTCTCTCTCTCTCTAAAATGAATGCAGACGGATGAGCCGCCTGCAAAGCCTGAAAAGAAACCACGCCTGCCCATTTTCTCTCGTTCGTAGTCTGTTTAGTAGCAGGCGTAGCCGTAGTCAAGAACGCAGAAACAAGTCAAAACAGAAAAGTGCTTTTAAAAACAGGCCGTAGAAGAAAACGATCGATGAGTTATTCGGCCGAAATGCTCGAGACGGTGAAGTACCTGATCGGGTCGATCGGACCGAGTGGATACGGCTCCAAGTCGACGGCCGAGCAAGTTACGGAGTGCTGCCCCGATCTGAGCTCCGTCACCGCCATCATCACAGGTAACCAACCAGATTACTCCACTCCACATGCACGGCCCACATGCGCACTTGATTAGATTTGATTCGAAACTTATGATCAGCTGATGATTGTTTTCTTAGAAATTAAAAAAAAAAAAATCAGAAATCGAGCCTACAAAAAGAACCGCCTTAAGACTTGGATAATAATATATTCATCCTTTTTTTTTTCCCTATGATAGAAGAACCAATTTTTACCTAAACACCATCTCAACCAATCACAATAGGTATCAAACTCGTGTAAGTAATCTCATAGTACAATAACAGTGCTACACAACCACTACGCCAACTGAGGAGCGTAATCAGTGGTGGAGCCAGAATTTTGATACATGAAAAGCTAGCTTAATAGACATTTTTATCGAAACGTGTAATTATTATAGCTTATAGTTTTTGTTTTTTTAATATAATTATATCTGTATATTGAGATGATTCTAATTTAATACAGTTAAAGTACATAAATTATTTTGTTACCTCAACAGTCGAGCTTATTTGTTATAAAGAAATTGAGAACTGATAATGTAAAATAATCGATTTTCTATTGAATCAAACCAAAATCATTTTTTGTTTGTGCAAAAAATGACACTATCGAGACTTGATTTTAGTCTTGCCCACGTGCTTGTTTGATCGTGTGTCTCAAAACCAGGTGCCACGTCAGGGATCGGAGCCGAGACGGCACGTGTGTTGGCCAAGCGCGGCGCTAGGCTGATCCTTCCGGCTCGGAGCCTCAAAGCTGCGGAGGACGCCAAAGCCCGTATCGTATCGGAGTTTCCGGACACCGAGATTTTTCTCATGGCTCTTGACCTCAGTTCTCTCAGCTCCGTTCGAAGCTTCGTTGCGGAGTTCGAGTCTCTCCATTTACCCCTCAATCTACTCATGTAAAATCCCAAATTCCAGTCGTTTTATACAATTCTGAGTAGATATATATGCATGGGATATTTTATGTTTTCATTTTTATTCTCAAAAGTTAGTATTATTAGAATAGTTAGATTCACACAATAAAAAATGAGTTGAACTTCTCTTGATTTTACGTCAATTTGCTTCTTTGATTTGGTTTCAGAAACAACGCCGGAAAATTTTCGCATGGGCATGCTATCTCCGATGACGGAATAGAGATGACCTTTGCAACCAATTACTTAGGTAAATTTCATTTTATGTGCGCAACGTCCTATATCTCCGGTTGTCTTTTTTTTTTTTTCTTTCCAATTCTTGTTAGGTTTGCATTAATTTTTCCAAAGAATTATTTGAATCGTTTCGACGAGTAATTTGTAAAAAGTAGGAAATCATGACTAGAAGTTCACAAGGTTCACAGACAACGTTTTTATTTCACTTTTGTTTTGTGAATTTTTTTCAAGTTTCATTCAAAGTTTCAGACTTTTCTTACTTTAATAAAGAGACAAACAAAAATTTATTTAATGCAAAACAAACGAAAAATTCGTACTATAACAATGAGATGAAAACAAGTAACAATAAATAAGTTAGCGCAGATTTGCGTATTTAAAAAGTAAGAAGTTCGTGTTTGTAATTTTTATAGGTCACTTTTTGTTGACGAAGTTATTACTGAAGAAGATGATGGAAACGGCAAGGGCCACCGGCGTCCAGGGGCGGATAGTGAACGTTTCGTCGAGCATTCACGGGTGGTTCGCCGGGGACGTAATTCGTGATCTCGGGATGATTACCGGAAATAAATGGTGAGAAAGAGAAACGACAATGCGAATTGATTATAGAAATCTTGTACGAATCCAATAAGGCATAGAGAAATCTTAGGAAATCTGGTGCTCTGATTTCGAAATTAAGTGTGGATGATAAAGGGGAAAATTGACTTTTTGATTCTCAAATGAAATTAATTTGGCTTTTTTTTTTTGTTTGACCTTGAATTCTGAAATTTTTGTGTCGGGTCCTCATTTGCAGCGGTTACGATGCTACACGTGCATATGCTCTCTCGAAGCTGGCTAACGTTTTGCACACCAAGGAACTCGCTCAGAGACTCAAGGTACGTTCTAGCATTATTGAAATTGTTTGTTTCGTGGGTGGTGCACAGCCCGGATCTTCCATAGTGTCAAGATGAGATCTGAATCGTTGGATTGTTAAATGGACGGTTCGGATGGTGTGCAATAAGGTGTTGTGCGACCCGCACATCATTCCTGTTCCATTTTATTCTATTATAAAAAAAGCTTGTGTTACATTTTGATTAAATATTCTGAATTTTTTGGATGACATGATAATATTTTAATTTGAGGTCTTAAAATTGATAAGAATAAATGCGATAACTATTCACAAATATATTTTATTTTCTAATCCGAATGATAGATTGGCTTTCGGTAGTGAAACAAAATTATGGGCGCGCGGAGAAGGATGTACAATTAATCTAGTGAAAAAGGGAAAATAAAAAAAAATTGTTGTTTTATCAGAAGTTTACATTTCTAGGGTTAATGGTGCATGCTTGTTTAATTTTTTTGGAATATTTGCGTGCAGGAGATGGAAGCAAACGTGACTGTGAATTGTGTTCATCCGGGGATCGTTAGGACCAGACTCACCAGAGATCGCGAAGGCTTCATTACAGGTATTTTAAGTATACGTACGTTCATATATTGTATGTGTGCATTGTGCACGGAAAATAGTTGAGAGTTTTGTCTCTTGCTCATCAAGATTATATGATAATAATTATATGCAGATTTGGTTTTCTTCTTGGCTTCCAAGCTCTTGAAAAGAATTCCCCAGGTACTTTTTCTCATTAAACCACTCAACAAGTGTCTGACATATTTACTAATACCCCCAACATTTGTATGAACTGATTATCAGAATGAATAAGTTAGAAAACATTAGAAAAGATTCAAAAGAAATTTCAAGAATCATTTTCTAACTTTTGGAAATTATTAATTAGCTTAAGAAAATCAGGAGCTTTGCTAAACAAATTATTGACAAAACTGCTGCACTTAGACCGCGAAAAACATCCAAATGCACGTACGTTTACATATATTGTTGGCTACTTGAGTACTTGTAAATACATCTTGTTCTAACGAACTGACAATTTCGTTTCAGGCAGCTGCGACGAGTTGCTACGTTGCTACCCATCCAAGGCTTTTGAACGTGAGCGGAAAGTACTTTGCGGATTGCAACGAAGCTTCAACATCTAAATTGGGATCCAACTCGTTCGAAGCCGCGAGGTTGTGGTCCGCCTCCGAGCTCATGGTTTCCCGATACCCAGAAGCAGTTTTTGACTGAAAATGCATACTACTAGCTAGTACTGAAGCGTGTAGCGTGTAGTTGAAGAGTATATGAGAAATAGAGGTTGCTGAAAGAGGAGAGAGATTAGTAAATAGAGACAGTCGCGTATAGAGCTTTTTGTCAATATATACTACAGTAGTATATTGTACAAGTGTTGAAGTGTGATTACAAGCTGTATGATTATATTCAGTATATTATATATGGTTTTTCAGCTTTTGCTATTTCGTAGATCTGTATTATTTTTCTACTAATTAGGCCCTGTTCCGTTAAGATTTTTATTTTGTAAGTACTTACTGTATTTTTTTCTTTACGGGACAGGTCGTTTTCTCACAATACATATCACATCTAATTCAAAAAATAAGTATTTATTTCCCTTGCCGGAATGGAGAGTCTGGGTTGGCGGTGCTAATTAAACTTATCCCATTAATGACCAATATATCTAATCTTTTCGGTGCATACATATAATTTGAAATTAAACCCCTTTGTTTTTTAGAAACAATAATAGTAAATGAGTTAGAACAACATGGGGTGTGGCTATCTGGTATCTAGCCATGTGATGTGGGTGTCTCGAGTTTTTGAGGAGTATCTTTGCGTTTTGATGTGGGGTCTACTAATGTGCGCCAGGGAAAGGGAAAACATGGGTGGGAGAAAAAATCAAATTATTTTCATGATCCACTTTATTTATTTCTCCATTTTGACTCTATGGTTACCTCAAGATCACGTGAAAATCCCAAAGATGCACTTTAATTAAGTAATTACTCGCACGTCACATAATGCAGCCCCATCATTCTATTTCGGGATGACTCGAAATTTATGTCCATTTGGAAAAGTCAAAACCATGATCTTTGTAGTTTTTAGAAAATATCCAATTTTTGATAACTTAGATGCGCGTTTTGGGTAGAAGGATTATTCTTGTAGTAAGTACATTATGATTTAAATTAAAGTGCATTAAACAGATGTCTCTTTAAAAGACGTAATATTAATTATACTAATGGAATTAAAATTATGGTTCGGATGGAGTACTTGTAGTCTAAAAATTTTCATCAACATGAACCTTGGTTATCATTGTTTGTTTACTTGCTATCTTATCTGCTTGATCATTCTATTTCTGAATAAAGCCATGTGAGTCGACTCAGTACGTAGTTAATTATGGCTGGTTGTGGCAAATCTTTGTGTATGTACGTAGCATTATTGTTTTCGTTAATTAATTGTCTTGGTTCCTCCTAGCTAGCTCACTGAACTAAATAGATTAATTTAGTCATAGCCGGCCATCGTAGCCAGCCAAGGAGTAGAGATGAGGGGAGTACATAAACTAGCTAGGTGAGTGAAGTTGTGGTAGTTTCCCCCCCCCTTGTGGGTATTCTGCATGGGGTTCTTCTAATATTCAGAATGGAATGATTTTTTGTGAAATAAAGAGTTTTGTTGTCGATCGCTAAATGGCAGAGTTGTGAAAATCCAAGTAGTGCAACTTCTTGGGGTCATTTGCATGAGCACATGCATGCATATCATGTTGTTTGTAACTCTCTTTATAGCTGTTTCCACCATTATCTGCTGTCTGAATTGGATAACTTCTTTGAGTTGCGTGGGGTTTTGTACTTTTTTTCTTCCTTTCTCAAGTGGGTTTTCTTTTTCTTTCTTATATACATGTTCAATGAAGTTCCAATCATTTCTAGCGATACAGTTTTCTTATGAAAAAAAGGTATGCATATTGCCGACAGGGTACATCCAAGTAGTATTGCCCTCAGCATTACATGCATTACCATTTATATGGACCAGTCCCACTCGTTACCAGGGGACAACACTCCACTTGACCTACGCATGCAAAAAGGAAAGATGAATTGCGATGCAAGGTACGTTCAAACTCTTGTTTCTTTCTTCTACTAGGGTCGACCTTGAAATTAAACCTAGGCGTCTCTGAGGACCTTCTAATCTATTCTCTTTCGGGAAACTTTGAGCTCGGATCAAGATGGACGAAGGACGACAAACAAAAGTCATCAAAATATATGGACTTCATAGCTGGTATGAATTCTTTGTTTTTGTCTAGATCTTGCCTATAAAGCCCTTGTTAAGCCTTTCAAGGTAACCACAAAACCCATTTAGAGCTACGCGCAGGATCAACAAGACTGGAAAACATCTACTTATAAAACATTAACATTGGTAAAATAAATACGGGTTTTTAAACGCCCGGAAAAACACTGTGAATTTGTGAAAGTCGCCGAAAAAAGCACTGCGAATTTTGTGAAAGTCGCTGGAAAAAGCACTACGAATTTGTGGTCGCCGGCCGAAGGTGGTGGTAGTTGTGGGGTGAAGGTGGGAGGAGGTGGTTGTATTTAATAAAGGGTAAAAGGGTAATCTTCATCGTGAGGTTATACTTGGAGGTAAATAAAAATTGAGTTCATCCTTAATGAAAATTAAGTATTGATTTTCTAAACCCGCAGGTAATTTTCTCATTTTTTTTATTAGGGGCCTCACAGGTACACTCCGAGAGCATCCTTTGCTTTCAAACCATGAAATAGACTTTAGTGTTCCTAGAATTTCTTCTTTTTTCTAAAAAGAAAAAAACGAAAAAAGACAGACTGAGAGAGTCTTCATTGTCACGAAGTCTTTGGAATTTTATTGGGTCAAAGTCTTTGGTCTATGGACGTAAACAAGTACAATATGTCCATAAAATGATGACAAAGTACCCCTAGTTGTTTATTTTTAGTCTTTGTCCGGTTATGGGTTTGAAAAAAAATCATTATTTATATTTTCAATCATTTTTATTTTTCTCTTTATTCATTATTTTTATATTCAATCATTAATCTCATTTCTCTATTTATCTCTTTCCACTCATTACCTCTATTCCCAATTATTAACCTATTTTCACTTCTCACTGATTACCCAAAAACTAAATCTAAAAATTTTTCAAACCCACAATCGAACATGGCATTAGGGACCTCAAATCTACACTTGGACAACAATCCGTTTTTTTTTTATTTTTTTATCAGTGAAAGAAGAAATTTTATTAATCAATGAACCGAAGTTACAGACAACAATTCGTTACTTAAGATTAGCACGAACGGTTAGTAGGAGTAATAATCTCTTTTTGATTCTCTTGCTTACTAGTAGTGTACTACGTACAATTCCTTTGTGGTATGCTATATAGAAACTTTAAACTCTGACTCTTTTGTCGTTAAAAAAAAAAATTTAACTCAGCTTCTCTACACCAATTTTTGTAACAGTGTTTAATTCAGTGCGTTTGTCAATCATTAGGTCCCTTGAAAATCTTCTAAAGATTCCTACGCGATTTTAATGTGTGAAAATTTGCCGGAAAACCGGTACATAATAATAGGGAACCGGAGGTGCTGTAGTGCACCCCGGTGTAGTTCACTTGTAATGCAGAACACGAACCATTGATTGAAGAGATCGACGGCAGTGTCCTGCCCTACACGTACGTATACTACACGGGTGTGCACTACAACACCTCGGATCCTTAGGGCACCTCCAAGACTCAAATGGATTTTGCCCGCTTCTATTAAACTTGCAAGAAGTGCTACATGGAAGATGGAATTTTTTTCACCCATCTGGTTTTTTTCTCGGCAAATTTTTTTTTTATAGATCTAGACAGGGGTATATCGAAGAGTAATAATCAATTACTCCATCCATCCTAATTTCATTGTTTTTTTAGAGTTTGTGTCACTTTTCAATTGATTATATATTGTAATTTATAATGTTTTATGTGATTTTGAAAATATTGTATCATAATACTAATTGAGGTCTATCAAACAAAATTTATATTCAATATGAAATTCATTACGGATTTAAAGATATAACTCATTTTTTAGCTGGTTAAAATATAACAAAGGACAGTTAAATCCGGATGGAGGAAGTAGTAGATCGTAGATATTGTTGCCCTGATAAATTAACCATTTCTTTTAACAGAGATGGGTGGGTTTTCTAACCGAGTTAAAAGGAGCGAGATCGTAGCAGGCGACCATATCTACAGTTGGAGATTTCTTTTTTCTTACGCTCATCGTGGTCGGTAATAATCATCGATCTATTTTCGATGCTGGCTTTGCTTTTAGGGAAATTTTTATAAATGGTCCCTCTAGTTTGCATGCATTTTCATTTTCGTCCCTCTAGTATCAATTGTGTTACTTTTAGTCCTATAATTTGCATTCTGTCTCAATTTCGTCCCTCTCGCTTACGGCGTTAATGAAACAAACGGAATTGGAGGACAAAATTGTCATTTCTCCTCACAGAGGGACTAAATTGAGATTTCATGCAAACTAGAGGGATTATTTCTATAATTTTATTTTTTACTTTTGTTTTTGTAAATAAATTTAAAATACATCATATATAATATATTTCTCATCTCATTTTATATTGAATAATAAAAAATATGTTGAAATTTTGTAAAGTTTTTATTATATACATCCCAAAAAATATGAAAAAATTCGAAAAACAACCCTTATGTTAATTGTCTTGGTCTTGTATTTTTTTTTTCAATTGAATTTTCACTATCGTTATTTTTTTTGTCACATGATTAAAAAGAAAAAGTTGTTCAGTAGTATTTAGAAATCTTGTAATTGTGTTTAATTAAGCAATAAAACACTATTAAATATTAAGAGATCAAATACATTAAAATGTGGGTATAAGTGTATTTATTTTGGAACTTACTCATAAGATCACTCATATAACAAATAAACACGGATTTTAAATATTTTTTTATTGGGTGAAAAAATAAGAAGATTATAAGAACATGATACAAAGACATTAGCTAAGGGGTTGATTTGTGCATTTTCTAATATTTTTGTAATGTGTAATGAAATATAAAATTTTCAATATAGTTTGATTACCCAATAAAAAACAATTCAGTTGTCAAATACATTATTTATGGTCTTTTTTATTTTATTTGTAAAAAACGAAAGTAAAATATAAAATTTTAAAAATAATTCCTCTGGTTTGCATAAAATTTTAATTTGGTCCCTCTGTGAGAGAAAATGACAATTTTACCCTTCAATTCCGTTTGTTTCATGGACGGCGTCAGGGAGAAGGACGAAATTGAGATGGAATGAAAGCTATAGGATTAAAATTGATACAATTAATAGTAGAGGGACGAAAATGAGAACTCGTGCAAACTAGAAGGACCATTTTTAAAAATTTCCCTTGCTTTTATGATCCTTCTTTTCATCCTTCAACACGTGTGTTGTTTCTGATAGACAAAAGCACATATTTTTACGAATTTCTTGGCAAGTCATTTACCTCACATAACTAAAATATTATTTAGCAGAAACAACTTGACTATATATTGCAATTAATTAGACTGTGGTCCATTTAATTAGTTTAGCGAAAACCCACTGTTGGTGTCTAATTCTCATATTGTAATAGTGTTTCTGTGATGATATCACTGTATTTGTCAGGCATTTACATTGGTGATGGCCTAGTTATCCATTTCACGGCGCCCCCCTGGAAAACTCACGGCTTGGAGATTTCTTTTCTCTTACGCTTATCATGGTCGGTAACAATCATCTATTTTCGATGCTAGTTTTGCTTTTATGATCCTTCATTTCATCCTTCAACACGTGCATTTTTGATAGACTAAACGGACTAAAGCCCATAGTTTTACGGATTTCTTGACAAGTCATTTATCTCACATACATCAACTAAAATATTATTTACTAAAAAAACTATGGGAATGACTTCGGTGTCTCCGGTTATTTTGAGGACACCGTAATTTTTGGTATAACAAAATCATTATGAGCATAACCAAATTCATTACAAGTATAACCAAAACCATTACAAGCATAACCAAAACCATAACAAGGCATAACTTGGTTGGTTATACCTTAGTTGATTTTTGGTTATGCCTTGATTGGTTTTTGATTATGCCTTGGTTATGTCTTGCTATGGTTCTATTATGCTTGTAATGATTTTTGTTATGCTTGTAAAGGTTCTATTATGCCAAAAATTACGGTGTCCCCAAAATGACCGGGAACCCCATATCATCATCCAAAAACTATATATTGCAATTAATTAGACCGTAGTCCATTTAGTTCAGTGAAAACCCACCGTTGGTGTCTAATTCTCTTATTGTAATTGTGTTTCTGTGATGATATCACTGTATTTGTCAGGTATTTACATCGGTGATGGCCTAGTTATCCATTTCACGGCGCCCCCTGGAAAACTCACGGCTTCAAGTGCTCCTTCTTCGAGTCGTTCAGCTCCCGAGGGCCCCCCAAAAACTTGTCCGAATCACCCTCATTACAGAAGTCGAAAACATGGGAGCGGGGTATCCATCTCTTGCTTGGACTGCTTCATAGGAAATGGATCCTTGTATCGTTACGAATACGGAGTCACACAACTTCATTTCCGGTTTCAACTCCGAGGTGGTACGTGCACAGCTGCTCAATCCGACCTGGAAAGCACCGTGGTCCAGAGGGCCATGTATCTGTTCGGAAATGGATTCGGAAACTATCACTTGGTTAAGAATAACTGCGAGGATTTTGCTTTGTACTGTAGAACAGGGATTTTGATAATCGATGACAAGGGAGCGGGAAGGAGTGGTCAAATAGCTACTCTTTTGTCAGTTTTTCCTGAGTTATCAGCAACACTTTATCCTTCTTCCAAGGGAACGTTTTCCGACCGAGTTCGTAAGTTTAGCAAGGGTAGTTATGCCAATGACATTGGTGTTCCACAAGATGTTATTAAGGTGCCGGTCGAGGACATGGACAAGTTCCATCGTGGATCATTTTGATGGCTGCTTAATCCCGGCCACCCTAAGATGAAATCGATCTCTGAATTAGCTAGCTAGTTGGTTCATTAATTGTGCTGAGGACCGCGTTATAATAAATAATATTGTTAACCGCATGTACGTACGTACCAGTTACCACTGTTTGCACACCACCATTTCTGTTGAAATTAAGGTCCTAGCTTCGTTTGTGGAAGAGAAGATATACAGTGCATGATGCATATATGGTGTTGATGTGAATCGTTGGGTATGGCAATAAACATCATCATCCTTTGTTTGATTCTGCAGGTAAACAGATTGTTTTTGTCATTTTCTTCTGTTTTGTTTTAATGCTTAATTAGTGTAATCTGGATATAAAGATATTATCTACCCATGAAGAACTTAATTTCTCTTATTAATGAAAGTAATTTATAACTTTTCCTTGGTTCTCAATCTAAAATATAAGGTGGGCCGGATTTTAGGCCCGAGTTAGTTAATAGGGTCAACCTTGTGGATTGTGCTAGGGTAGAGGGTGACTTAGACTGACTGGCCCGGTTGGGATGGACCGTCTCATTGGACGAAGTAAGTCCGGTTGGCGAAGAAATATTCTAGAAGGTGCTTAAGAGCAGTAGAGAAGTGTCTAGTCGAGATGGGAGTCAACTCTAATCGAGGAAGCTATTGATAAGCGTTTTTGAGTATCAAACTCCAGAGATATAGGGATAAGCGCGTACTTCGGATGGATTAGTTTTCTTAGACGCTAAGTAAGGAGAGCCTATAAAAGAAGGGTTCCACCCCTAACTAAAGGTATACACAATCTGCTCCTGAAATTCTAGTTTCCTCTCTTCTCCTTCATACAATCATTGACTAAAGAATCAGGGGGTATTCCGGCCAAACCCGGCCGGATAGCCTAACATTCTTTGAGTCTTGCAGGTTCACTTGCCATAGCCATAACCCTACTCAGCACGAGTAATTCAGAGGCTTGCTTTTCTAAGGTGAAAACCTACCCACCCACAAAATCATTTTCGATATCTCAAAAAAAAAACAAAAAACAAAAATCGGATACATAATAATCCAGGTAAAAGTATAGCTCTCACAATGCAAATGACACTGAGAAACAAAATGGGCAATATTAAAGTCCATTTCAGCTAGAGGGGCCAAAATAGTCATTTGGATCTTTGTCAAATAATGGATGGATGGATAGATATAAGCAGTTGTATTTCATAATAATAACTGGTAATCAATACCCTGTATTATCAAAAAAAAAATGTCTTGGTCAATGATGTCCAGTCGGTTTATACAAAGTCATAAAAACCATGTTTTCCAGTTGTGATGAGCGTTACAAATCATGAATATGGACATTATTAATTACAAATCAAGATTTTAAATTCACCCCATCAAAAAGAAATTTGAAATTCCATTAGCCTATCCGTCCAATACTAACCATTAATTTCAGTTCAGATAGATTGCAATGTTGGTTCTTGAGCATGGAATTTAAATTCGATCCTGGAATAAGGTGATGTCATTTTTTTTTGTATTTCTTTATAAATTCTTTTTTTTCCCAAAAGATAACATTATCATTGATAATCATCGGAAAAAACATATGAAGAGCACATCCATCCTTTAACACAGGCGTGGACAGCTACAAAGGCGGAAAGACTTCACAAATAGAAGCACCAATACATCAAAATCCTAACAGACCAAGCAATGAAGCAGACCAAACCCAACAACTCACACACATAGAAACCAACATACCAAACCACAAAAAACACCCACAAACGGGTGAGAAAGTCCTTGTGCGGAGGAGAAATACCGACAATATAAACGCAAAGCAAAAACCTAACCCTAGCAGCAACCTTCACCATCACTGCCACGCCATAAGATCGCCGTCTTCAATTAAACTAGACAATTTGTAATTTGTAGTAACATAAGGGCTCATTTAGATGAGGTCTTGAGAAAGGGGTATTGGGTTATCCCGTTGTAATACTGTGGGGCCCTCCTTAATTCATGGTTTGGGAACAAAAAACACATGGGGTCTTACTTTATCCCCCTCTTCTATAATACCCCCCAATACCCCCCGAGGGGAGATAATTTTATCCTATGGCTTGAGGTGTTATTAGCTAATACTCCCAAAATAATACCCCCTCCTCCTCCATTTCAATTACAAAACAACTTTATCTCCCCATTTTATTCCTCATCCAAACCAAGTACTATTTTATCCCATCATTTTTAATACCTCATCCAAATCAATTACTATTTAATCCTACCTCCATAAATATCACATTAATGTGGGTTATCTCTTATTAACCAATACCCCATACTATTTTATCCCCCATTCATAAATAATACATCCAATCCTTATTCCGCATCCAAACGAGCCCTAAGTATATAGTTCTACCCAACCAAAAATTTACCACCAGCACTGTAAATAATAAATAACCGACGGCTGCATTAATTTGAGGTCATTTTTGTTTCTGGAGTGACATGATCAGATCAGGGGACAATACATAAATGCTAATTGCACCTATTTTCTACTCCTAGTTGCAATATCGATCCATCAAAACATAAACGCATTAATAATTGTTGAAATAACAAACCCCTCATGGCAATTTTTCTTCCCATTAAATTAATGCTACTCCTTCGTCTCAATATTTTGGTATTCAGAGGTCATTTTAATCCCTTTATAATCTATTAGTAGATCGTAGATATTGTTGCCCTGATAGATTATTCATTTTTTTTTAACATTTCAACTTAGTTGCTATAGCAAATTTCATAGTCAGGACGTCCTTTAAATGGAAATAAATCATTAATTTGTTGTTTAAAATATCAAGTTAATAAAAACCACAATCTTTAATTCAATGTATTTGAAGTAGTCATGGAGACACATTACAGATGCAAATGTGTAGTACTCCTCGTCTCAAATGTGGTCTTTTGCTTTTGTCAATATCTTAAAACGAAAGTCTATTTTAAAAAGCTAACATAATATGTTGTAAAACATTACTCTTTCATTCTTCTTCTTTTTCTTTTTTTTTAAAAAGGGGTAAATTGAAAGAGTTTTAATACCAACTAAATTCCCCATCGTACCCCTAAAAATTCGCTTACCCAAATCAAAAGGAAATTTGAAATTCCATTATTTTATCCGCCCAACACTAGCTATTTCATAGGTTTATATCACTCTATAAATTCATTAAATTAGACAACTGTTGATTTGTCGCATATGTGCAATTGGTGATTGTTTCAATGGCGACTCATTTTGAAATTGTGAAGTTTGATGGGCAGATCACCAGCTTCATTTTATGGCGTGTTAAAATAAGTATAGTCAATGAAATAATTGGGAGGTGTGTGCTTGTGCCCCCTACGTCAGCCCTTGGTAACTAGGCTAGTCCAAACACTAGCCGTTCAAACTTCAAACTAGATTTTTTATGGGAAAATGACGGCTAAGGACGTGTTTTGATAATTAATACTTCACCCACCAAGGACATGCTGAGAATATTTGTTAATGCTGAAAATGTCCTTGACGGATATTAATTATCAAAACACGTCATGGGCCTTCATTTTCCCAATTTGTTTTAGAAAGCCAAGGCGTCCGTTTAGCTATGGGCTATCTAACATTCCATTGGGCCTGTATGCGCGGCACCTGGGCTATCAGAAATCCTACCGGGCCTGGTTTTAAATTTGGAAATCCAGTAGTACAACCTGCATGATAAGAGCTCTAGGGTGACTGTTCGAGCCGTCCATTTTGAAACGGATAGATCGGATTTAATCCGACTCGTCCATTGCTCAAATTAAAATCTGAATCATCTATTATCGAAATTAACGGCCGGATTAACCGTTCTACAATCCCGTAGCCAGTAGGGCAGCCCGCCCTTCTGTTTTCAAACAAGTTACGTCTAATGTCATCATTAATGTGCAAGGAAGTCATCATTAACAAGTGACGTTGCAGCAGGAGATTCAAGGCCAAGGTGGGGGGGGACCTCATTATCTCGGCCATCGTTCCCGACTACAGTCCGGCGACTGTCAGTAAAAGCATCTGAACCGTCCAGCCAGATGCAAGCTCTGTCTCCCGACAGTAAAGGAAAGCCCCTGGGTATTTATTGCGTGCTTTTCAGCCTATTTCCACTAGTACCGATAAATTTACCACGCAGTAGGAGTACAATTTACAAACGACCGTGCTATGAGTACCGACCCGTTTTGTGTCCCAAAAAGATGAGCCGAGCAGCCCATTTTGTTTAAAATAATATGTTGTTTAGAGTTTTTGTAAAAAAAATCATCTCATTTGAATATCTATACGAATGCTTACAAAATATTCAATTTTGCTTCACAATTTAGGCCTAAATTCTCAAGCAAAATTGAATGTTTTGGAAATGTTTTTACCTATATCAGAATAAGATTATCTTTGTGGAACTTAAAATGGGTCCTAAAGAAGTAACTTGGGGTATGTATTCATATTCTTTTCGATTTACTAATAGGAATACAAAAAATTGAAGGTGGTCTTAGGACATCGTCATATTGTGCACTAAAATAATTTCCTACACATTGATGTGAATCTTTGTGTTAAGTGTATAGACTTCACATGAGTTTGTGACAAAGAAGAGGGTTGCTCTCCCTAGTCAGCAATTGCCTAAGTGAGTTTGGTAGGTGAAATTACCCTCTTGCTCTCCTTCAAAAAAGTTACTATATAGTGGTGCGGCGATGCCTCTAGACCATTGAATAATTGCTCTAGAAATACATGCACCCAATTTTTTAGTTTTTTTTTTTTTTTGGCTTATGCTATTGAATTGGATTGCCATGCCAATAGAACAAGAAAAAAAAACACAATTTCTGATATACTTTTCAAAGCAATATAACACATTGAAAATTGAGTGTTTTTTGTGTGTGTGTGTGTGGTGTTTTTCGTATTTTATTGACATAACAGCCCATTTGACTATTATTAGTATTTCCTACTTATTTATGTCGCTTTTGTGTATTAGCCATTACACATACTCATGATTTAATTCTTTTTTTTTCCTCAATCGATACGAGGGAGAGGAATTACAATTTCCAGCTGCATTGCAGCATATACGAACACAAGAATAATGTTTCGTAAGCAGACGTCGAGATTACATCATCATCGATTAATTTTCAAAGAAAGGTGTATTGCAATTTCAAAGAAGTTTCCCATCCCGAGCGCGCGGCGAGCTCCCCGACACGAATTTTGACCGTGAGGGGTTATAAAATCGTCGGGATTGTCAAGGTGAACTGGGCCTGGAGTGATGTACATGAGTAGTACTATAATGGAGTAACAATAAAACATATGCAATGCAGTTGCAGGGTGTAGAGTATTATTGAACCGAGAAAGTTGCATTAGGATCGAGAGGGTGCAAGGGAGAGTCCTAGCTAGGGGACATTCACTGGTTGTACAGTACTTTTGGAGTGGCAGTTAAGTATCGTTGGTTTGGGGCAACCAAGTGTCAGAGAGTGTTGGGCTTTTCAACTATGGCTGGGGCAGGGGACCTCACCTGTTTGGGAATTGCGCTGCTAAGGCTAACTTAATCCTACATTCCGAGGTAACGTCCTTCAACACACACCAGGGACTAGTATATACAGTAATTATCATTGCATTCGCTTGACAGAAATGCTATGATCACCGCACCACATGGAGTACAGGTCTCCGTGTGGGCCCCACATAGAGCGTTAAGGGGTTTGGAACGGGTCTGACATTTAAGGTTGATGCGGTGGAATTTTGCTTTTTAAATTAAAGGCGATGTTTTGTGATAGAATTATCTTGTCTTGTAAAGTAAAAAGTAAATACTTCGAAAATAAGAATCTTAGGGAAACGGAATCTTAGTACTCGTTTCAAGTGCAAGTGTATATTCGAAAAGATACAATTTTAACGGGTTCAAACTTATCTCTAACTAAAACAAATTGTTCGGAACAGTTACTGATCCATAACCTGCTTTGATCTTGCAAAAACTAATTAAGGGCTTGTTCTTCTAAAAAAACCATTGGCTTTTCTGCCAAAAATGAGCCAAATAAACCCACATAAAAATAAAAATAAGCCAATAAGCCACTTTTTCGTCTTTATTCAAAAAATATTGGATTTCGATCAAAATTTTATACTTTTTAGATTTCTCTCGTCATGAAGATGCAATAATCCCAAAAAAAATGAGAATAAGCCAAATGATACGAAAAAAATTTGAATAAGAACAAAAAATAAGTCACTTTGGCTTATTTGTCCGAACACCCCTAAATTAATCAGTGTCATAATTGCCCTAGTTTTACTAGCTAGCTATTAAGCCTATTACTGATCCATGCTGCTGTGTTGTTTGATTTCTGTTTGGCCTTGCATGACCATTTTTAGTTTGTAGGTTGGACCGAGTTTGTATTATTCTGTGTTTGGTCTTTCAATGAGAGAGTTCTCTCACTGGGAAAAAAAAACCTTGTTCGGGTCTTATACTTGTGTACTAATTTGTGGATCTATAACACAAATTAAGTTCCCTTCATTTTCCGTAGTAACACAAGAACTTTGAATGTAACCCGCAATTATAAAACTTTTTGACAAGGGGTTTAGGATCGAGGCATTGTGTCGCTAAATCATTGTCGACAAGCTAGGGATTTAGGAGCTAGGCATCGTGCATGTCGCTTAATCATTGTCATATTTATTTATAGCCGTGATCGTTTTCGTTCCCGATGGCCTGGTGAAAACTGGAAACCATTTTAATTTTTGACCTTGCATGAAAGAGAAAATTGAAAGTTGAAACTCCCTTTATGCTAAAAAAACAATTACATGTGCTACTGCTAGTTTCACTCCATCATTCTCTTTCCCTTTTTCCCAAATTGGTCCACCTCCTTCTGGTAGCTAGCTTGATCGAATATTTCCCTAAGGAAGAACGCACGCTTATAAAAGTAACTAGGTGCATTTTTGGAACACCACTAGTTATATGTCCATAGAAATCTTTTTTGTTTTTTTTTTTGTTTTTAAAAAAATAACTGGAGAGTTATTTTGTTCATTACTCAATTTTTGTGGATATCATGGATCTCATTTCGATGAGCAGAAGAAATGTTTAAGTAATTTCATGTGGATAAGTATTTGATCGAAGAACACTTGTTTCGGTTTGCAATGTTACGTTACAATTGTGGACCAAAACTTGAATACCCAGATTAACTACTTAAAATTAAAATATCCAACGGAATTGCATTTCTTGAATGATTTCATTAAAAATCAATAGTTTCAAAATAAATGGTTCGAGTCATCAAAGTGAAATCCGGCTGTACGGACACCACGCAAAGTAAAGTTCATCGATCTACTCTTTAGGTGGTTGAACGAAATTGCACTCTTGCATTCTCTTACGAATGTAACAAATCGCATCGTTCGCAGCAGGAGCAAGAGAATGAATGAACAAAATCACAAAACAGGCTTATATGATCATATCACACCAAAACGATTTTCTTGCCATCTTTTACTCCGTAAAACAATGGGAACAAAACTTTTTGGATGCCGTTGACTTAGCTCTCAACGGCTATGATGAAGCGTGTGTTGTTTCCAGGGGACAAAATTATAAGCTTTTGTTGGCTAAAAATGGAGGGCTCTTATGATGAGAATAAGGCAACTTTGCTTCTGCAATGGCAATGGCCACCCTCCTCTCTCTCTCTCTCTCTCTCTCTCTCTCTCTCCACTATAGATGAAGGTGGGCTTTGCAAGGACCCTAAAGCCACGACTTATAATTACCAATATTTACTAACAAGCAAACAACGAAATCAAAGTGTCTTTAAAAACCTTTATCTTGACTATTGAGTGATTCCCTCAATCATTTATTGCACAAAAGGAAGCTTTATCTTTGCTAAAATGGCTGTAAAATGAGAGATCAAATGGTCCCCCAATGTATGTGATTTTATGTGAGCAAAAGCTTGGATGAAAGGATTGTTATTGGGTGAGAGAATCATGGGACCAATCCAACAATTATCTAAAAGAAAATGCCGACCACTAATGCCTAACGGGCGGTAATTAACATTTCAAAGCGTATTATGATGTGTGAAAATTGAATACTAAATAATTGTGAAAAGATATTAATATACATTAAAGTGTACCAAAATTTCAATTTTTTTTTTTGGGTATCATTTGACTCTTAACCACCACACAATTTTTTTTTTGAACGGCAAAAAAAATTCATTAATCTTGAAATTGTTACAAGACTAATAGGAGCAAAGAAACAACGTCTTGTTCAGAATTAAGGAGTTAATATTGGCATTACTGATACCTAAAAGCTGATTAGAAAATAAATTACTAGAATACACAAGGGAAAAAGAGAGAAAAAGCAGAGATTTGGGGTGGGTAAGTTGGTGCCTAAGTCAAGATTCTCATGCCAGATTGGAGACTGTGGTAGGGGACCCATATATGTGTCTTAACATAGAGGTCTATAGTATATAATATTGTGTTGAGAAAATTCTGTGTACAACATTCCTTTGGCTATCTATCATGATCAATAATGGGTGTCCCCTATAAGCTTGAGGGCATAGACATTGGATACTCTCTATGTCTATGGTTGACAGAGGGAGAGTGAAAAAGTTGCACATAGTATGATGGTAACTTTCATTTGTGGGTGTACTATTGATTCCAATTTGAACTATTTCAGACTTCAACTTGTAGTTCAGGCTAAGAACATGCTGACTCTGGTTTAGAAAGATTTGCCGAAATGGTTCGTGCTATTTTCATCTAAACAAGAGGAATTGGATTCTCGTCAGTCCTTGATTTGGACTAGATGGAACTGTGCATCAATTGCGGTAATACATGGTTCAGAGTTGCTCAGAGACTCTGACTGGATCATTTAGAATTAAACTGTCTCGCCTAATCCAAAAACCTTGGACTAAAGAGAACTCAAACCGCATATGGCGCAGATGCAATCAATCTTTTTGTTTGGTCGATATAAGTAAGGAAATTTAAGCAATGATGTAATCAAACACCATCAAGGGCTTAAATTGAGCGAGTTCCATTGCATACGGACATTCTTTTGATTTGGAGTGAAACCTAACTACATGACCCAGATGTTCTGTCCCCTCTGAATCGAAATAGATAAAAACGAGAATGGAACACATAATTCTATGGGAAATGATACACCCACCGATTTTCCCCCACCGCACCGCCCACCGCACCCACGCCGGGCCCACTCCGGCCACCGGACGGCCGATCCGAACCGTCCAAAAATTCTAAAAAAAAAAACCGAGTGGGCCAACGCGGGAATCAACGGCATCCGATGTGTGTAGGTGCTCGATCCGAACTTCCATTTTTAACGTCTTAGATCATCTGATTTTTGGAAGTTCGGATCGAGAACCTACACACATCGGATGCCGTTGATTCCCGCGTTGGCCCACTCGGTTTTTTTTTTTAGAATTTTTGGACGGTTCGGATCGGCCGTCCGGTGGCCGGAGTGGGCCCGGCGTGGGTGCGGTGGGCGGTGCGGTGGGGGAAAATCGGTGGGTGTATCATTTCCCTAATTCTATACCATCATCGTACATAAAAGTGGGGAAAAAAGTCAGTCGCGCCATTGCAAAATAATGTACGACCTACTAACTACATCAGTAACATCAGGGTCGATCCAAGGTTTTTAGTGCCCAAAACCTAATAGTAAAAAAAAGTGTGCTCTTAAAGAGTTACGTAATACTACTTAATAATTTGAGAAAATGACGGCTAATGATGTGTTTTAATAATTAATACCCGTTAAGGACATTTTCAGCATTAACAAATGTTCTTAGCATACCTTTGACAGGTATTAATTATCAAAATAGGTTCTGGGCCGGTCATTTTCCCTAATAATTTTTACAGAACAATCACAATATTGAAGTTGGACACTTGAGCTTATGGAATAGTGGGTTGGACTAACTCATTACCTTCAATTGGGTATTTTTTTTCCATTTTATTGAGTTTAAAAAGAGTCATACTCAAACCAAAGTTGTATAAATATTGGAGTGCCCCTAAAATTTTGGAATTTTGGGATGCCCAGGATCCAGGCCTCATGGGCCTTGTGCTTGGGCCGACCCTGGGTAACATGTAACTTTTGAAATAAGGGAAAATGACGGCCAATGACATGTTTTGATAATTAATACCCGCCAAGGCATTAACAAATGTTCTTAGCTTATCCTTGGCGGGTATTAATTATCAAAACTCATCCTGGGCCGTCATTTTAAACTTGTTACACAAAAGAGTTTAATTTCGTCTAGCTTCTATGATATTCTTACCATTTTTTTGTTTCGTTATTAGTTTATGATCTTTCCATTGTTTTAACATATGAAAAGATTTTATTAACTTGTGTGAATATTACTACAATAATGTATGGCGATTGTAGAATATCATTATTGCCAAAGAACTATAACCCCACTAGCTAGGTTAAGACGTACAATCCGGACAGTCATGAACTTGCCAGAGTGGGTAAGATAGCTACTAAATTAAATTAAGTTAAAACATCACGACTCACAGAAAAAAATGACGTCTTGTGCATTAACTGCAACTATAGCTTATTACACCCAAATTTATACGCCCTTAGAACAAATTAAATTTAAGATTGAATATAAATTAAAATACAATACCAAAAGATGAACTTTATTTTTTTCATGGCATTTCTTTTCATGCTACAAGATAATAGTTATAAGCAAAATCTAAACAGTAGGGCATCCCAATTTGCACCTTGACTTGATTCACAAGGTATATATACGTATATTCTGCAAGTTGAAGGCGGCCGCAAGTTGAGTTCACTCTGACTAGTGCCATGAGTCAAGTGGGCTATCAATTTGTTCGATTCTAATCATGCAAAAGTTGCAGATATATATAAAAGACACTCCGAATCCAGTCAGGGATTCCAGATTTTGGCTTTGGTGTGGACCATGATCGTAGCCGTTCGAATGTGTTTTCCATGCTAAGCATCCACGGACGATTTTTGACCGATAAAAAATAATTAAGTCCGCATTTTAGCCAAAATCCGGAATTCCTAACTAGACCCGGATTGATATAAAAGAATCACAATTTTAGATGGAAGTGTCTAAGAGACTCCGTTTGTATTACGAATCTCTGATGGAATTTTCTATTGAATTTTTGATGGAATTTTCTTTGTGCTGCTTCTTGTAAATGACAGCCGTTTACGTACCTACAAAAATTTCCTAATGATTAAGAGAAATAACTGTAACGATTGATAAAAAATTTATTAAAAATTATGCACCAAGAAAGAATCCAAAATCTCAATACTCAAAATGTAGAAGCTCTAACATTTTGTCCTTTTGATTATGCATCTTTTTGGAGGTATCGAGAAGGAGTCGAGGTTTGGTATGAGTAGTGGGGGGCAATGGCAGAAGCCTGGTATCAGAAGATGATCCCTACAAACCCCACATTCTCCAGATCAATCAGGGCCCCCACCACGTTGTTACTAGTAGTAGCTACTAGCTAGTAGGAGTATCTCACTTCCCGAGGTGGGCACCCCCCCTACTCGTTAGCTCCTCTGACACACCTTTCCTTTTCTTTTCTTTTTTTATCAACAAAATTTTTTATTAATCACTGAATTTAAAAATTATAGAGATTAAAAGGATAAGAGCACAAAAAAATAAAAATTATTTAATCTTCGTAGGTATCCGAGACACAAGTGCTAGTTAAACACCAACAAAATCATAAAAACGTACACCTCCAAATCCAAATTGCTGCCTTACTCTCGAACTGTCATCACATCTGAACAAATCTCTGCCCAAACAAACTCGATCAGGATTTGGAACGCCGCAAGACTGCTGTAAACCCGCCATATATTGCTGATCTCACAAACGCTCTGAGCCAGCCGCAAACACCCCGCATCCCAACAGCCACCCATTACTGCCGAGACACCACTCCATCTGGACAGCAAAACCGCCGACAAGAAGTACTGCCACTAATACTCCAACACTGCCAAGCTCCTTGCAATTGAAAAACTCTACCACCGCCTCCTAACTGCCACCGAGAACATCACCTCTGAAAAGCCCTAAATCAACTGCACAGACCTAAAACAAGCTCCCAAAAACCTTTAAAAAAAAATAAAAAAGACACAAAACCCCAATCCTAAACAATTACTAAACGAACCCCAAACCCACTGTTGCCGTCGCCGCCCCTTCAAACCTTTGAAAATGAAATCAAATCAGAGCTCTGGCCAGATCCACACCACCATCCAACAGCCCCAATAACCACCTCCAAAAACCATCAGCAGCCACCAAAGCAGAGTAACGACGATGCACACTCGCACCTAGCACCAAAACATAATTTGAAGGCCATTGAACTGAGACGAAGCTGGCCGGCTAGAAAAGGAAGGCAACAAAACAAAAAGCCGCGAGGGTCCCCACGCCATTAAGCAAAAATAGGTACCACAAGAGAAGGAACCCATCGGAGAACCAAATCGCCCAAACGACAATCGCTACCAGCAGCCAAAATCGCCTAGCCGTTAGACACGAAATCGGATCTAGCCAAGGAAGAAACCGACAGGGGTAACGGCAGAATAGGCTCAATCGGCATCGGAAAAGAAGCTTGAACGGCAGAACAAGGATCGGGGAGAGAAGTAGAAGAAAGGAGAAGGGGAGAGAGGTTAGGGAGGCCCGAGGGGAGGAGGGAAGGAGGTCACCCCCCCCCCCGGCGGCGGCAGAAGCAGAAAAGTTTTAGAGAGAAGGAGACGAAGAGTCTTGACACACCTTTCTGTTGAGACATTTTGTCTCATGTTTGATTATACACTTCGTACATACCGCGTGGTTCCGGTTCGTTAAATAAATCAACAGTTTGAAACTGTTGGAGTTGGAGCGCCAGATCAATGGTCTGATTTTAATTGAACAAATGGATGTCTTTTAAACGAATGGGTGTGTAGGGAACTATTTGTTCATGGGGTGTGTTTATTGAAACAGAGGGGTGTGAAAGAAACTAATTGTTCCATGGGTGTGATGCTTAATGAAAGGTTGTGACAACTCTCCCAGGGGATGTAATTCTTTCAAGAGATGTAATCTTTCCAAAAGGGCACATCTTTACCAAAGGGCACTTATGATTCCTATATGAATTATTTTCACCCTAACGTCAGTTACTCCACTCCACATGAAAATCCATCTCTCTCATAATAGCTGCAGTAGACAAAAGATTTCTTAGAAGTCTTTCAATTTTGTTGGTTGCAATTCTTCACCCTTAGGCTTTGTTGAATTTTGGGAACGATTTTGCCTGAACCCAACAACAAACTCTATCGAGTGGGGGCAAATTACGTTCTAAAGATAGTGTCTTTAGATACGGTTCAAAACCTTCGAATCTCATCATCTTAACATTTTGTCCCAACACTTTCCTTTCACTCACACCTCCCCAGAATATTCTCCTGCCAAATAACTTACTCCACTACCTTCCCGACGGAACTCATTCTCTTTGAACGCCGCCACACCCACTGCCACGTGATGCGCCTGACTCCTTTTTTACCCTAAGTCAAGAAAGGATCCATGCATTTTGATTGTCGTAAGCTCCATCAAAATGTCTGGTAAAAACGGAGTCGAAGGCGCCACTTGACAGTGTTTCCACATGACGTCCACCTTCATATATTTTTTTTATCGCCATTATCCCTTGTTTCTGTGAGAATTAATTTCAGGTTTTCCGATTTTAGTACCTCGGAACAAAGGAAAAAAAAAAAACCCTCATCTTCATCTATTTTTCTTTTACTAAGTTCAAACCACCACCAACTATTGAACTTTATCGGACTAAATTAACACTTATGTCAGTAATTACTATGACAAAAGAAATCAATATACCAATTATATGGATAAAGCCGAGCCAAAAAAAAAAAAAATTATATGGATAAAAAAGGTTCTATTCAAATCCCAAGGAATTGACATGCTAGTCCATACTTAAGACTTAAAAAATTTGTTATCTGATCTCTCGCTGAAAATCTTATAGGTCAACTCAAGCTCGAAATTTTTGAAGTGCTATCAATTTTTGTTAGGGCAAGTCTATATGTGATTTTAGTTTGGTTCTCCGCTATTCAACGGTGAGATTTGTCCCTAACAAATTAGTTAAAGTGCGTATAACTTGATCTGAAAATAAAATATTTCAAATTACAAACATAATGAAAAATTCAAGAGAAGGGATTGTGTTTTCCTTGATCGGGTTCAAACATGAGCAACTCACGTGGCCAACCAATTTGCCGTCTAGTAAATAGAATAGGTATTAAGGGTGCGTCCACCCTACGACTATATAGTACGTCTCTTGTTGCAAGTTGCATGTACCCATTCGGCTAACCAATTTTGACATTGTAAATCAATGGGAGGCTACGTTCTCAGTATACAAATTGAAATATACATCAGTGGTGTAAAAGGACATTCGTGGAGTTTGGTCCTATGGTTCTGTAGCCTTTGGAGCCTGAGTTATAGGTTTCGATTCCTATGGAAAGACGGTTGACCATCGTAGTAATCAAAGACGAAATCGGGAATCTAATCTGACTTGAGCCAACTATCTAAAATTTATTAATAAACTAATATGCATACGTAAAACTTACATCCCCACCACATATCATAGGACAAACAACGAAGGGAAGGATTGCACGTTGTCGCATGGGAATATTATTAAGGACCTTAAGCTATTTTTTTTTTTAATTTGGTAATGCAGGGTGTCCCGCGCGTTGCGCACACCTCAGACTAATTCCTACAACTCCTCCCACAAGTTTACGCGTGGGGGTGAGGTGATCCCAAGAATTATTAACAAGGAGAATCGAACCTGAGACATTAGAATAGAACAAACACCTAAGCTCCAATCCGAGACCACTTCGCCAACCCTTTGGGGTTACCTTAATCTATTTTGGATCCATTTCACAAAAGTTTGAAAAATAAAACAAAGTAATCGTGGTTTACTAAACTTGGGCTGTATGACAATGTCATCAGCACCAGGGTTTACCTTTTTTTTTTTTTTTTTTTTTTTTTTTTTAAGGTATTGGATGTGGGGGGCCTGGGGGCAAGTTGTAATGGACCTTTCCTTCTTCAGTACACTGTTTGTTTTTCTATAGCATTGTAATGTAATAATTGGTAATGACGATTTTTTGTGATAACTTTGGGCCACTACCAAAAATCTTTGCAGGCAGCCAGGTAGCGACTATTGAATGCTTCCGTGAGAATATATGACTTTTGAAAGTTGTGTCCGGAGTGTCTCCGGACCAGCTTACGACACAACTCGATTAATTATTCATGTGCGAAAATTCCAATTAAAATCAGAACAAAAATATGTACTCAAAGGAGCTTTCGAATTTGTTAGACGTTAGAAGGGAGCAAATCCTAAGTCTCAACTATAAGTATCCGTGTCAGCTAACTTGTTAACCTGTAGCCTAATCACGTCGCTTAAAAAGTTAACATTAAATCACATTTTCCTTTTTCCACCGAAGTGGGACTGTGGGTTTTACCTCTAGTCTTGACCACTAGACCCCTAGTTGATGGCGGTGAAAGTTTAACAGATTAATTATGGCTAGCTGTGTAGCTACGTGTTCATCCTCCTATGTAATAAATGTAGGGTTGAGGTTTATGTTTAGTTTTTTAATGGTCCAGTCCGATTCAGTTTTGGACCTTTGTGGGTCCCTTCCAGACCCATAACAATGATTGAAATTGTTCATTTTGTAGATCTCGTTGAATATGTCATCCATGCCAAAAATTAGCTTCATCGAGCATCAATAGGTACATGGACGAAATAGATTTGTACATGAAAAAAATAGACAATTATTAATTTCAACTTAATTTTTGTCATCATTTTTTTCTTGTACAAATCTGTTTCGTCCATGTTCCTATTGATGTTCGATTAAACTAATTTTTGGCGTGGATGACAGATTCGACGAGCTCTACAAAAATGAATAATTCTGATTATTGTTGTAGGCCTTGGAGGGGCTCACAACGGCTCAAAACTGGATCGGACTGAACCATTAAAAAACTGGACTTGAAATGAACCCATAAATGCATGCTTATCTCATGTTTGTCGTACGTAGTCCTAGTTGAATTATGATGAGGCAAACATGTCCCCCAAAAGTAACATCAGAGGGATACCTACCATTTAATGAAATATTTAATATCAAAATAAAAGTGTAATATCACAAGGTTTATAGTATCGAACTCAATTGAAGAGCAGTAAATTGGCATTTAATTCAAGTTTTAATGTACACAAATTCGCTAGATAATGAATTCGCTCGACCCAATAATGTGCACTCAACTGCAACCAAAGAATTATCGAAATTAATAAGTGAGATTATCACCTGTATCTATGGTACTTCATTTATCATCCATCCTATTATTGTGGTCCATTGAAAATTTGAAACCATTCCCCTAGCTAATAAGTATAGTTCTTCTCTGATCGAGAATAATTGTATTTAAAAAAAATATTGGTTTGGAGAAGTTTAATATGCCAACAATGATGTTCCGATGGTTCGAAATTCTAATGCTATTTCTTGTATTGTTATCCCGAAATATCAAAAGAGATGGCGAATGCGAGTTTCCAAATGTGATAAGAGCAAATTCAACCATTGCTATGTGTCACACTACTGTCATAACTTGGCATTTGTCTTGGTAAAATCTAAGCACGCCGTTGTCATTTTTTGATGCCGAAAAACGTCAAAGCCATCTTTGTGTCAACTTCACGTACACCAAAGATGGCAGTGTCATTTCTCCAACTTCATCCATGCCATTTAATTTGCTTTATAAAATGAATGAGACTATCCCATAGTCTAAATTTGAGATTGTGCCAAATTGGTGCCGGTTCGATCAAACAACATTACTATTTTTTTTTTCTTTTTCTCTGTAGTATAACCAACAAATTTTTTTTGTAATGTCCTTTTGGTACAAAGAGGTGAATTTGCTCTAAGAAGAAGAACAAATAAGATACTACCATGGAAGAACTCAATTTGACGATAGAAAAGAATTGAGATGCTCATTCCCTCAGGGCCTCAACAAATGCAAAACACATTCAAATTCATAGAAATTTAGGCATTGTTTTTCGAAAAGTGCTAGAAGTGCTAAAAAAAACAATTGGGTTTTTTTTTTTCTTCCTCCTTTATACTCCTTTGTGAAAGGGAAAAAAGAACGTATTTTTAATACTTTTAGTAATTTTAGCACTTCTGAATAATTAGGAAAATATTCCTAGAAAATAGAGTTATTTGAGTTGAATGCTGAATAAAAATTAATACGGAGTATCCAAACATTAGTTCAATACTGTATATGACATTGACGATGTGTTTATTTAAAATTTTGTTGAATCTAGACACAATATGGAGGATCTGACAAAATGACTCTCTGTGGTGGGCCCTGTAAGCGCATCTAAACCGTCTATGTCAATATTCGTTTGAATTAACAAACGAACTCTTACGGGTAAAAGTCTCTGATCTCCTCACACAATATAGAAAAAGAAGGCCAAAAAAGGTACATAAATGCGGAAGATCCTGGTTGCCCCCACCTTCCCTCTCTTTCTCTTTCTCTCTCTACTTTTACATTTTTCTATATCTATAATATAATAATTAAGAAATAAAATATCTTTACACCAGTCGTCTCTCCTTTTTTGTTTTTTTTTTGTTTTTTGTTTTTTGTTTTCTGGTTTGCTGACAGACAGTATTCTACAGAAGCAACTTTTCTGGGACTCCGTTTTGGTGTAAAAAAAGCTTTAAGAAGAGCAGAGGACCATCCATTCCCTTAAATTTTCCCCCACAGTACTCTGAAGCTTCTCAAGACGGGAACGAGACCCATCTTTTTCCAAGAGAAAAATTTACTCGGACTTGTCTTGATCGTGATCTCTGCTCCCGGCGAAGTTTCTTGTGTTGGGAAATTTGCTTTGGAGAAACGTTCTGAAGACTATTTTGTGGGGTTTGACTCGACACTGCATTCTTCTGTCCCGCTGGCAATTTTTGTGCCGAGAAAGATTGGTTAGGAAAAATGGGTACAGAGAAAAAAGAGTCGATTTTTCACAAGGGGCTTGAGAGACTCTGCCTCGATAATGGATGGTCTTATGGTGTTTTTTGGGGTTTCGATCAGCGGAATTCTTTGTAAGTCTCTGTGTGTGTGTGTGTGTGTGTGTGTGTGTGTGTGTTTGTGTGTGAAATCTATATTTGGCATGTATTGTGGAAACCTGTATGTATATGCGACTCTGTGTATTGTGATACTGGTGATTTGCTTATTACTATGATCTTCTGAAATTTTTGTTTGTTTGCAAGCCCTTCTATTTTTATTAGTGTGAGGGTGATATTATTTTGAATTTTAGTTTCTATTTACTGGCTCCCCTTCCTGACTCTGATTTTCGTGTAGTTCATGTATTACTCTGATTCTTTTGATGGCAGAAATATACGTAATTAAACTGTGAAAGAATATACTTCACTTTATTAATTACCATTTCCAAGATTTTATTTCCCTATATACTGCCCCTTTTTTCTTTTGGTTTTCTGGGTTTCATTTCATGGATTTCTGGGTTTACACTGTTTGATAGTACAAAAATTACTACTGTTTTGTCGTATGAGTTTTAGGTAGAGAAAGAATACTCTCTCTCTCTCTCTCTCTCGGCAAGTTTGGTACTTCCAAGAGTTGTGGTTGCATGAATTTGGTAGATACTGCTTATTAAATGCATATATCCCCTTAGACTACATCTGTATTTGTGTACAAGAATATCTGGTCTGAAATGAATATACTCTGAAGATCAAATAGTTTAAACTTTTGGCATAGTGGAGAATGCATTGGTCTCTAAATTACTCTTGCAAGCCTAAGAGCCTGTTTGGAATATGGAAAAGATTGTTTGGTTTGTTGAGAAAAAGAGAAGAAAATCACAATTTTTTTTTTGCTCGGCAGAAGAAAATCACAATTGAGCACAACGAATACTTCCCTGCACTTTCTTCACATTTTCCTTTCTCTAAAAACAGAAATAAGTTGTCAATAGTGTGGATTATTGAGCTGTTGATTTTCTTTTCTATACATTCATGAGATTTCTTCTTTTTTTTTGGTCAAGCGGAAAATTTCACGAGATTTCTTCTGTTCCTGTATATTTCTAACTCAAAGGGTTGTTTTCAACACCAGATTATTGACTATGGAAGATGCCTACTATGAAGAGCAAATGGGGGTCTTTGTAGACAACATGCTGCTCCGAGTCCACATGCTCGGCAATGGGTATGTTTGACAAAGTTTATTAGATATTCTTCTAGGCTTTCGCAAATTCTGCAAAGAAATTTTCTTTTTCTCCAAAGAAAGCAGAATTTTGTTAAGTCTGACCTTGTTATTGTTTTGTTATTTAGCGCTGTTGGCCAAGCTGCTTTCAATAAGAGGCACCGGTGGATGTTCTCAGATGCTCATTTTGGAGGACAGATGCCTTTAGGTTCTATAGAGAATCAGGATTTATTCCAGGTAATTGATGATGTTTTCATGAAAACTTGCTGAAGTATTAATCCTTTTGCTGTGATAAAGATGATTTATCCATGTTTGGGTAGAGCATCTATTCTAATATATAAAGGAAGAGCACCAGTTTGGTGTCTCCTCTTTTTGAAGCCCCGTCACAAAAGTGATTTCCCTTATTGTCCTCTTACATAAGGGAAAAATTGCAATTACCTTTGGTATTACATGAATTAACTGTTATGGGCAAAGTAGTAAAATCACTCACGAACAACTACTCCACTCTCCCATTCCACTCCCCGATCCCACGTTTCTGACAACTTGCACACACGTCTGTGTGTGCATTCATTTCTCTTACTACTTTGTAGCTTCCATTTAGTCGTTGGTTAACTTTTGCTCACTTGAAATAAACTGCAATTCTTGTTCAATCCCTCTGGTATTATGTTTTTGTCCACTTATTCTGTAGTTGCATATTCATTTGCAGGACAATTCTGATATTCACTGCCAATTTTCCTCTGGAATAGAGGTACCCTTTTTCTTCTTAAGTATCATGGACATTTCTTGTTTGAAGAATATTGTAATATTCTAGTATTTGAATTTGAAAGTTAGATTTATCATAGAACTCTGAACAGCTGGTTCCCTCCAACTACTTTGTGTGTGTTTTAAGTAGTCTTAAGGGAAGAGCGTTAGCAAAATGATCGTTTGATCTCATTTTGCAGACAATTGCGGTTATCTCTGTGGAGCCACATGGGGTGGTACAGTTCGGGTCCACCAATAAGGTCTGTACTTTCTTTTGCATGAGCAATTTTTTTCCTTTTTCATGCAATTCTGTACTCCAGCATGATTAGCACTTGGTTAAACTATTCGTCTTGCATTTAGTGCACAAGACTCATTAGATAGTGTTACCCTTGAACCATTTGAGACTAGAGTAATGTAACAGTCATATTTATAACTTTTAGCAGGCAATGCTTTTATATGCAAAGTTGGTTGACAGGGATCTCTAATTTTTTCTTAATATGGAACATAAAGGCCTGTTCCCTGGATTTTTGGCTCTTGTTGTCACATTCCTTTATGTAGCATTTGTACATAGTCCAGTAAAGGCACAGGATCAACAGTCACCCTTGAGTTCCTTTTGACAACACCGCTTCTTGCTTGTGCAGATTCCAGAGACGATGCAATTTGTGGATCAGACGAGACGAGTGTTTCGGGAGATTGAAAATGGCGATACATTTGTTTTACCAGAAAACATGCCTTCATCTTCGAACAGTGGAAATTGTGGCCCGAATGGATTGTTTGCTTCCTTAATATCATCTGGAAATCCCATTGGTGGAAATCCTAGACATATGCACACTGCCAACTCTAGAGACTATATGGAAAAAACTTCTACTTCAACAGACCTTCCAAGGCTATCCCCATTCAATTCGTCTCATCGAATGATGAACTCTTCGAATCGTGGAAACCAACTGCATATGGTTAGCACATCAACTCCACTCAAGCTAAGTAACGAGTCTAATACTTGGTTACAGGAGCCACTTGCACACTCTACTTGCTTTACTCCCTCAGGGGCTCCATCCCCTTGCATTAGTACATGGAGTAGTGGTCAGTCTACTCTTACTTCAATTGAGCAACAACTTCCATCTCAAAGCAGGCTTCTGGGTGATTGCATAGCTGCTCTTAAAAAACCTTTCCCAGTAGATAATTTCTCCCCGCAGATACTTTCCTCACCAGAGCAGAGAAATAGCACAGTTGCAGTGGAAGTTTCATCGGTATCATCAAGTCTGAATGAAGCTGATGTTTTTGGAAACATTCCGTTTAATCATCCATCAAATACTGTGCAAAGCTCTGTCACAAATACATTTACCTCTAGTGCTATTGAAAATGACCTGTTTGAAAGTTTGGGAGTGGATATCGATTTTATACAAGCAGAGGGTTTCTTAGATGACATTCTGATGCCGGGAGGGAGTGGTGGTGTCCTGGATTTCGGTGCAGATACTTCAGAATGTATCTCAGAGCAACATGTTAATACTGCGGTGGGACCTCAGGAAACGTTATTTTCCAAATTAGGACTTGATCAGTTTTTGGATGGTATTGCCTGTAGTTCTAATTCAATTGCCAGTTCTAGTTTTGAGGATGAATTATCTTCTGGAAGTAAAAGGAAAACAAGAAGTTGTGGAAACATGATGGCGACAGTTTCAAAATCAGAGACAGGTTCGTGGGTTGGGGACAGCTATAGCATCACTTATGGATCAAAACATAGAAGGCCTGAAGAATCTGTAAAGGTTGGTAGAAAAAAGGCCCGACCAGGGTCTCGACCAAAGCCCAAGGACCGCCAGCAGATTCAAGATCGTATCGCAGAGCTGAGAAAACTCATTCCTAATGGCTTGAAGGTACTTTTATTTTATTTTACATAGTAATAGTACAGATTAAATTTATCTCCAAATTATGAGATTTCGAAGAGGGAAATAAAGAGGGAAATCCCTCCCAAAGTTTATTTTATTTCACTCACTCATACTAGCGGCTACAATTTGTGTTGTATTTGCAGGACTAGGAGTTGTTGAGTTGATTTGTTTTTTAATATGTACTTGGTTGATGTAACAGATGAGCATTGATACTTTGTTGGCTCAAACCATCAAGCACATGCTTTTCTTGCAAAGTGTGACAAACCATGCAGAAAATTTAAAACACGCTGAGGAGCGAAAGGTACATTAGTTTTTATAGGCCAGTTATAATTTACCTTAGAAATTCAGGGAAATGATGTATATGTTGGACATTGCGTTTTTGTCTTATTTGTGATAGACTTGAATGATTGACCAGGTGAATGAACCAGCACTCAGAGAGAACTCCTGCAGTAGTGGTTATAATGTTATGTGGGCAACTGAAGTTGGGGCTCAGACAATGGTTGATCCAGTGGATGTTAAGGACCTTAGGATCCCCGGGCAAAAGCTAATACAGGTATAGAATGGAAAATTGATTATACGGGTATATTAGAGTTCGCAGAGTAACATTTCTTGATGGAGAATTATGTCTTGGTCTCTTGTGTCGCTGAGTTTAACTTTACTTTTCTGCTGCAGATGCTTTGTGAAGAAAGGGGATTTTTCCTTGAGATTGTTGACATAATTCAAGGTTTTGGCTTAACCATCTTGAAGGGAGTGATGGAAGTTCGAAAGGACAAGATATGGGCATGCTTTATTGTCGAGGCCGAGGTAAACATTTGACTATTAAGTAGAAACTTGGAAAAAAGAACCAAAAATAAGCATTTGATGTTCAAGCCCTGTGGTTAATCACCTTGCAACTAGAGGCCTCAAGAAACCTTGATCCGGGTTTGAATCCCACCAGCATACTGTCAATTCCTTTGCTGGGCTAAGTTGCTAACCCATACTAGAGTTTGCCCCAACTTTATTTGGACCTTCTGCTAGTGGACCATGGTATTGGTCCCCTGGATTTGCAACTCCACTACAACCACACACACTAGTAGACTTTACGCGCACTCACATTCACATGCAGTGTGTGTAGGCCTCCACATGAATGTGAGAGTGTACTGTCTGTGGCTGTAGAACTTTTTCCGGATTAGTCGCTCCTGCTGGATATCGAATATTATGCATGGATTAAAAAGGAACATTTGATAATCTCTTTTCTATTTCATTTAATTCTTTCTTTTGGTATTGATGTTTGATGTTTTAACAGGCAAAGAGGCATGTGACGAAACAGCAAATATATTTGTCCCTACATCAGCTTCTCTATCAGAAAGCCTCAATTGATCAGGTCACTGTAACTGATCAACTTGCTAATGTTCTAAACGGAGGAACTACTATGTTCAACAATTACCATCAACCTCCAGCGGCACTCCCCACTAGCTTTGCTGGCTTGGAAGAGGCTCGGATACTTGACTGATGATTGGTGTTTATGTAACTTGAAGTGCCACGACAATACAAATATCAAAGTCGAAGGCGAGGAAACCTTGGAAATGTGAAGTGAATGTATGTAGTAGTACTTTTGTGTAACAGTTGTGTCAACAGAAATAGGCTGAATCATTCTACCGGTGTGGGCTACGATTGATCGGAAACGTGGAAGTAGAAATAGGTTATTTGTTACATTTGATCCCAATTGTATAAACAGACATGGTTAAGGGGAAAATAGTTTCACTTGTTTGTTTGTTTTTACTTTTGCTCTGCTCGTTGCTTTGTGGATCCTGCCTAAACTTTGTTCATACTCGTAGCACATAAATGTTGTTATTTTATTTACACGATAATGATACATTCTCTCTCTCTCTCTCTCTCTCTCTCTCTCTCTCTCTCTCTCATATTATGTGGAGTGGTTTTGAAGATAACTTTTGCTGGCCTCATACAACTTGGAGTCAGACGTGGAGACCTAAAAGAGACTTTAATCTTCTTTCGGCAAAGTAAGTGGGGATGTTAGTATTATATAAATTAGGCAGGTGATAAGGACATGGTTGGAAAACAATATATGGCCTTGTAAAGTTTTTGATAGTTTGATTAGCCTTTCAAAATAGTGCAACCTGTGGAAAGGCTCCAAAGTAGAGAGATCGAGATGGAGATCAGATAAGTGCTCTTATCACTCTTTTATTTTTCAACTATAAATCACATAACAAAATCTACCATATTAAATTGCCCCATAACCTTCTAGCCGCCCACAACAAGTCTACGTTCACAACTAAATTAAGTGCTATGAAAAATACGGGGTGATACAATATGTTAGTTCAATGTTCAATCAACTTTCTTTGCCTTGTTAGTGGAAGGAAATAATTACACGTAGAAATTACAAAAAAAAAAAAAATTTGTTGAGGGGAGGTATCTATTATTATTGTAAACCTCAAGGGCGGTCAATGAAGGAGTAGAAATGTAAATTTACATTTTTCGATAACAAAAATTAGCTGACAAGACTGACAGGGGAGGCAAATGCAATTTCAGAAACTTGAGGGGAGGTTTCTATTGTTGTTAGAAACCTCAGGGGAGGTAAGTGAAATTTAACCTTTGTTGTATATTTGTATCTTCTCTAATGCAAGAACTCCATCGAGAAGGGTCGACTCTTCCATGTATTCCACTAAACGGATGGTTCTAGTTTAAAGATATTTTTTATGGAAAATTTTAGATTTATACACGTGCTCTTAAAAATCTAAATATTTTGATAAGGAATTTCTAGATCTTCTAGAAGCTACATATTTGACTTTTCAAAAAAAAATATCTCATCTATTTGGGCTTATCTCTTGGGCTTCCAAAGTATATTGGATCAAGAACTAAATCATGTTTATGATCTAATAAACGGGAGGCCACGGGACGCATCGTCTGTTACGTTCTGAGATATTTCCAGAACAGTTGTGATAGTGAAAATGATTTTAGGCAATTACCGGGATCGTTTGATAAAAAGTTGAAAAATATGGTCTATAAAAATAAAAAAAAAGGTGGCTGGTACACTTTGAGACGTTTTCAGAACAGTTTTGACAATAGAAATAGTTTTAGGAGACTCTGACGATCATTTGAGAAAAAAGTTGAAAAAAATATGTTGGAAGCCAAAAATGGTGTCCGAAATATGTTGTATTCTCCTATATCTCGATCATGTAGCCAAGCGTGGACTCCTACGTGATTGATTTGAATTTTGAACAACATATGTTACAAGTCACAAATTGTCTAATTTAATGAATCATTATTACAATCAATAATATGAAAATAGTGTCTATATTCTAGGTCGGTTTTTGACCGAATCCCAATGGAAGATCTTAGAGCATCTCCACTTTGACCCCTTATGGTTTGGGTCATGTGCAGATATATTTACTATGGTTCAAAAATGTGCACATATACTTTTAAACTATAGGGATGTATTTGCACATAATTCAAACTACAAACTACAAGGGGTCAAAGTTGACTTTACCAATTTACAAAAGTTAGTTTTAAATTGTACTTAATTTGCTATCTTTCTACATAATTCGAAGGATGAGTGAGCACAGTACACTCCATCAGATTCTACAGCTTCGAATCTTTTTTACTGTTTTTAATTGCTATTATAACAATTTAAGAACAATTTTTTTGTATGTCGATAAATCGATTGTTGAAGATGGAAGAATCCCTTTCGTTCATTTTCAACTTATAAATTAGATTCTCTCCCTTCTCTTGTGTCGATTTCTTTCTTGAAGATCAGTATGCCTTGCATCAACGATTTTCTTTTATGTATCGATACACTTCATTCTTACTACCAATTTTACATTTGACTCAACTGCCATTTCACATCCGATGAAGTCCTAAAATACGGCGAGGAACCACGGGTTCGACTTTGGAGACAAGCCGCATTGCCCTTTTCATTTTGTTGTTGTCTTTGTTTCTTTTCTCTATCCGGTGCTTCAGAGAAATAAAATATTGTTAAACAATTTTTGACGCTAGAAGAAAGGAAAGTATTACTAAATCGGAAATAATGGGAAAGATCAAATGTAAAAATTAAAGCCTTGCATGTAAGGCTTGAACATTTTGCGGAAAGGGAATAACGGCCATTTATTGGCCAAATTTTTGGATCATTCTGGGTTTAAAAAAAAAATTCGACAGAAATGGTTCCTACCATTTCATTAGATAATGGCTTATGTAAGAAGCCAGTTTAATGGAAAGAATTTCAGCCTTACACGAAAGGCTCAGACAATCTGATTTAGGCCAATTTATTTGCTGATACTTGGCCATCAGTGCCTTTAATTTATGGGTTGGCCGAACTAGGCCATTAAGAAAAGGCTGTTCATTATAACTGGAACAATTTGTGTTGGCCTTCGAAGTTCAAAACAGGCCATTGGATTGTTCGTAAATTGGATAAGTTTGTAGCCAAATTACGTTGAGGCTAAATTATAGAATGAAAAATAATTCCCCTTTCAACAATGAATTTGAGGCGCAAATTAACATTCAGAAGAGCCAATTCTACAACTTAACTGACTCGAAAGTTTGAAACTCGAAACGAGTCAAGTCATAAAGTTATGTTGGCTTTTGTTAGATATTATACCCATTGTGGGTTCCTGGGTTTTCTTGAAAAAAAAAAAAAATCCATGCTTTAAAATTCACCAGATTTTAGTAAGGATGAAAAACATGTTTTTTTCTAAATTATGAAATGAGAAATAGCCCTCTTTTAGATATTAAATTTGCATGAGGCAAACTCATCTTTAGAAAGCCAAATTATGCAAAGAAAGTGGCTTTGAAGTTGAAACTTGATGGAAATTGAGTCATAAAAATACTTTGACACAAAAGCCTTGCCAGGTTTGATATTTATGCCATTCGTTGGCTAATATTTGGAGCAATTCTAGTTGGTCATCGGCAAAATTGCATTGCTATGGACCAATCACTACTAAATTATAACGGTCCTCTTATATAACCCAGTTCAATCTCGACAGAAAATTTTGACGAGGCTGTCGAAATTTTCGTAAGGCGGCAAGTGGGTGTCCATTTCGATTCAATAATGCCGGTGGTTGATCAAATAATTCGGTAACTGTTTAGATTTCCTTTTATTGTCGCCAATGAATTTGGGGGGCAAAAAAATTCATCTTTAGAAGAGCCAACTATAAAACTTAAGTGCCTCGAAAGTTTGAAACTCAAAGCAAGTCGAGTCATGAAAATAATTCGACTAGAGTTTTTCAATTTAGATCATAGATGGTCAAAGTAGAAAATGATCCCTCCGCTCTATCTTTAATGGTTAAGAATGGTGAAAATTTAACCATGAAGTACGAGTTCAAGCCAATCATGACTGCGAATCGTGAATACGAATTTTTGATCGACGTTGTTCATATGCTAAGAGGGATAAATTTTTTCAAAGCCTCTTGTATTGGCTTTGTTTGAAATTAAAATTCCCAGCGTGGATTTATAGTGGTCATCCACAATTGATAAAAATAAAATTCTAGACAATATGCTCTCTGTTCTTTTACAGTTGTGGGCATTATTTGGCTATTTGGCCAAAGTTTCCTTCAAGGGAACTAATCGACAAAGGCATGCCACCATTCGACAGTGGTATTTAAGCCTTGAAATGTCACCATGATTATTCTTGACGGTGGTTTTTAAGAGGATCTATATCTCCCTCTCTACTCCTCTGCTTCCACTAAAGTAGAGAGCAATATACTTGTTAGAATATCATATCATATAATATCGTATCGTATCATATCATATCCTATCATAATGATACGATATCATTGATTGATTTATTGTAATGATCATGTAATTATATGTAATTGAAAATGGAGGTGCACCAGTCTCATGGAGGTGCACCAGTCTCGTGGCCTTCATTGCCACTTTATAAAAATTGTAGTTTTGCTATAGTTCTCCTTTATAAGAGGCGAGGAATTATTCACCCATTAATTAATATTTTATTATTTTATTTGTGAACTCCTCTCCACTTTTCTTTCTTTTACCAATAAGTCTAGATACACTCCTATCTATTACTCCGTGACCACTCCTCTTTCACATATGTGTGGGGTGCATCTCACAATTAAATATGTGGAGCTGACACATATGAGAGAGATGAGTGGTCGATGGGAGTATTGTACATAGCATTGCTTTTCTTTTACTACTAATCTATTCGGTAGAAGCATGCTCTTTATCTGGGACCCTGGAGAGCTCTAGAGACAAAAATTAATTATGACTCTTTAGAATAATATGATAAGAAAAATAAGATCTCCGCACTAGTTTAAACGGATTGAAAATTGGAATACTTAATTTTTTAGACTATTTATATATTAAAAAATATAGTTAAAAAAATTAAGTGCTCCAATTTTTTATCCATTTAAATCAGTGCGAGTATCTTATTTTTTTGATCATTTTTTCCTAAAGGGTCATAGTTAATTTTTGTCTCTAAGACTCTCATAATCAAGTTTCTGCTCTACAGGGTTCCAAATAAATAGCTGATACATAATTTTGAGAGCTCTAGAAATAAAAATTAATTATGACTTTTTAAAATAATATGATTCAAAAAATGAAAATTTTGCACCGATTCAAACAAAATTAAAATTGAAACACTTGATTTTTTTAATTGACCACTATAGAGTATACAGTTGAGAAAAAATATCATTTCAATATTATTTTGAAAAAAGAAGGAAAGAATATATTAATAGACCACAAGTTAGAGTAGAGAGTTTGATGCGGTATGCATTTTAAAAGTGATTAGCTAAAGTAATAAAATGGCATTTTAAGGTATAATTTAGTATGAAATTTAAAGAGGTTGATGCGTATGCTCTAAGCCTTTAAGGCTTTGTTGTATCAGTCGAATATGGAAAGACGCTATGTCATGAATTAGAATATGAGAAAATTGGTGATATATTTAATAATTGCCCGGTATTATTTGGTTTGCCAAATGAATTATTTACACTGTTGATATCGACAGAAATGCAAAATTAAACTAGTGATAAATTATTCACTTGGGTTAGCCCTTAATCCAAATGAATAAAGGGGGCATTGTTTACACAATATATTTACCGTCTATCGATATCGACAGAAAAGTAATAAACTATGGAAATGCTACCTATTTTATTATTATTATTGTTTGAATTGTTATAAAAGTGTAGGACACTTGGTGTATATTTATTCATTTGGAGGTTTAAAATTAAAGACTCATGGCATTGTCTACACACTTTGAAAGACACTTGGCGTATCTATATTCATTTGGAGGTTTAAAAGACACATTGCATTGTCCTACAAACTTTGAAGGTTGAAGTGAAATTATTTGAACAAGTGGAAGTAAAGAAGAATCAAGAGTATTGAAGGACACATGGTATGCTTCTAGACATTTTTAAAGCTAGGAAGTTATTTCCTACATATTTGTTGTTTTTTATAAATAGTCTTTGTAGACTTCATTGTAAACTCTCTCCAACAAATCAAAGTCTTATTTTATTTGTTCTTGAATTTTTGTCTTACTAACCCAATTTCAAGGTTATAATTAGGAACTACTCAATTTATCGATCATGTCGATAAATCAATCGTTGAAGATGGAAGAATCCCTTTCATTTATCTTCAACTTGTAAAATAGATTCTCTCCCATTTCTTGTGTCGATTTCGTTCTTTAAGATTGGTATGCCTTGCATCAACGATTTTCTTTGATGTATTGATACACTACATTCTTACTACCAATTATACATTTGACTTGACGCCATTTCACATCCGATGAAGTCTTGAAATACAACGATGAACCACAGGTTAGCTTTTGAAGACAAGCTGCAATGTCATTTTCATTTTGTTGTTGCCTTTGTTTCGGGTGCTTCAGAGAAATATTGGTAAACATGGGGAACATACAATACTCCTTGGATGGGTGCTTTGAAATTGAGATCCTCACTGTATTAACGTCCATCGAACCTCATAGTTTGACGCCGGATTTTTCAGACGCGACAGAAGTAAGATAAAAAATGGATAAAAGGGGTAACGCTCACCACCCAAGTTAGGAACCAACGGGATACAGATATCACCACCCGAGGATTTAACTAGGGATACAGGGCGTATGGATCGCTCACCACTCTTAAGGAATCCACCTAAGAGATACAGAAACGAAATAAGAAGATAAACTTCTCACTAGCCAAAGGCTATATTAATTCATCACTCAAAACTACCATTTCATTCATTAGATCAACTATTTATAAGCTTACAAAGATGACTCTTCAAGACTAAGAATAAATATTTGACAAGATTTTGACTCCAAACTACTAGGAAGACTCCTAGAGAAAATAAAAGACAACTAGATTCATAGAAAATGATAGAAAGACTCATAAAAGAAATACCAAACAACTAGACTTTTTGACTAGAAGCTAGAAAGACACTTCAACATGAATTTTACGTCATTTTCAATAACCATTAACATGCTCCTGCATCATAGTTCCTCAATCATAGACAAATCATCAACCCCCAATCTTCAACAAACACCAATACACCGATATCTTGTCTTTTGAGATGAAATTTGACATATGCTACATCAAAAAGAGTTGATGCTGCCATATATTCCACTAATTTTGGACACAGAGGGATTTTTTTGGCTAACCAATTTTTAATCTTGCCACCCATCCTCATCCCCTTCTGCCCAAGAATGGCGATACATTGAATTCTGTCTTTGGCACGTTTCAATTCTTCCCATTTATCTTGTACTAATTCACCTTATTGACCTTCTAATTCATCGTTTAACTCATCAACTGTCCTCTCCTCATCATTTATGGCCTCGTTGGTGCCATCTATGATTCCCCTCACATTAATCATTTTCTCCACCCTTTTCTTGAGAGAGGAGTTTTAGGAGTTGGAATCCTCGGGTGAGAGACGCAGGAAGGGGAGAGATAGGGTGGAAAGATTATATGGTGTGCTAGAGCCTTTGAAGTTATTAAAAAATCAAGGGTAAATTTTAAAAATAGTCCCTCTAGTTTGCATGAATTATCATTTACGTCACTATAGTACTAATTGTGTCAATCTTAACCCTATAGTTTACATTGCATCTCAATTCCGTCCCTTTCACTGATGGCGTTAATGAACCAACGAAGTCGAAGGGCAAAATTACCATTTCTCCTCATTGAATGACTAAATTAAGATTTCATGCGAACTAGAGGAACTATTTTTAAAATTTTTACCTTGTATTTTTTTTTTGCAAATAAAAAAATTACTCCTCCCATCTCCTTTTTAATGTCCACTATTCCATTTTGGGCTGTCTTTTAATAAGTGTCCATTTTGTAAAGTTAGTGGGTAAAAGTTGATGCATTTTCCATTTTGCCCCTAAAAGTAGATTCCATTTTGAAAAATTAGTGAGTAAAAGTGTAATGATGACATTTCCATAGAGGGTAAGTAAGGAAAGTGGAGATAAAAGTTGATGTGAAAGGTGTAATGCTGATATTTTCTTAATAAATTAGAGTTACGAAGCAAGACACTTAAAAATAGACGGAGAGAGTATGAAATATCAAAGTTGTGAGTTGGTTTACAACATCACTCCCAAATCGAAAGTGTACTTGCTTATTTATTATTCAACAGTATTCCACTTCTTAAAATCAATGATCACAAGATTAACTAAATGTGATAACCAATTCTTTTGGATAAAAAAATTCAAATTCCATTTTTGGTTATACTATATTTCTATCAAATTTTATCAGATTATTTCATATTATCGTGGAACCTTTGTATGCCATAATTCTCACTTGAAATGGTTTTGTACGCACATATTTCAGATTACCGCGAGTTAAGTTGGCTTTTATTTTACATGCACAAACAAAACATTGTTTGAAAACTTAAAATCAGAGGCAGTTTTTTCTATATGTGTATTTAATGTAAGAACTTTTTACATCCAAGGACTTGCAGTGTTAATCTTATAGAACTTTTATAAATTAATCTGAAAAATTAATACAATTAAAGAGAATATTTGAAGTAGTGTATGGGGCCCACAAACCTCTGGCACCCCCTTCCGTCCGCCCCTACCAAGGTAACGACTTTAATAAATTTGGTCTCTTTTATATGGGAAAGTCTACAATACACACCCCTTAAAAGGATTTACCATATGCACCTATTTTATGGGTTTTTTTTAATAGAATTTCATTGATAAACAAGAGCGTCATTTCATAAAATAAAAAACAAAACTGCAGGGGGAAAACCACCCAATTTAGACCTAAGCTAGAGGCTTGAGTGGAGGCAATCCTCATTTCCTTCCCGGGGAGTCCAGCAAAAAGAAAGCCTTAGATCACTAGCAAGCAAACGAATATCAGAAATAATTGCCAAAGCTTCCCAAGGAGGAACAAGTTCCGAAACACATAAAGAAATAAGCTGTGCATTATCATTCTCAATGCAAACAGAGGAAAGGTTCAAGGCTTTGGCGAAAAGACATGCTTCACGAAGAACAGAGGCCTCTGCAAGGAAAGCCGAAGTAGATGAGATCCTGAATCTTCTCCCATTTACAAGATTACCACAATTATCTCTCAAAATAATTCCACCACATTCCCTCTTGAGATCCCTAGACCAAGAGGCATCACAATTGATTTTTAGAGAACCAGCTTCAGGAGGGATCCAATGGGAATAAGGTGAAGGTGGGGAAGAATTCATAACCTTCTTCTCCACCTTCACCTATTTTATGGTTTATTCATAACATTTTAGTGTGTTTCGTAACTTTTGTTCTAGAATTCATAACCTTTCAGTAGTACGATTCGTAACATTTTCATGATGATTCATACTCCCTCCGTCCCCTTTTTAAGTGTTCTGCTTCGTAATTCCAACTTATTAAAAATACATCATTATTATACCTTTCACATTAACTTTTTCCTCCACTCCCTACTTACCCATTATCATTACACTTTTATTCACTAACTTTTCAAAATGGAATCTACTTTTAGGGATAAAATAGACAATGTACCAACTTTTACCTACTAACTTTACAAAATGGACAATTATTAAGAGACAGCCCAAAATAGAATAGTGGACTCTAAATAAGGGACAGAGGGAGTAACATTTTGGTGTATCTCGTAACCTTTATACGATTCGTAATTTTTTAGCAATACGATTTATAACATTTTCTCTACAATTCATAACATTTTAGGAGATGCACATGACACTCAAATAAAAAGTGTGTATTGTAGTTTTTCTGCTCTTATAGTAGTATATGATAACTATGACCATGACAACTTTTTGAAGCAGAATACTATTCAACCTTTGCAAATCTTTGTTTTCACAATCTTAGTTCGACCAATGTTTGAATGAATTTGAAATCGGATACATGTAATTTCACTTTTCTGTTTTCCATTGGCTACTTGATATATTGACTTTTTCTTTCCGACGAAAGGATTGCAATACTTTTATTTTCTCAAGTTTTAATTTGACAATTAAATAAGTTAAACTAGCATTATGTTCGTTCAATGCACAGGATAACATAACAAAACAGATGCCATTAAATTATTTCCCATTGTCCGTGCATCGAACGGGCACAACACTAGTATATATAAATGCTATGTAAAGGGGTATAATGGGGCAAACATGCATTTTGAGGATGGTAACATAAGTATTCACACACATATGGATGGACACCTAAGTAAGTCTTCTATATGGGATGCCTACTTAATTTCTTCAAAAATCATTTGGTATGACTCCGAGGGTCATTTTTTGTAAAAGGATGTAAAAATGCGTCCAGAGCCGAAAAACACCAACGTGAGGCTACGGGACGCTTAAAAAATTCTTAAAAAATACTAATGTTCAGAGGTACTTTATTTTTCGTTCCAAAAATTATACGAATTTTCACAAGAGGGCGGGCAATTTGGGATGGAGAGAGCATAACTTAGCCATTATTTTATTTTATTTACATGCCCAACCATAACTTTATTTTATAAAGCTCTCTTTCTAGTATTATGTTAGGCATGTGATAAGGACATGGTTGGAAAACAATATATGGACTTGTAAAGTTTTTGATAGTTGGATTAGCCTTTCACGATATATAGTGCTAGCTGTGGAAAGGCTCCAAAATAGAGAGAGATCATATAAGTGCTCTTACCATTCATGTTAAATCAGCACAAACCAGTGAAAAAGTCGTAAAACCTCCTTACACGCTTGTCCACGAGGGAAGGCGATGAAGGGATGCCTTGGCCCCCCATTTTTCTTTAAAATTAGGACCCCCAAAAATTTTGTAGGGTGTTACACTAAGTATAAACAGTAAGTCCATAATGAACGAGAAATGCTGATAATGCTTCGTGGAGTGCTTGAAGAAACTGGCCCGGTTCTTCATGCCAGAAGACTAGATGCAGAAGAACGAAGAAACAACATGTGTCCAATGGAGGAATAAGATGTTTCTTATCGAGCAGCACTTTTAGCTGATTGAGTACATTTTCTCAAGTTGGTCTTTGCTTTATCCCTTTCTCTCAAAGGCCCAAACATTGTTTTACTATAGGAAATACCAAGCACTCTACATGGTCTTGATGGGGTTCCTGTAGAGCAAGAATGGCTGGCAGTGGCAGAGGAAGCTACTGAACCTAATAGGAAGAAGAAAAGGCTCGAGAAAAATATGCTCTTGAAGCTGCTGAGAAGGAAGCTGCCTTAGCTAGAATGCATCAGATGAAAGCATTGTCACTGAGGCCTAAGCCAGAATACGGAGCCGATGTCACTCAAGCAAAATTCCCCTTCTGTTTGTAACTTCAATTTTGTAGATAGATAAATTTTCAATAATGTCACACATTGCAAAATGGTTAACCAAATAATACTCCATTAGATTAAAATTTTGCCAGCAACTTAAGGGACAGAATGAGTGAGAAAGTTTAGGAAACTTCAGGATGTGGATTGATACTGTTGACTTTTGGCTCATATTGGGAAGCTTCCCAGCTCCCGAACTACCCTCTCCTCACTTGAAGGCAACCCTCAGTTTCCCCATCCAAGTCTCCAACTCCCTTGCAATCTCATTAAGCTAGTGCCGGCAAAATTTACCCTACTCAAAACATGAACGAGCACGTAAAGGACCGAAGCAAACACTTTATCAAGATGGGAAACGAAAGCAAATGCCTAGATACACATTGATGCACAGAGCGGTGCGACGGACGGAGATGTCTGAATGCAGGTCCAAACAAAAATGTGTTTAGACCTGTTAGATATGTGTAGGCTTCACACGATGCTTGCAAATAGACTTTGCACTACAACACGGAAGGCCTATTGCGAGGAAATATGGCGAGGAAAAGAGATTTCGTCGCTAAAAGTACACAATCTACGAGGAAATTCAATTTCGTCGCTAAAAAGTTACATTTAGCGAGGAAATTAATAATTTCCTCGCAAAAGGGTTACATTTGGCGAGGAAATCTGTTTTCCTTGCTAAATGTAACCTTTTGGCAAAAAATATTTTGTCAACTTTTTTAGGACTCATTAATTTTTTTATATGTAAGTCATTATTAATCATGTTCATGTATCTTTAATATCAAGATGGTAAGGAATAATCAACTACATAGTTCAATATCATTAGCAAATTTATTAAAATAAAAAAGTGATAAATAAAAAAAAATAGTTTCCTCGCCAATCGCATTGAGTTGATGAAATAAAAAATATGTTTCACACGAATTATATGAATTCACTTTTCCCCAACTGAAATTAATTGTTAACAATATCAGTATGTTCAAATTCTACTAAAATTTATTGTTTGAAGACAAAGATTTTTAAGTCGCTCGGGGTGATTTAACCATCCAATATATTAGCACCAGGGATCAAATTGCTGATATTTTTACACAAAAGGACTTGCGTCTTCCCGCATTGGATACTGCATTTCAATCTGAAGGTCATGCCTCGACCATCAGGTTGCATGGGGATGTCAACCAATCAGTGCAAATCAATTGATCAAGAAAAGAAGTCCTAATAATGTTAGCCATTTCAGTGGTTATATTTTATCATTTGCAATATCTTTTGTAAAGCTTATCACTTGTAACCGTATTTGTATATAAACACCCAAGGAATAGAACACTCTAGGTAACAGAGTGCATTCATCAATTCTATCGTATTGTTCTTGGGAAGTTCTACAATACACACCCCTTATTTGGGTGTGTATCATATGCACCCTCATTAAAACACACTAAAATGTTATGATTCTCAAAATGTTATGAATCTATTGCTAAAAAGTTATGAATCATATTGATGAAAAGTTACGAATTTTTAGTATAAAAGTTACGATACGAAATAAAATGTTATGAATAACCGGTATTACAAGTAATTTTTTATGAGGTGGCACAATATGAACCACACAACAAGTGCATATGGTACACACCTTAAAGGGGTGTGTATTGAAGACTTTCCCATTGTTCTTTTGACTGTTATAAACCCAAAAAAAGGATTGGACATAGAGATTATAAGTTTGTGGATGAATGATGTGTTTTTCAAAAAAAGAATGCATGGGATATATGGATTGCTTTTCGAAAAGATAAATAACTTAATAATTGCGAATTGTATTTTCAAAATATCACTAATCTATTTTCAAAATATGTAAGGTTAACCCCATTTAAAAAGAAACATAACAAATTATTACTATTGTAATATTGTAGTTGAGTTAAAATTGTTATGGGCTCATATACACAGTAAGAACAGATTAACCCACCAAAAAAAAAAATCGTATTTGCAGAAATTTAAAGGGCTCAAACTAATTTAGGCACTACAAAAGGTTACTAAACTTAGAGAGAATTAAAACGAAGTATAAAATAAACAAATTTAGAAAGGTATAAAGATTTATTAAAGATATATAACAAAACATTAAATTATAAAAAAATTCAATAAAAGTGAATAATGTTAATGATTTAAAAAAATAAGTTTAAAGAAACACTATGAAGGGACTAAAATTAGAGAGAAATGTTTAAAGAAACAAATTTAGAGAGGTGAAAGGATGTACAAAAGGTTTATATATAAAAAAGGCAAAGGTTTGAAGTGGAAAGGAAGTTGCTGTGATGGATGGAGTGAATGCCTCCATACAGGAGGCCACGGTTCGAATTCGCGCGGAAGCAAATGAGTTGGAGAACTATCTATTTTTAGTTTCAAGAGTTTTAGCGAGGAAAAATTTCCTCGCCTAAACTATAATTGGCGAGGAAAAAATTAGTCTAGCAAGGAAAAATTTCCATGCCTATTATGTAAACATTGTATTAGTCTAGTGAGGAAAAACTATAGCGAGGAAAAAATTCCTCGCTAATTGGGTCAGAATAAACGAGGAAATTTTTTTCCTCGCAAATTCTTTTTGCGACAAGATTTTTGCGAGGAAAAACATTTTGCGAGGAAATCAGCTTTTTAGCGAGGAAACTAAATCCTCGCTACAAGCCTCTTGTGTTGTAGTGTTGAATAGGTAAAATGGAATTATCTTCGATCTAGCAAGCACAGCTTTCTATACCAAATTCCTCCAACAACAAGAATTCAAGAGTAGAACAGTCGTCTATATTTGCGAATTACAAGTCCATATCCTTTACACTTTTACAGTATCACAATAATAAGTAAATCAATTCCTATGATGTGGTTGGCCATTCTATGTGATGTTTCAATTGCTTGTAATGAACTTTAAACGAGGACAATTTCATTTTTATGTGGGCAAACTCCATACTCATGGAGTCAGAAGCAAGCAAAACTGCCCGAAACAAATCAGAGTGATCATAGCAACGTATCAATATCAGCTGCCCGTTCATTTTGTAAGAAAATAACCTTGCATGTTGCGAGAGACTATAAGTTGGAACACCTTACAACACAATCAAGCTCATACTTAAGAAACAACTTTGACTCCAACATGGTCCATATTACAACAGACACTCCAACTTGAACCACCACAACGGTAATACTCCGGTTTGCCTCGTGAATAGTTTCTTACCATTTAGCAAAACATGAAAAACAAAGGCATATCATAAGGGAACTGGTATACAAGGCAGATTCTCTTACCCTACGTACACTAACTTTTCTATTTCAGATAATTCAATGATCACAGTAGAAATATCGAAAAGACAACAATTGCATTCAGACACAATAAGATTTAAACCTCAAGAATAAAAACTAGATGCCCAAATACCTGCTGTATAAGGTCATAAGGATCACCTCCCTTGTCCTCCATGTCAGTAGTCTTCACAGCTTCTTTCTCAACCTCTTTCTCATAGGAATTTATGCCTTGTTTGGATGACATTTTGAAAAAAAAATTCAACTCAAAAAACACTCATTACCCCTACTTCTAATTATTACTCTCATTTTTCCCTCATTTCTCCAATCATTATTCTTATTTATATCTCTATCTCTCTTCACTCATTGCTCATATCTCCAATTATTACTTGAATTTCTCTCTCTACTCATTACCCAAAAATCAAACTCAAAAATTTTTAAAACACCATCGAAACAAGGCATTAGCTCCTCAACAATACGTTTTCAAGTAGACACATCTTGATTTTCAGATTCCTAATATTATCCCTCTTAATTGTGTCTGCAAACAAAGAGCGATTGAATTTAGGTCCAATATAGATCTCAATTGATATTTGCAAGAAAAACTCATGCCTTGTTTGGATTCAAATTTGGAAAAAAAATTTCAACTAAAAAAACACTCATTATCCCTACTTTCAATCATTAATCTCATTTCTCTCCCCATTCATTACTCGTATTTCTATCTCTCCACTCATTATTCATATCTCCAATTATTACCCTAATTTCTCTCTCTACTCATTACCCAAAAAATAAAACCCCAAAAACTCAAATTTGAATCCGAACAAGGTCAATCATTCAAATCCCTGTTAATTGACACATATATAATATTAAAAAAATTCAATTTTTACCTAGATATCAATCTTTTGCAAGAAATTAAGTTTTGAATTTTTGCGAAATTTAAGAACTCATTCATATCTAGTAAATTGTTAAAAAAATCTTGAATTTTTCTTGCAAAAAGTGTACTCCCTTCGTCCCTTTTCAAGTGTCCTGCTTTGTAACTTCAACTTATTAAAAAGACATCATCATTACACCTTTCACATCAACTTTTTTCTCCACTTTCCCTACTTATCCATCATCATTACACTTTTACTCACTAACTTTTCAAAATAAAATCTACTTTTAGGGATAAAATAGACAATACACTAACTTTTACCTCCCTAACTTTACAAAATGGACACTTATTAAGGGACAGCCCAAAATAAAATACTGGACACAAAAAAAGAGACGGAGGGAGTATTATTTTTAAGACCCCCAAACCGGACAAACATTTGGGATAGAAGGAGTAAAGATTGGGTTTTGGGGAACCTACAATACTCCGTGGGTGAGTGCTTTGAAATTGACATCCTCACTACGTTGACGTCCAACGAAACTCCTAGTTTCTGAATCCTAGACAAATCATCAACCCTCAACCCCCAATCTTCAACAAACACCAAGACGTACACCAATGTCTTGTCTCTGGAGATGAAATTTGACATATGCTACATCAAAAAGGGTTGATGCTTCCAAGTATTCCACTAGAATTTGAGGGGACCTAAAATTTGAATTGGTGGAACCTAACTTGGGTGGCTCATTCAAATTTGTTGGATTTATCTACCTGGTGGTTTTCGTCTGGGTTCAAAAATTTGGAAAAACATATGTGGGAATGTTGCTTTTATGCAACATTATGATCTATTTGGATTGCAAGGAATGATGCTATTTTCAACAACAAAGTTGTGGATCGTAACCAAGTGGTAGAGCTAACCAAAACAAGGGTAGCTTTATAGATCAAAGCCAGATTTGATATCAAGGTGTATATGGTGAAAGATATTAAAAGAAATCTTCATGGTTGTAGACGTCTCATTATTTAGAAGTATTTATGTGTATTTTTTCTTTTGTTTACCTTGTCTCTGTTTATCTTTGTAGGGTTGGGTTGAACTTTCTGATTCTCCCTTCCCTTTTACTCGATGTACCCTCTTCGAGTTTAATAAAATTTTATTTTGCCAATCAAAAAAAAAGAATGGAGGGGGATATTTGTATTACAATAGAACTCAAATGTTTTTGGCTTGGTTCAAAATGACTCTAACTCACCTCTATTTATACTACTCTATGAATGGTTCTAGTCTAAAGATATTTCTGATAGAGAATTCTAAATTTATAGATATGCTCTAAAATTAAAATTTAGAGACAAGGAGTTTCTAGATGTTCCAGAAGTTAGATATTAAGATTACTCCAAAAATATCTTTTATATTTGGGCTTATTAGAGCTGATAGCTGACAAGTGTGTAGTGATACTCGATTAATTTCATTCTTGGTACGAATGATGTACTCTTTACTATGTAAAAAATAGACGGTTCCAATCGGAAAAAAATATATTAGTAGGTGTTTGTATAGTATAAACCGAATTTAAAAAATTGAATTAAGAAAATTCCGGTTTGTATAGTATAAGTATTAGAAGCTGTTTGAAATTACCCACGTCGTGGGCTAGCTCAGCTGGTTCACGCACGCGCGGACACGCGAGGTCCTAGGTTTGATTTCTAGGTGGGGCAAGAATTATTGCTTTGCCACGCGGGCTACACATGTGTGCCACATCAGTGCCATGTGGGGACCACGTGGCCATTACGTCACACAGTGGTGGTTTTTCCAAAAAATAAAATTTGCCTTTAGCAATGATTATAAGCGTCGCTAAAGAAACTGTTACTAAAAAAAAATTTGAACTAACGCTTGTCTAAACCATCGCTATACCTCTACATCGACGGATATCTCATGACGGTTTGGCCGACCGTTGGTATAGGCTTTAGCGATGCTTTTTGTGTTTTTTAGTGACACTTTTGACCGTTGCTAGATCCCGATTTTCTTGTAGTGGATCTATGCATGGGCGGACTAGTAATAGATCAAGGATTAAGATGGATCAAATCGAGGGAGATCGAGCTAGGCCGTGTTTGGATTAATATACAATTGGATGACTCACCTCTTATAAGATTTAGCCCTTTAGTCGATAAATGGGTCATTCAGGTGGTGTTCTGCTAAGCAAAAGTTTAGCACTTTTTGTCCTTATTCAAATTTATTCTGATGAGATAAATCGGAAAAGTAGAAAAAATATACTTTTACCTAAATATTTCTGAAAATAACCAAGATTATGCACACACACAAAAAAAAGAGAGCCAGTTTTTTGAACTTTTTTAGCTGAAAAGTGGATATTTCTCAAAATATTTGAGTAAAAGTAAAAAAAATTGGGTTTTTCGATTCCTCTGGTCAAACTAATAGTTGACGAAAGTTTGGCGCAAAACAAACAAACAGGAAAAAAGTTTGAATAAGTAGATTTATACCTCAATGTATATTGGGTCCAGACGATTTAGTGTGGACTCCGCGGATACTCCCCAACAGATAGGGCTTACGCTCATAGATAAATCTCAAGTGGATCAGACTCCCAACAGGAGGGTGGGTTAATTTTTGAAAGTCCTGTTGAAGCTCCAAAAAGAGGACTGAATCTTCAAATTAAATCTCTTGATTATTGACGTTTGTTATCTTTGCTGGAGATGGGTTGGATACTTGGATGTTAATTTCTTCATGGGTAGATAAGATCATTATATCCAGATTACACTAAGAATTAAAACAAAACAAAAAAATATGCCAAAAATAGTCTGTTTACCAGAATCAAACAAAGGATATATGATATATATTCATTGTCATAACCCAACGATTCACATCAACACCATCATGCAGTGTTTCTTCCACAAAAGAAGGGCATTTCAACAGACATGGTGGGGGTGCACACAGTGGTAACTGGGTACGTACGTACAGGCGGCTAGCAATATTCTTTATTATAACACGATCCTTAGCACGATGAACCAACTAATTCGGAGACCAATTTCTTCTTAAAGTGGCCGGGATTAACCCCCGTACAGACGACGAAGCAACTTGTCCACGTCCTCGACCGGCACCTTAATAACATAGCGTCGACTAGTAATTTTAGTAATAGCCGTAGCATAACTTGGCAAAAAACCAGCTATTTGACCACTCCTTCCCACTCCATCGTTAACAATTTTCAAAAGCCCTGTCTTGCAGTACAAAGCAAAATCCTCGCAGTTATTCCTAACCAAGTCATAGTTTCCGAATCCATTTTCGAACAGATAGTTGGCCCTCTGGACCACGGTGCTTGCCGGGTCGGATTCATCAGTTGTGCGCGTACCAGCTCGGAGTTGAAACAAGAAGGTGACTCCGTATTCGTAACAATACAAGGATCCTTCTTCAATGAAGCAGTCCAAGCAAATGATGGCAACCCCGCTCCCGGGTCTTCGATTTCCGCAATGAGGGTAATTCGGACAAGTTCTTTGTTGGCCCCGGCCGGGAGCTGAACTCGAGGATGAGAGACTGGAAGAAGTACTTGAAGCCGTGAGTTTTTCAGGGGGCGCCGTGAAATGGATAACTAGGCCATTACCAATGTAAATGCCTGAGAAATACAGTGATCGATATATGTCAATATATCACAGGAATATTATTACAATAGGGGAATTTGGGAGCGTTCTAATATTTTTTTGGGTCTTCAAGCTAGTGACAATGGTCAAATTGTTTATGTTCAATGGTGTTTTAGTTGATGTATGTACGGAAAATTACTTGCCTAAAAATTCATGAAAACATTGGCTTTAGTCCTTTTTTTTTTTAGAGGAAAAGCACCCATAGACACTAACGCTGAAGGATGAAATGACAGATCACAAAAGAAAACCAAGCATAAAAACAGATGATTGTTACCGACCGTGATGAGCGTAAATAAAGAAAGTTCTCCAACTGTAGATATGGTCACCTTCTTTGATGTCGCTCCTATTAACTCGATTAGAAAACATACCCATCTCCGCGCGGCCCTCCTTTTCTTCACCCTCTGCTTTTGGAATCAGAAGTCTGTGTACATAACCGACAGCAATGTTCCTAATTATTCAAATCAAAGAGGCGAAGATGATACAACTTGACGACAGGTTTGTTTTTTGAAATAGTACTCCAGTTATTTCTTAAGTAAATAATCTAAAAATTGAAAAGTAATCTATACTTTTAAATTTACTACAAGCGAAACACCTCAAATCCTTTAATTATATCCAATTTTATATGTACGACTGTTCCGATGTATTTTCAGTGATAGGATCGCATAGCAAGAGATGAGAATATTTTCAAACCATCAAAAGACAAAAAGACACTAGAACAAAATTGGGTACACAAGGATTTGATTTGAGCTCCAGGAGGGAACATATATACAGAAAAAGTTCTTCGTGCTTTCAGTCACCCATGAAAGGGTACACGTAGTTTGAGGTTTCTATACCTCAAGGAATAAGGGGATGTGCATATCAGTGGGCGTTGGGGCATTTTATCCCCAATTGATGGACTATTTTTTTGGAAGGAAAAATTTCAAAATAGCACCTGACCTTTCGCAAAAATCACACACAGGTATCTGACTTTTTAAAATTATCAAAAAAATACCTGACCTATTTAAAAATCCATCAATTTTACACCTGTCGTTAACTTCCCATCCAAAACAAACGGAAATCCTGAAAATGCGAATTTTGGCACGAATATTGGCAAAACAAGATTAAGGCTCATTTTGGCCAAACACAATATTATACTCATAAACAAGATTTAAGGCTCAATTTGGCTTTCAAAGTCAATTAATAACTTAATTTTTATCTTTATTCAAAAGAAAAAAAAAATGCATTATTAGTTTTGCGTCAAGACGAATCAATAAGTCACAAAAATTACTTAATTTTTCAATCCAAAATAAGGAATCAAGCTTAATTTAGTAATTAAATATTCATAACTATGCAGCCAAATAAGATTACTCTGTATTAAATAAAAAAAGGAAAAGGCAAAAAAAAAATATATAATAGTCATGAGTAGGTGTGAAAAGTGACAAGTCATGAGTATTTAATTACTAAATTAAGCTTGACTATTCTATATTTTTTATTTTTTCCTTTTCCTTTATTTAATACAGAGTAACCTTATTTGGCTGCATAGTTATGGGTATTTAATTATTAAATTAAGCTTGATTCTTTATTTAGGGTGAATTTGGATTGAAAAGTTAAGTAATTTTTGTGACTTATTGATTCGTTTTGATGCAAAACTAACAAATGCGTTTTTTTTTCTTTTGAATAAAGACAAAAATTATGTTATTAATTGACTTTTAAAGCCAAATCGAGCCTTAATCTTGTTTATGAGTATAATATTGTGTTTTGCCAAACGAGCCTTAATCTTGTTTTGCCAATATTCGTGCCAAAATATACATTTTCAGCATTTCCGTTTGTTTGGATGGAAAGTTAACTACGGGTGTAAAATTGATGGGTTTTTAAATAGGTTAGGTGTTTTTTTGATAATTTTAAAAGGTCAAGTGACTATATGTGATTTGTGCAAAAGGTCAGGTGCTATTTTGAAATTTTTCCTTTTTGGAATTCATAAGTATTTTGAAATTTTTCCTTTTTGGAATTCATAAGTCATGGGAAGGAGAACATCATCTCCCAAGTCTCCCAAGACATGGTATTTGTAATTTATCAAGACAAAAATACCCCTGATTGGTATTGAAAAATACTCATGACAAAAGTGTCACTCAACTTGTTTTACTTGGAGGCAATACATTTCACATAAAGTGCAACAAAATTTCATTTGAGGAGCAACATTATTCTATTCAATGAGCAAAATACACCTGAAAAAAATGCCACTCAACTTGTCCTCTTTTCCCCTCTCCCATTACGCAGCCAAAGCCACCATCATTTACAGCCTCCACCGCTCCACCGCGTGTATTTCCTAGAAGCCCTATTTTTTTTAGACTAATATACCCTTTAATCATTGAAACAGGGAGCAGCACACGTTGATACAGGGTGCATTTTAGTTTCATAAAAAGAGCAACTTAGATCCATACAAGATGCATAAAAAGTTTCAAAACCCACCGTTTGAAAATCCAAACCCACAACGAGAGAGAGAAAGAGAGAGGTGTGAAGAGAGAGAGAGAGAGAGAGAGAGAGAGATGAGTAAGACCCAGTAGAGAACAAATTCAAAACGCACAACGAAAGAGGGGAAAACTTCAAAACCCAAACCGATCTGAGATTAAAACTTCAAATAAGAGGGGAAAACTACCGTTATTCGTAGAGAACAAATTCGCCGGAGATTTTTCCAATTTTTCCGGTAAGCCCACAACTTTTTCTGATTTTTCCGAAGATGGTAGTTGAATGGGAATGAATGGTTAGAGAATTTTTTTGGGTAAGTGTTAAGTTTGTCTGTAGTAACTATGTAATAGGTATTTTGAAATTAGAATTTCAGATCGAGGATGAACAGTGTCTAGGATTCTTTTTTTTGGGGCTAAATTTGTCTGGAGATGGGGATAATCTCAAACACTCCTAAGCAAATACGTATATATACATGTGTAGAAGAGAAATCTTGAAAAAGAATTGGAGAAAGGGAGAAAGTTTGAGAATCGATGCAATAGATCTTTAGAGAGAGAGAGAGAGAGAGAGAGAGGAAGAACAAGAAGGGGGAGTTCGGTTCAGTGGGAGAAGCGGTATCTTGTTCTCTTCCGTTTTTAAAAAGCATAATGCACAATGTCTTGTTTGGTTCAGAGAGAAAGAGAGAGAGAGCTGAGAGGAAGAACAATGCATTGCCTTGTTCTCTTCCATTTTCAAAAAATATTTTTCAAAAAATTCCTCCTAAATTTTCTATAGATAGTACTTTCAACTTTCTCTCTCTATCTTTTCTATTTATTACCCCTATTATTTTTTTAAAAAAATTTCAAATACCATACCAAACACAGCATATTAGTCATTTAGCTTTCTGTTTTCATATATGAGAAATTATTTGTTCTCTGTTTCATACCTAGAGCAATTACCCAAAAACCTGTCCATGAGTTACGACATAATTGCCCCACCGGCCTCTGAAATGCAATTCCCCCAAGGAATAATAGTAGTACTAGTAAGCAAGAGAGAATCGTAAAGTCATTCGAAGATGGAAGTTGAATGGGAATGAATTGTTAGAGAATTTTTTTGGGAAAGTATTAAGTTTTTCTGTAGTAACAATGTAATGGGTATTTTGAAATTAGAAATTTCAGATCGGGGATGAACAGTGTCTAGGATTCTTTTTTTTTTTTTGGCTAAATTTGTCTGGAGATGGGGATAATCTCAAACACTCCTAAGCAAATACATATATATACATGTGTAGAAGAGAAATCTTGAAAAAGAATTGGAGAAAGGGAGAAAGTTTGAGAATCGATGCAACAGATCTTTAGAGAAAGCGCGTTGAGAGGAAGAACAAGAAGGGGGGAATTCGGTTTAGTGGGAGAAGGGGTATCTTGTTCTCTTCCCTTTTCAAAAAGCATAATGCATAATGCCTTGTTCGGTTCAGTGAGAGAGAGAGAGCTAAAAGGAAGAACAATGCATTATGCCTTGTTCTCTTCCATTTTCGAAAAGTACTTTTCAAAAAAATCCCCCTAGATTTTCTCTAGATTTCCAATACTTTTAACTTTCTCTCTCTATCTTTTTCCACATATTACTCCTACTATTTTTCAAAAAACTTTTCAAATATACCAAGCTAAACACAGCAATTAGTCATTTAACTTTCTGTTTTCATAGATGAGAAATTATTTATTCTCCGTTTCATACCTAGAGCAATTACCCAAAAACCTGTCCATGAGTTGCGAAATAATTGTCCCACCGGCCTCTGAAATGCAATTCCCCCAAGGAATAATAGTAGTACTAGTAAGCAAGAGAGAATCATAAAGGTATTACTACTAACCGAGATGATAGAAAGCAAACGATGTTACCCAGCCAAGTGCAGATGTGAGGCCCCAATATTTCATCCGTCCCACTTTAAATGTTTCTTATAGGAATTTGTGCATTTTCAAACCCCCTAAAAATATATTTTCATGTATTATTTCTTTTTATTTTTTACACCAAATTAAAATAGTATTCAATGAATACTTTATTTCATAGTGTATAAAAAAATTAATATATTGAAATATATATTTTTGGGTTTACTGATGCATGAATTTTTGTAGAAAACATTTAAAGTGAGACTGGATGAGCAATGACCAAGACTTTGCGAGTCTTGTTAATTGTACGGGATGCATGTTTGGATTTCAAAATGCATTTATGCCTTGATAGATGCACCTAACAGTGGAAAATAAGAAAATAGTTGAGCACGTACGTACAATTGCCATTTATGCCTTGATAGATGCACCTAACTGTGGTATATATTCACTCTTTCAATTTATCCCTATTTAATGCTTTGTTGACATAACACTTAAATGTAAAAAAAAAAAGTGAAAGACTAGGCTTTTTTTTGGAAAAGTTTTATTTTTATTTTTTTGTTTTCCGTTTTTTATATTTTTTGATACAGACACCATAAAACATGTCTATGTTATTGTTTTTTTTACAAAATACATAATCAATTCCACTTGTTTACGAAAATTCTAGAAACACAAAAATTGTGTTTTTATTTATTTTGAAAACACTTTCGGCAGCCCAAAAAATAAATAAACAAAAACTTTAATGGTCACCAAACATATTTTTTGTTTTATTTTTTAATAAATAAAAATACTCATTTCTTGGTTTTCAAAAACGAAAAATAAAAAACTGGTAATTTTACCAAACAAAACCCTAATATTCCACAACTTTTTATGTTAGCTTTTCAAATGGACTTTCATTTTAAGTCTTTCACAAAAGAAAAGGACCATCGTTTCTACACATTTTCATTTGTAATGTCCATGACTACTGCAAATACATTGAAAGATGGTGGTTTTTATGACCTGAATTGTATACATAGAAGGATTGTTGTGGAAGGTGATTCTCTTCAAGTTCTTCAAGCACTAACTCAAGTAGGGAAATCTTTTGCAGATTGCAGTTCTATTCTCTTGGATTGCTTAGTTCTTCTGCCATTATTTTTCTCTTGTAGTTTCGTGCATGTTAAACATTCTTGTAATAGGGTAACTCATTCGTTGGCTAAGCATTCCCTATTAGGTATTAGACTAGAAAATTGGAAGATCCTGTCTCTCATTGGTTAGCTAATCTTGCTTTGGATGATGTCTGGTCTTTAGACCGGGGTCTTAGTTAATAAGAACTTCTCTCTTTCCGTGGGGGAAAAAAAAAACTTGACTTGCATTGGCCAAGATATATCCAGAGGCTGCTTGACATGCATTGGCCAAGATGTGCGGGTGGTTTGTTATTTCAACAATTAACAAATGAGGAATTTTTTGAATAAAAACAGAACAAAAATAGTTTAGGCTGGGCTTATTTTGGGAAACTAAAAATGATATTAATTTTTTTAGATCTAAAAATGAAATTGGTACACAATTAGCGCAATCTTTCTAGAAACAGAACTTTCAAGGGAAATGATGGTCCATGATGTGTTTTGATAATTAATATCCGTCAAGAACATACTAAGAATATTTGTTAATGTTGAAAATGTTCTTGACGGATATTAATTATCAAAACATGTCATTGACTGTCATTTTCCTTACTTTCAAAGCCGTATATATAAAATGATCCCAACACCTCGTTCTTCCTCCGACAGAATAAATGCGCACCGCTCCAAGTGAACATTATTCCGCCCCTTCTTGTTGTCTGTATATAGAGTGTTACATTATAGGAATTGAAAGGTTTTTTTTCTGAATAAGTAAGTCGGATTATAATTTTTCTAAGCAAATACGTATATATACATGTGTAGAAGAGAAATCTTGAAAAAGAATTGGAGAAAGGGAGAAAGTTTGAGAATCGATGCAATAGATCTTTAGAGAGAGAGATCAGAGAGAGAGCTGAGAGGAAGAACAAGAAGGGGGGAATTCGGTTCAGTGGGAGAAGGGGTATCTTGTTCTCCTCCCTTTTCGAAAAACATAATGCATAATGCCTTGTTCGGTTCAGTGAGAGAGAGAGAGAGAGAGTTGAGAGGAAGAACAATGCATCATGCCTTGTTTTCTTCCATTGTCAAAAAGTATTTTTCAAAAAATTTCCCCTAAATTTTCTCCATACCGATTTGGTGTAGACTCCGTTGATACTCTTCCCAACAGATGAGGCTTACGGACATAGATAAATCTCAAGTGGATCAGACTCCCAACAGGAGGGTGGGTTAATTTTTGAAAGTCCTGTTGAAGCTCCAAAAAGAGGACTGAACCTTCAAATTAAATCTCTTGATTATTGACGTTTGTTATCTTTGCTGGAGGTGGGTTGGATGTAAATTCCTTCACGGGTAGATAACGTCATTATATCCAGATTACACTAAGAATTAAAACAAAACAAAACAAAACATGCCAAAAACAGTCTGTTTACCAGAATCAAACAAACGATATATGATATTCATTGCCATAACCCAACGATTCACATCAACACCATGCATCATGCAGTACTGTATCTTCCACAAAAGAATGGTCTTAATTTCAACAGACATGGTGGGGTGCACACAGTAATAACTGGGTACGTACGTATAGGCAGCTAGCAATATTCTTTATTATAACGTGATCCTCAACACAATGAACCAACAAATTCGGAGACCAATTTCATCTTAAAGTGGTCGGGATTAAGCCGCGATCAGATGACGATGGAACTTGTCCATGTCCTCGACCAGCACCTTAATAACATCGCGTCGACTAGCAATTTTCATAGTCAGTGGCAGAAAAGCAGCTATTTGACCACTCCTTCCCACTCCCGCGTCATCAATTTTCAAAATCCCTGTCTTGCGGTACAAAGCAAAATCCTCGCAGTTATTCCTAACCAAGTGATAGTTTCCGAATCCACGAGCTTAGAAATAGCATAATTAGGTTATGAGGTTGAACTAATACTTGATGTAGTGGCTCATCATAGATTGATGTGAACATTACGAACTGTCCTATAAAAAACCCAGTCATTGCTGCTATCCGTTTTTGAATGTTTTTTTTAAAGAAGCTGGGTACAATGAAGAAATCCGAGACGTAACCTACGATAGATGCGATTATAAATCCACAAAAAAGTCCGGACCCTATAATAGAATTGAATATTCTGTTAAGTATAGTTTATAAATAAATGCTTTTATTCCCATATTAGTGGAATAGTTTTTTATATTTTTATAGATTATATTAGTTAATCCTGATTTACATTAATAGTATTATTTTTTTTCTCGAATGACCGAATACTTTTGTTTGTAAATACTGCATATTTAATTTCATTCATGGTACATTGCTCCTTTACTACTTTTTTTTTAGACGTTTTGCTACAAATTTCCGTAGACGTCTCAGAGATAAATAGTCTTTTTTGTGCAATTCCAGATGTAAGGATAGTCCAGCACAAACTTGAGCTAAGGATCGGTATTCAGACTCAGAAATATAGAACGAGAAACAGTGGGTTGTTTCATGGCACTCCAAGAAATGAGATTAGGGCCCAAGAACACGCAATAGCCAGAGGTTGAACGTCGCGTATTTGGCCAACCCGCCCAATCAGCATCAGAGAAAACATGTAGGACTAAAGTACCGTTGGACGGTCGAAAAACGAAACCAAGATCAAGAGTGCCTTTGAGGTAGCACAAAATGCGTTTGACAGTAGCAAGATGAGTGGTGCGAAGGGCAGCCATGAACTGAGCAACATGATGAACTGCAAAGGTGATATCGGGCCGAGTCAAAGTAAGATACTAAAGAGAGCCAACCAAGCGACAATACTCTGTAGAGTCCGGAAGAGGATCATTCCCATTTTGGACGGAACAGATCTACTAATTTTTTGATTCCAGTTAGTAAGACGGATCTTAAACTAAGAAATAGAACCTAGAAGCTAAAAAAGGATATCCTGAGCAATTGAAATAATTGGGTTCATTGATATTCCTAGTATAGTAGATGCTATCACACATACAATCATATTCAATTCGATGGGATTCGTTGATCTTAAGATCGTCGATAATTTCGCACGTAAGGGGTTATTTCTTGGTTTCGTCCAATCATTAATAACTCGATTATTTTTAGATACTAGTAGATAGAAAGAACGCTTGTTACTTATCCAAAAAAAAAAAAAAAAGGAACGCTTGTAAGGAGTCCTATTAAAATTAAGAAATATAGACCTGTCTGCCATCCACACCAGAATAAATAGCATTTTCGAACAGATAGTTGGCCCTCCGGACCACGGTGCTTGCCGGGTCGGATTGCTCAGCTGTGCACGTACCACCTCGGAGTTGAAGCCAGAAGTTGACTCCATATTCATAACGATACAAGGATCCTTCTTCTATGAAGCAGTCCAAGCAAGTGATGGCCACCCCGATCCCGGGTTTTCGACTTCCGCAATGAGGGTGATTCGGACAAGTTCTTTGTACTCGAGGACGAGAGACTGGAAGAAGGACTTGAAGCCGTGAGTTTTTCAGGGGGCGCCATGAAATGGATAACTAGGGCATTACCAATGTAAATGCCTGAGAAATACTGTGATCGATGTCATTAAATCACAGGAATATTATTACAATAGGGGAATTTGGGTGCGTTTTCGCTAATCTTTTTTTTTTTGTCTTCAGGCTAGTGATAATTGTCAATTTATTTACGCTCAATGGTACTTTAATTGATGTATACGAGGATAATTACTTGTCTAAAAATCTATATAAACATTGGCTTTGATCCATTTTGTTTAGCAGAAAAGCACCAAGACACTTGCGTTGAAGGATGAAACGACATATCACAAAAGAAACAAAGCATTGAAAACAGATGATTGTTACCGACCGTGATGAGCGTAAATAAAGAGAGTTCTCCAACTGTAGGTACGGTCACCTTCTACGATGTCGCTCATTTTAACTCGATTAGAAAACAGACCCATCTCCGCGCGGCCCTCTGTTTCTTCACCCGCTGCTTTCGTAATCAGAAGTCTGTGTACATATCCGACAGCAATGTTCCTAATTATTCAAATCAAAGAGGCGAAGATGATATATACAACTTGACGACAGGTTTATTTTTTGAAATAGTACTCCAGTTATTTGTTTCTTGAGTAATTAATCTCAAAATGGAAAAGTAATCCATACTTTTTAATTCACTACAAGCGAAACTCCTCAAATCCTTTAATTATATCCAATTTTTCATGTACGACTGTTCCGATGTATTTTCAGCCGCAGGATTGCATAGAAATCTCAAGAGATGAAAAGATTTTCACGCAATCAAAAGACAAAAAGAAACTAGAACAAAATTGGGTACATAAGGATTTGAGCTCCCGGAGGGAACATATACACAAAAAAAGTTCTTTGTGCTTTCAGTCACCCATGAAAGGGTCTAGTTTGAGGTTTCTATACCTCAAGGAATAATTGTAGTACTAATAATCAAGAGAGAAACGTGCATTACCACTGACAGAGATGATAGAAAGCAAACGATGTTATCCAAGTGCAGATGCGAGGCTCCTAATTATAGGTGAACCACATTTTCGTTCATGGACCTTGGTGAAGTGACTATTTTGGGCCCCAAATCTGAAATGGACTTATTGCCCATTTTCTTTCTCAGTGTCATTTGCATTGTGAGAGCTATACTTTTACCTGGATTATTATGTATCCGATTATTGTTTTTTGTATATATATATTTTTTTGAGATATCGAAAATGATTTTGCGGTGGGTAGATTTTCACCTTAGAAAAGCAAGCCTTCGAATTAGTCGTGCTGATGTGTTGAGTAGGGTTATGGCGAGTGATTAGAACCTGCAAGACTCAGAGAATGTTAGGCTATCCAGCCGGGTTTGGCCGGAATACCCCTCTGATTCTTTAGTCAGTGATTGTATGAAGGAGAAGAGAGGAAACTAGAATTTCAGGAGCAGATTGTGTACACCTTCAATTAGGGATGGAACCCTCCTTTTATAGGCTCTCCTTGCTTAGCATCTAAGATAACTAGTCCATCCGGAATACGCGCTTATCCCTATATCTCTAGAGTTCGATACTCAAAAACGCTTATCAATAGCTTCCTTGATTAGAGTTGACTCCCATCTCGACTAGACCCTTCTGTACTGCTCTTAAGCACCTTCTAGAATATTTCTTCGCCAACGGGACTTACTTCGTCCAATGAGACCCAGGCCAGTCCGTCTAAGTCACCCTCTACCCTAGCACAATCCACAAGGTTGACACTATTACCTCGGGCCTAAAATCCGGCCCACCTTATATTTTAGATTGAGATCCAATTAAGGAAAAGTTATAAATTACTTTCATTAATAAGAGAAATTAAGTTCTTCATGGGTAGATAATATCTTTATATCCAGATCACACTAAGCATTAAAACAAAACAGAAGAAAATGACAAAAACAATCTGTTTACCAGAATCAAACAAAGGATGATGTTTATTACTCCTACCCATACCCAACGATTCACATCAACACCATGCATCATGCACTGTATCTTTCACAAAAGAAGGGCCTTAATTTCAACAGACATGGTGAAAACTCTCGTTTTTGAACACGCGTACGCCGAGCAAGGCGCGGATGCGTTTGCAGGCGTTGGTTGGTTGAGTGCGGACGTGTCAAGATTTATAGTGCCTAACTTCGGGTGACGATTGTCGTGAATCTTGACTTCTAACTTGTAAGGCGATTGCGTGTGACCCAAAAGGTAATGATCACAAGGAGGTTTGTGGTTTGCCGCACGATTGTGTACTTTGTATTTCCTAGTCGTATAGGAAATGCGTAAAACGTAAAACGTAAACTTTATTACACCGGGATAATAAAGTGGTACAAGAAAAGTAATATTCAAACAACTTGAAGAAGTGAGTTAGAATGGGTTCAAACTACTTAAAGAAGTGAGTTCAAATGGGTTTTGAGCACGAGGTACTCGATAGTCTACTTTACTGAAAGTAGAAAAATATTTTTGAAGCACTGAGCTTTAAGTGGTGTTGGACCCGTTTTTCTTCTTTGATTCTACTATATATAGGCAAAGCACTAAGATGATTCAAGCTTGAATCCGAATTTCTGCTTGCTCCACAAGCCGCCATGTGTCCCATGATGGTTCCTCCTTTTGTGCATGCAAGATCATGGTCGGTTTTTCAGCAATTGAAAGATCATGGGTGACGTGGCAAGTAACTCTCCACTTCCTCTTTTTGTGCTAATTTGACATGTGGTCAATTGATTAAATCGATTGGCCTTTGAATCGGAAGGAAATATCTGCCACCATGGAACAAACAATTCCCTACAATTGTGGGCCTTGCTCCCTAAAAACCAAATCGGCATCTTCTTCATGGGCCTAAAACCGTGGGCCTTACTTCGTGGGCCAGATCAACATCTTCTTTCATGGGCTTCATTCTTCATGAGCTGCGTCTGATTATTGGGCCCAAACATTAATAGTAAATCCATGGCCCAACAAAATAATCAATCAATAATTATATAATTTTGGCCAAATTTAATTACAGAATTAATTAAATGGCCATTATTTGCTAGCCCAATCTGCGGTGTCAAAAATGGGCATAAAGACATGGTGGGTTGCACACAGTGGTAATTGGTACATACATGCGGTTAACAATATTCTTTATTGTAAAGCGGTTCTCAGCACAATGAACCAATTAATTCAGAGATCGATTTCATCTTAGAGTGGCCAGGATTAAGTTGCCATCAAAATGCCGATGGAACTTGTCCATGTCCTCACCCGGCGCCTTAATAACATCGTCTCGAACACCAATGTCATTGGCATAACTACCCTTGCTAAACTTACGAACTCGGTCGACAAACGTTCCCTTGGAAGATTGCTGATAACTCAGGAAACAGTGACAAATGAGTAGCTATTTGACCACTCCTTCCCGCTCCCTCGCTGTTATTCTTAACCAAGTGATAGTTTCCGAATCCATTTTCGAACAGATACTTGGCCCTCTGGACCACGGTGCTTGCCGGGTCAGATTGAGCAGCTGTGCACGCACCACCTCGGAGTTGAAACCGGAAATGAAGTTGTGTGACTCCGTATTCGTAACGATACAAGGATCCATTTCCTATGAAGCAGTCCAAGCAAGTGATGGATACCCCGCTCCCATGTTTTCGACTTCCGCATGCAATGAGGGTGATTTGGACAAGTTTTTTGCGGGCCCTCGGGAGCTGAACGACTCGAAGAAGGACTTGACGCCGTGAGTTTTCCAGGGGAAGCCGTGAGTTTTCCAGGTGGCGCCGTGAAATGGATAACTAGGCCATCACCAATGTAAATGCCTGGCAAATACAGTGATATCATCACAGAAACACTATTACAATATGAGAATTAGACACCAACGGTGGGTTTTCACTAAACTAAATGGACTACGGTCTAATTAATTGCAATATATAGTTTTTCTACTAAATAATATTTTAGTTGATGTATGTAAGATAAATGACTTGCCAAGAAATCCGTAAAAATATGGGCATTAGTCCGTTTAGTCTATTAGAAACGCACATGTTGAGGGATGAAATGAAGGATCATAAAAGCAAAGCTAGCATCGAAAATAGATGATTGTTACCGACCGTGATGAGCGTAAGAAAAAAGAAATCTCCAAGCGTAGATATGATCCCTTGCTACGATGTCGCTCCTTTCAACTCGATTAGAAAACAGACCCATCTCCGCGCGGCCCTCCTTTTCTTCAGCCTCTGCTTTCTTAATAAGAAGTCGTCTGCACATCCGACAGCAATGTTCCTAATTATTCAAATCAAGGAGGCGAAGATGATACAACTTGACGGCAGGTTTGTTTTTCGAAATAGTACTCCATTTGTTTTCTCTTGAGTAATCTCAAAATGGAAAAGTTATCTATATATTCGATCTTACACCACAAATACAAATGCTATATACCTTAAAGGTAAAGCAGGCGGGGAACATTCTATTACTAGCGAAACCCTTCAAATCCTTTACAGCCAATTTTGTATGTACGACTGTTCTGATGTATTTTTAGTCACAGAATCGTGTAGAAATCTCAAGAGATGAGAAGAAGAAAGTGGTCTTGCCTGGGACTTAGGTGTGTCCTAAGATCTCAGGTTCAATTTTTCTTGTCTACAACTCTTGGGTCACCTCACCCTGCACATAAGCGTGTGAAACGGCTGTAGAACGGACTGTAGGGATTAGTCCGAGGTACGCGCAAGCTGACCCAGGACACCTTGTTTTACCAAAAATAAAAAAACTAGAACAAAATTGGGTACATGAGATTTGAGCTCCCGGAGGGAACATATACAAAAATAGTTCTTTGTGCTTTCAGTAACCCATGAAAGTGTCTAGTTTGAGGTTTCTACACCTCAAGGAATTATAGTAGTAGTAGTAAGCAAGAGCTAGAGAATCACAAAGGCATTACTACTTACCGAGATGATAGAAAGCAAAACGATGTTCCAAGAGTGCAGATGCGAGGCCCCTAATTATATAAAGAGTGAGAAAAAAATTATTTCTGGATGAGGTGGAAACCATGGGGTTTCTGCCTCCTATTGTGAGCTCCCACCGTGCGTTTATTGTACTTTTTGAACTTTTCCTTGGAAACACCCCTTAGTTACTTAATGGAAACACCCCTTAGTTATGTTGTTGGAAACTTCAATATATTCTTTATGAGAATGAGTTATGTCTGGATGAGGGTTTCCTCCTCCACCATTTGTGGGCCCTGCTGTGAGTTATTGAGGTAATCTGAACTATTTATCTTGTAAATCTCGCAAAATAGTGTATCCACGCAAAAAACCAGTTTCATTGGACATTCATAGATATATCAAAAGTTGAATTTTGGTTTATAAAACAGACGGAAAAATTCAATTTTTGATATACCTATGAATGTTTGATAAAACTGATTTTTTGCATGGATAAACTATTTTGCGAGCTCTACAAAATGAACAGTTCAGATTACCTCAATAACTCACAGCAGGGCCCAGAAATGGTGGAGGAGGAAACCCTCATCTGGACATAACTCATTCTCATAAAGAATATATTGAAGTTTCCAACAACGCAACTAAGGGGTGTTTCTATAAGCAACAAGATGTGAACCATAACTTTTTGGTTTTGTTCTTATTCAATATTTTTTGGCGTTTGTTAATTTTTCACCAAATTTTTTTGTAATATTGGTTTGTCTCAACGGGAGGAATTAAAAAGTACAAATTATGACTTTTACACATATTTTGAGAAGTATCCAAGGAGAAGTTCAAAAAGTCAATTTTGTGAAATTTTTCTTGGATATATACATCTAAATATACTTGTGTAAAAGTTATAATTTTATATTTTTTCGATTTCTCTCATTGAGACAAACTAATAATACATAAAAATATAGTGCAAAACTAACAAAAGTGAAAAAAAAATTAAATAAGGACAACTAAAAAGTTGTGGTCCGCAGCTTGTTGTTTAGTAGCTAGAAATACCCCAAGGTACTTTATCATAATTGTGTAGAAAGTAGGTGATCGATCATTTTTTTTTTTTTTTTTATGCAAACCTCTACGTAAGTGAAAAATGTTTCTTTTGGTTGAAAAAATAGCAGGCTTAGGTTATTTTATTTTGTTGAATTATATTATCTACTTTACCCACAAGTTTAATTTATGTAAATTATATCGTTTGCTTTGGCTATGCATGAATGATTTAGTGTTGACAATGTTAAAGAGAAGTCAAACTAAATATAAGAAAAATATAAAATTTTAGTACATTTTTTTTAATACAGCGGGTTCGCTTGAACCCATGCACGATTAGGGTTTGGAATAACCCAATTAGGGTGTACAAATTGGATTTGTATATGTGAATGGACCATACTTTGAGCCTACAAAATTCCGAAAGACTTCATGATGTCAATGGAGGCTCTAGTTATATAAAATTCATGAGGAAAATCTACACACACACTATATATATATATATACACACACACCACGGTTTCCATGAGGGATCCCGCACTTTCTTAAAGTGCGGGACTCCCCCTTCCAGATTGAATTTCAATGATTCGAGCCGCTCAATGTGTGTATAACGTGATTTTAAGGGTACCCGCGAGAAATCAGCAAAAAAAATGATCGGGAAAGGCTTGTTTTGAGCAATTTTTATTTGAACCATTCAATGAAAATTGTTTCGATCAAGCCCTCTCCGGTCATTTTTTTTTGCTGATTTCTTGAAAGGTATCCTTAAAATCACATTTTGATCACTTTGAGCGGCTCGGATCATCGAAATTCAATCGGGAAGGGGAGTCCCGCACCGTAAGAAAGTGTCGGATTCCTCACCGGAACCGGACTCTATATATATATATATATATATATATATATATATATATATATATATATATAACACCTATATATTTTGTGGTTTGAGAGCAAAGGTTATGATTTTTAGAATAATTTATTAGATTTTAGTCCCTACAACCTAAATGTAACACTCTACAAACACAAGAAGAGACGGAATAAAACGATCTTAACTTGGCATGGGCCGAACTAAAAGAAGAAAAAGGTTGATATTCATCAAAAAGAGTAGGGTAAATTTCACTGACCTCCCTTGAGGTTTCTGACAATCAGAAACCTCCCTTGTGGTTTCTGAAATGACACTGCCCTCCCATCCTTTACCTGACAATACCAAAGGACACCCCCTCTGTTACCAGAACATTAGAAAATGGATGGAGAAGGTGATGTTGTACTATTCTTTTTACAATATCTATATTATTCTCACCAGACTGTTTACCTCTCATTTATAAAATATAAAATACAAATATCACTACACTTCGTGCTCGTTTCATTTTGAGTTTTTGTCCTTATTTAAAATGATTCATATTTGTTAATTTTCTGTCAATTTTTTGTGAATTATTGGTTCGTCTCGATAAGAGGAATTGAAAAAGTAAAAAATTAAGACTTTTACCAAATATTTTGAGAAATTCAATATTTTGGGTAAAAGTAATAATTTTATTCTTTTTTGATTCCTCTCATTGAAACAAACCAATAATCCACAAAAATTTAACGCAAAACTAACAAATACGTAAAAAATTCAAATATAAAACAAAAACCAAATAGCTTAAAAATTTCACAAACAAGCCCGCATGAAAAAATTTGAATATGAACAAAAATCAAAAGCCTAAAAATCCCACAAACAAGCCCATACCCTCTGTTGCCAATAGTTTAGAATATGTATGTATTTTTGCACATGTACATTTTCTAAACTACTGGCAACGGAGGGTACAGGCTTGTTTGTGGGATTCTTAGGTTTTTTGGTTTTTACGGAGTTTGTTTGTAGGATTTTTAGGTTTTTTGATTTTTGTTCATATTCGAATTTTTTCGTGCGGACTTGTTTGTGGGATTTTTAGGCTTTTTATTTTTTGTTCATATTTGAATTTTTTTCGTATTTGATAGCTTTGCGTTAAATTTTTGTGGATTATTACTTTGTCTCAACGAGAGAAATCAAAAGAGTATAAAATTATTACTTTTACCGAAAATATTGAATTTCTCAAAATATTTGGTAAAAGTTTTAATTTTTTACTTTTTCAGTTCCTCTTATCGAGATGAACCAATAATTCATAAAAGTTTGACAAAAATTTAACAAATGTGAATCCTTTTAAATAAGGACAAAAATTCAAAGTGAAACGAGCACAAAGTGTAGTGATGTTTGTACTTTATATTTTATAAATGAGAGGGGGTAAAGAGTTTAGTGAGGGTAGTATAAGTATTATAAAAAGAATAGTACAATTACATCATCTTCTCCATCCATTTTTTAACGTGCTGGTAACGGAGGGGGGTCCCTTGGTATTGTCAGGTAAAGGAGGGGAGGGCAGTGTCATTTCAGAAACCTCAGGAGAAATTTCTGTTCGTGTCAGAAACCTCAGAGAAGGTCAGTGAAATTTGCCCAAAAGAGTACATATTATTAGGCTAATTTGGGATGCCTCGAAATTGAAGTAAAAAATTATGACTTTTCTCAAATATTTTGAAAAATATTCAAGATAAAGCTCAAAAAGCTGAGATTTTTTTGTTCTATCTTGGATAATACCCAAAATATTCAGATAAAAGTCATATAATATTTTATTTTTTTCGATTTCTTTCGTCGAGACGAACCAACAATCCACAAAAATTCGATGAAAAAAATTAAATAATGACAAAACAAAAATCCCAAAACTTCCCCACAAAGCTATGTGAAAAAAGGGGGCCTATACTGCGTATTCGTTTGTAATCACTACAAGAAAAATGAAAATTGGTGACGAAAAAGTAGTGATGAAATTTAATTTAGTCACTAAATGAGTATATTTGGCGACGAAAAATTAAATTCGTCATTGTTTTGACAACTTCCGTAATAAAATAATTTCATCGCCAAAGATACCCATTTGACGATGAAATACATTTTTTGTTGTCGAAAGCTTAAAAAAAGGTGACGAAATTATTTTTTGTCGCCAAAGATAATAATTTGGTGACAAAAAATATATTTCGTCACCAAATGCTTAACTTTGGTGACGAAAAATAATTTCGTCACCATTTTAACGCTTTCTGCGACGAAAAATATCTGTCGTCGTCAAATAGGTACCTTTCGTGACGAAATTTATGAATTGTGCTTTGTTACTAAATATATTTCGGACATAACTCTTTACTAAAAATTCCGATTGAGATAATTCAAATTGAATTTGAACAATAACTCAATTGCCTACAACTTTCATATTTATCAAAATTTCTAATTTTAATGTTTAAAGGTTCAAAATTACATTCGAAATATATTTTCATGTTAAAACATCTGTGTTATATATTAGATATTTCAATTATTTATTGAAAAGTGTGTGTGGTGCAGTTGGTCAGAACTTGAGCGAAAAACTCGAGAGACTCGGGTTTGAAACCCAGCAGGAGCAAGAAAGAAGGATTTTTTTCCCCATATGAAAACATCTTTTGCAACGAAAAATTTCGTCACCGATGTGACCTATCAGTGACGAATTATTTCGTTACCAAAAGGAATAATTGATGACAAAAAATTTCATCATCAAAAAGCACAATAAGCGAGGAAAAAAATTTCGTCACCAATTCTTCACTTTTTGGTGACGAAATATTTTGTCATCAAAAGACACTATAGGTGACGAAAAATAGATTTCATCACCAGGTAAGAATCCTCGAAAACCTTTAGTCGACAATTTTTTTTTCGTCACTTATATTATTTGTGACAAAAAATATGCAATTTGCGACGGTTTTCATTCATCACCCAATTGAATTTTTCTTGTACTGAATCAACTGGATGCGCATTGACTGACCAAGACTTTGCGAGTCTTGTTTATCAACTGGATGCTCATTGGCTGACCAAGACTTTGATGCTCATTGACGGACCAAGACTTTGCGAGTCTTGTTAATTGTACGGGATCGTCGGGATGCATGTTTGGGTTTCAGAATGCATTTATGCCTTGACTGTGGAAAATAAGAAAATAGTAGTTGAGCACGTGGGATTGCCATTAACGTCCTACTACTGTAACTCCAGTAACATGACCTAAAATTCCCTTTTCGTTTATTTACTTGGATGCTGATTTTGACGCTCAATTTTTAACGTGAAATTATTAGTAATTTTATGTACAAAATAGAGTATTTATGTACAAAAATAAAGCGCGAAAATTAATTTTCTATTTACTTCTACACACTACAAGAAATTTGTTCAACACCAGCGCTTTTTCTACCAGCGGTTGCAAAAAGCGCTACAATAGGAGGTTTACAACAGCGCTTTTTCTAACCGCTACTAGAATGGAGATTTCCCAGCGCCCAAAGCTTAAGCGCTGGAATAGGCCAACTATTTCCCAGCGCCCAAGCAAAAGCGTTGGAATAGGCCCCCATTTACCAACACTCATAAAAAGCGTTGGAATAGGTCCCCATTTTCCAGCGACCTAGGAAAAACGCTGGAATAGATCTAAAGAAAACATAGCCACTAATGGAACAATTTCTAATTATATTATATGTTATACATTTGCTAATAATCTTCAGTATGATTATTTAGCGCATCTCAATAAGACAACTATTTTAACATTCGAGGTTGTTGATTTCATTGTGCATATTGTTCAAATCATTATCATAAAAAATTGACTTGATCAGGTTTTACAAAACTCCATGACTGGGCGTATTAATAAAGCTTTTGTTTTTCTTGTTGATTATATCATTCTTGTAAAAAGAAATATTCGATCGGGTTTACAAAAGTTATTTATCGAGACACAATTTCATTAACATAATGGATTTTTTCTGTCCAATGTGTAGTAATACCTGATTAACTTCATTCTTAGTAGGAATTACAAACTCCGTAATATGTAAAAGATAGGCAGTTTAGATCAAAAAATAAAAACTCTAGAGGGGTTCGGAATGCATCTAAAATTTTGTCTCAGTCGAAATAAGCAATATTTCCATTCGATGCATTCTTTGGGATTGTGGTGATAGTGCTTAGAAAAGTTCCTGTAAAATACAAATATAAAAACTACGAAAATAAAACTTTTGACAAGTGTTACTAGAACAAAAATATAGCATAAAATATTAAAAAAAATCTCAATGGGAGCATAAATATATGTTATATATTAAATATTATAAAATACTTAAGAAAATTATGTTTGGTGTAGTGGTTTGAGGAGGGTGGGCGCGCGGGCTCGGAGTGGTCGACAGGTCTAGAGTTCAAAACTCGGCTGTAACAGAAAATGGGCCTTCCTGTGGCTCTTGGGTTTTTTACTTTTTGGTAAAATAAATCTAAACCAAGGCTTGCATCCGAAACGCTAGTAAAAACTACGCTATACCACCGCTTCCAAACGCTGGAAAAAAAAAGCGCTGGTAAACATAAATTTATACCAACGTCCATAAAAAGCGTTGGTATAGACTTATAGTAGCGCCTCTATTACAGCGCATTGTCCAAGCGTTGGTATAGACCGAGCAGGTATATAGCATCGTTTTCGTGAACCTTTACCAACATTTTTGAGCGCTGACGTATCCCGATTTTCTTGTAGTGACACTGACCATAAAGCCAAAAAAAATTGGAATAGCTAGTGTTGGCCGGATAAGTTAATGGAATTTCAAATTTCTTTTTGATTTGGGGAAGCGAATTTTTATGGGTGCTAATGGAAAATTTAGTTGGTATTGACTCTTTCAATTTTTATGGGTAATGCTTTATCGACATATCCCTTATTAATAAATTGCGACTTTTGTGCATGTGTGTGTGTATATATATAAGATAAAGCCAAAAAAAATTGGGACTTTGGGGCTTTATAATTCTCAAAATATTTGGATAAAAGTTAGAATTGTTTACTTTTTTAATTTTTCTTGTTGAGACAAACCAATAATTCACAAAAATTTGACACAAAATTAACAATTACAGGAAAAAATTGAACAAGGCCGGACAAAAACCAAAAATCCAAAAACTTTCACAAAAAAAACTATGTGAAATAGGAAGAATTTTTCAGTGCCGAGCGAGTATCACGTGGTGTCCGCTCAGCGCATCCGAGCCATCCATTGCATTTTTTATCGGCTCAGATTTGGAGAGAGAAAAAAGAGAGAGAAAGTGTTTTGGTGAGAGGAGAGAGAAAGTTTTAATCCAAGCCGTTCAAAAGTATATCGAACGGTTCGAATGCACTGAACAGATGCCACGTGGGATATACCTGCTCGACATTGAAAAATTCCGCTTGAAATAGGGGCTTATACAGTAATACTGCATATTTGTGTGTACGTGTAACCTTGGAAGGTATAAATCTGGTGGATGTGCGTTGACTGACCAAGACTTTGCGAGTCTGCTTAATTGTATAGCAGGTTTTGAATAATTTAAAACACGTTTATGCTTTGATGTATTCAACTACGTACTGTGGAATATAAGAAAATGTTGAGCAAATATATATAATTGCCATTTATGTCCCCTGATAATGTCAATCCGGTAAAATGACCCCTTCGTTTATTTATTTTACGCAGATCATAAATGTTTGATTGAGTGTAAAAAAATATGCGATCGATCACAAATATAATTGTGCAATTTAACGAATTTATAAAGGGCTATAAAACTATGACATCGCCTTATTTAAGCATCAAATTTAAATGACATGTTCAAGGAACAACAAATACAACTATATATCTGAAATAGCTTGTAGTTTTTTTTTTTTTTTTTTGCTTTATTGGCATGCAAAAACAATATTATTATCATGATTGAAAGCATACAAACAACAGGATCGGGCCATGAAACAAAGGCATCGAAAGGAGGATACTATATCTCAGTTACCCTCGATAATCATTTGCCCACCTCAAGCCCCATAGCAGAAAAAAGAACATTGGGAAGAGGTTGGTATCTGCTTGCATTGCCAAAACTCAAGTTACATTGATCCGACACCATATAAAATGATCCCAACGCCGTATAAAGTTCTCTTTCTAGAAAAAAATACCTTTGCTTTCTTACCAAAGAATAGTCCAAGTCCATGCATGTTAATCACAGTTTTTCTCAAGAATTTCCTCAAAGTTTACAAGAGTCTCCATTGACACGGAAATGTTGTACATACGCGGTAGTTGAATTAGTCGAACCCTAGTCGTCATCACCGCGTACTTTCTACTTATAAATTGACGAAACACGATCAAGGGGCCTCGCATCTACGCTCGGATAGCATCCTTCGCTTACTATCATCACGGTTAGTAATAATTTCTTTGCAATTCTCTCTCTGACATTACTAGGACTATATAGTATATCATTCGTTGAAGTAGAAACATCAAACTAGCTAGCTAGACTCTTTCTTTTTAATGGGTGATAGAAAGCACCAAGGCTTGCATGCGTGTTTTCCTCGGAACTCAAATCCTTAATTTGTACCCAATTTTGCTAATAACGTCGTTGTTTTAGTGATTTTCTTTCTGGTCAGTGGATCGCATGAAAATCTCCGCAGGTTGAGCAAGTTTATCAATAGTTTGGTAAAATTGCTAGTAAATAGTGATTTTTTTCATTTTACCTACTCATATCTCTCTCAACACTACACCAATATTATCTATTTTACCTAACTCCAACTAAAATATATATTTTTCACTCATTTTTTTATTATCCTTATAGTTTAAAGAGAGGAGAAAGGAGGGAGGAGAGAGAGAAAGAAATAATAATAAAAAAAGGAGTATGAATAGTGCATAGGTAAAAATAGAGAACAACTATTCACAAATGCATTTTAGCTCCTCTTTTAGCTCATTTGGTGTAGACTATTTTTTATGTTTCTCTTAGGTAAAATAGCAAAAAATATATTTTTGCTCATCTAGTGTACATGCTCTTAGTTGATTCAAAGACTGAAAATTACACCGGTGGAACAGTGGTACATGCAAAATTGGTAAACCTCGATGCCCGGCCACTAGATAAATTGACCATACAGCACTGCGCTATATAGATACACGGGGCGGTTCCAGAGACAACAAATTAGACACCTAAAAAAATACCTCATAGTTCCCGACCAAATTTTAATGATCCGAGCCGCTCGATATTATCAAAAGGTGATTTTAAGGGTACTCGCAAAAAATCAGCAAAAAAAAAAAAGACAGGGAAGGGCTTGATTTGAGCAGTTTTTAACTTAGATTTGATGAACGGTTCAATTAAAAACTGCTCAAAACAAACACTTTCTGGTCATATTTTTTGCTAATTTCTTGTGGGCATCCTTAAAATCACATTCTGCACACGTTAAACGGTTTAGATCATAAAAATTTGATCGAAAACTATGAGATTGAGATTTTAGGTGTCTTTTTAGATGTTAATTGATTGTCCGCAGAACCGCCTTGATATATATATATATATATATATATATATATATATATATATCAATTGGATTTTTTTTTCAGCCGCAGCTGTTATATATTAGTAGTGTATTTCTATTTCTATTTCTATTTTTACAAGAGCTGCTATATATATATCTCAATTGAATATTGCACGGACCGAATTAGGGAGAATATTGTTGGATATATTCAATTCACGAGTACTTGTGATTTCAAAAGCAAAGGGGGAAGGAAAGGAGGGAGATGAGTCCGTTGTCTAATCTAGTCAAAGAGAGGGACATCGTAGCCGGCGATCATGTTTACAGCTGGAGGGCTCTCTTTTCTTACGCTCATCACGGTCAGTAACAGTCATAATGTATTTTCGAAATGCTTTCTTTTTTCGTTTTGGGGTACGTCTCAAAACTCCTAAACGCAGTCTCCAATATATTTTCTCTGTCAATCTCTTTCCAGTCATTTCACCGAACAGGATTTTTTCAAATACTGGAAAATTATTCTTTCTCTCTATTGTCTATTGATCATAGTATTACTGTATTTTTTTTTTTTTTAACAGGCATTTACGTTGGTGATGGCGTAGTTATCAATTTCACAGCGCCCCCTGGAAAACTCACGGATTCAATCGATGATCATTTCGCTTCAGGTTCTATTCCAGGAGTCTCATCTTGGAGTTCAACTCGGGGGGCAAAAACTTGTCCAAATTGTCACCCTCGCTGCGGTAAAAAATCCGGGGGCGGGGTAATCGTCTCTTGCTTGAACTGCTTCAAAGATAAAGGATCCCTGTACCGTTACGAATACGGGGTCTCGAAGACTGCTCTCCAGTGGCATATCCGGGGTGGTACGTGCACAACTGCTGAATCGGACCCCGCAAGCGAAGTGATCCATAGGGCTAACTATCTGTTCGAAAATGGTGGATTCGGAAACTATAACCTGATTAAGAATAACTGCGAAGATTTTGCTCGCTATTGCAAAACGGGGCTTTTGGTAATGGACGAGGAGGCACTGGGAAGGAGCGGTCAAATAGCTGATCTGGTACGTGTGAAAATGTTTACTAAGAAGATGAAAGCAAAATTTTTTTCAAATACCGAGGAATCGGGAAAAAAATGCCGTCGCAAGCATGGTATGGGAAGGTATGCCGCTGACATTGGTGTCCGACGCGATGTTAAGAAGGTGCCGGTCGAGGACTTGGATAACTTCCATCGTCGTTTGGTGGCGGCGACTTATTCCACGCAAGGCGGCGAAAATGATCTTCAAGTCGATGAAAATGATCCTCAAGACGATGATAACTCCACTCAAGACGATGAAAATGATCTTGAAGACGGTGATAATTCCACTTAAGACGATGAAAATGATCTTTAAGACGACGAAAATAATTTTGTCTTTATTGAAAGAATAAACTTAAGCGACCTTTGAAAAACACATGGGTGAACTGTTCAATATAAGATTTCTGAAGACTTTGGAGGTTCCGTTATATATTTTGAAATATGCAATAAATGAGAGATTTTTTTTTTTTTTTTATGGTTCTACCTATAAATAAGCTTGTGATCTAATTGTAAAAGTAGGAATGAAGCAGAAGAGAATTAGAGAGAGAGAGAAATAAAATTTCCTCCTTGTATTTCAGACTCACCGAAATCAATATATCATGAGCGTGTTTATGCAATTCTCTTATGAGTTTCATACATTATAAGTATATGATCAATACTCCTCCACCCAACATGTACAAGTGGTATCAGAGCCTTAGGCTCACACAAAAAAAAAAATCTTTCTCAAAAAAAATACCTTCGGCGTTCTACTGCTATTATTCACCTAGAAAATAGCTCCTTAAAAATCAGAGTTGTGAGTGCAGATTAAAGATCACCTCAACCAAGTCAATTGACTTAGAGTCCGGAACCACACACGCCACTGCGAATAAAATCGAACCACTAGTTCGACATCACCAATTCTCGCTTCACAGTTGTGGCGAGAAGTACAAGAAGCAAATTGGTTTTTTTTATTCTTGTGTGAAAGAAATCAAATCCACCACAGATTTCGATTTTATCAAAAGGGCTATCTTTAAAGAGGGCTATCTTTGAAGTTGATATCGGTAGGAGAATAAATTCTCTCCGCCGGGTTGGAAAATCCCAGTTGTCCTTCAAACCAATAATATGCTGCCACGTCATCAAATTGTACCTGAAAAACGGAAGACTCACGTGCTTGGTGGTTCGGTCCTCTACTGGGGTTATACCTACAGTTTCAGTACTCCTCCCTCCTACTAGTACTACTCCTGCAAGCCAAAAACTTAACCAATCAAAAAGTTTTTTTTTTTTTTGAAGAACCGATCAAAAAGTTTGAGTATTAACCTATAGGCTGATAACCTATTTTTCCAACGGTCAGAAATATTTGGTTCAGTTTACGCTTGTCTTGACTATTTATCTTCTTAGTCCGATCAAAGACATGTCATCTATACCGAAACTAAGGGATTTAAAAAAAAATTGTTCATGGTACATGACTATATATATTGATTTGAACCAGTGAGAAGATACTTATTTTTTTAATCATTTTATTTTGGAATGTCATAATTAATTTTTATCTTTAGGACTTTCATAATTAAGTATCTACTCTTTATTTATTTATTTATTTTGGTCAAACGGAAATACTCATAAATTAAACTAGAGCAGATAATTGATTATGACTTACGAGAGCCCTATAGACAAAAAATAATTATGACTTTTTATGATAAAATGATAAAAAAATGAGATATTCGCATCGGTTCAAACGGATTGAAAATTGGAATACTTAATTTTTAAGTATATTTTTTAATTATAAATAGTCTAAAAAATTTAAATACTCCAATGTTCAATCCGTTTGAACTGATGCGAAGATCTTATTTTTCTGATTATTTTATCTTAAGGGTCATAATTAATAGTTGTCTCTAGGATTTTCATAATCAAGTATTTGTTCTATAAATAATGTATCGATATAGTCATATAACATGAATAAATTTCTTTCTTAAATCCCCTAGTTCCGGCGTGAATTACCTGTTTTTGATCGATTGAGGAGAGAAATAGTCGAGGAGTACACACGAACACCTCTAACCGTTGAAAAAAAGGGTTATCAAGTTGTAAGTTAAGAGATCTCGGAGGGTAAATACTTAAACTTTTTAATCGGTTCTTGTTAAAAAAGAAAAGAAAAGAAAACTTTTTCGGTTTTGTTCGATTCTTAGTTTAGTTTAGTTTTTCATTGGTTAAGTTTTTAGCCCGCAGGAGTAGTACTAGTAGGAGGGGTACTGGAGAGTACTGAAAGAGGTTAAACTCAAGTTGGAGGACTGAACCACCAAGCACGTACGAGTATTTCTTCCATTTTTTGGTACAATTTGATGAAGTGGCAACATATTATTGGTTTGGAGGAAAATTGTGATTTTCCAACCCCAAAAATGCTATGGACAAAGAAATAATATCCCGAAACTATCCCAAAAAGATTAATTAGTGATTGAGATTTACTTTGATGTGTGTGACCCAATCATCAAAATGATTCTCAACCACTGATTACTATTTTCGGAGTACTTTCGAGATAAATTTTTTTTCAACCTAGCATTTCCCTTCCAACCCTGGTGGTGAGAATTTATTCTCTTTCGGGAGATATTCCAAAATATTCAAACCTTCGGCCAGACTTGTCTGATCCCATTTATTACAAACCAAAGAGGTGGTTGTCTTTTTCCAAAGAGTAGTTGGAAGTCTGATTCCATTTAACTCCCATGAAGCTTTTTTTTCAAAAAAGGCCGACCCACAAAGGTTTGAGAAGGAGGAAGATAATTCAGTGCAGTTGGAGCACAACTCCAACAAGCCTAATTTCACATTAGGTCTCTACAATTGCTTTATTTTCAAATTTAGTCCCCAAGTTTGGAGAAAGTAAAGATTAGTCCCTGAAACTCAGGTTCGATGGCTAACGGAACATCCCAAGCTGTCATTCCAAAGCTCACCAAGGACAATTATGATAATTGGTCCATCCAAATGAGGGTAATGCTTGGTGCTCAAGATGTTATGGAGGTGATAGAACAAGGTTATGATGAACCTGCCTCAAAAGAAGCTGAAACAGCTTTAAAGGAGAAACAAAAGACGATGTTCCGTGCCAAGCGAAAGAAGGATTGCAAAGCCAAGCCCATCATCTACCAAGGACTTGACGAAGACACGTTCGAGATCGTCGCTTCCGCCAAAACTTCCAAAGAAATTTGGGAGATGCTGAAGAAGACCTATAGAGGTGCTGACAAAGTAAAGAGGATTCGCCTTCAAACTCTATGAGGTGAATTCGAGTCTTTACGAATGAAACCCTCATAATCTATTTCTGAGTATTATGCTTGGATTATGGTGGTTTCAAATCAAATGAGGAGAAATGGCGAAGCTCTCACTGACACGAGAGTTATAGAAAAGATCTTGCAATCTTTGGATCGCATATTCGACTTCATCGTTGTTACGTTAGAAGAACTTAAAAACTTTACAACCATGTCTATTGAAGAGTTTGTGGGTTCGCTGCAAGCCCACGAACAGAAGTTGCATAAAGACAATGATAAATCCCTGGAACAGGCTCTACAGACGAAGTTATCCCTCAATGAAGGAAGGCACGAGCAGGGGGGGACATCTCAGAGGGGACGAGGCTATGGTTCCCATGGAAGAGGCTCTGGAAATTCAAATTCCAGAGGCAGAGGTGGCAGAGGACTCTTCAAATGAGGGAATCAAAATCATGCTCCAAGGGGAGGTGGTCGAGGACAACAAAATCATGCTCCAAGAGGAGGTGGACGAGGACAGCAAGGTCATAATCCAAGTGGCGGAGGACAAGGCAGAATAGGCGGTTACAACAACCGTTTGAATGTTGACAAAAGTAATGTTCAATGTTATAATTGTGAAAAGTATGGTCATTACAGCAACGAGTGCCGGGGAAGACCAACATCAGATCAAGTTGGTGAAATAGCCAACTATGCAGACAAGGAGCTAGCAGGAGGAGATTCAATGAGTCTCATGGCACACAGTCTTACCAAGCAGGATCAAGGTACATGGTTTCTTGATTCTAGAGCCAGTAATCATATGACCAGCTCAAGACAGCTTTTTACAGAACTTGATGAAAAGGTTCAGGAAGATATCTCTTTTGGCAACCTTTCTAAAGTCCCAGTTTGAGGAAGAGGTGACATTGTAATCAGACGGAAGACTATGTTCCAGACATGAAGACTAATATTCTTAGTCTTGGCCAACTCCTGGAGAAAGGCTATCAAATTAGCTTGAAGGATGTTCAGCTAAAAATTGCAGATGCTCGAGGGAAGCTAATTACTCGGGTGCATATGGCGAAGAACAAGATGTTTCCACTAACTGTTCTTCATGACACGCCAAAGTACCTCAATGCCATTATCAACGACAAATATTGGATATGGCATCTTAGATATGGGCCCCTCAACTTTGAAAGCTTGAAGCTGTTGGCGAATAAAAAGATGGTCAAGGGCGTACCTCGTATTCAACGTCCAAATGAATTATGCAGAAGCTGTATTCTTAGCAAACAACACCGTAATAACTTTGGAAAGCAAGTTGATTGGAGAGCATCCATACCGCTCGAGCTAGTACACACAGATGTCTGTGGTCTATTGAAACCAATCTCAAACGGTCAGAACAGATACTTCCTCACGTTCAACAACGACTATAGCAGAAAGACGTGGTTACACTTTCTCAAATTGAAGTCAAAAGTATATGAAAAGTTCAAAGAGTTCAAAGCTCTTGTTGAGAAAGAAAGCGGCTATCATATAAAGACATTGCGGTCAGACCAAAGAGGAGATTACACTAGAGATTGATAAGTGTCAAAATATACATATTTTGACCTTCCAATCTACATTTATTAGTTCTTTATTTTTGTTAACTGATTTTTATTATGTGTTTTTATGTTTATAGGTTGTTCGAGTCCGTTGTTCGAGAATTTGGGGAAAAAGAAGAATTTATAGAAGTTCTAGATCAAAATGCAAAGTCCTTCAAAGTTGAATGGCTAATGTCTTATAATGTGAAGTCCAAGGGTCTTTTATGTTATTAGGAGATTAAAATCCTAAATTAATAGATAAATCAGTGGTGTTCTGACTTCAGAAAAAGGAGGATTACGTGCGGGGGCTGCCGAGAAACAAGGAACGGGGGCTGCCATGCTTGTGTTCTGAATATTGTTTTACTTTTCTTCCATGTTCAATTACTCACATTCTGGTAATTCATTTTAATTTATGTTCTTAATAAAAGTTGTTTGTTTGTTTTTGTTTAGTTTGGATCTTTTATTTATTTTCCGTATCGAGTAGTAGAAATATGTTTCAAATTAAGGTTTCTTCTGATTCTTGTGCAATGATTAGTGAGTAGTCGTATTGGTAGGGTCGCGGGGTGATTAGCACACCGTGGTCAGTCCGGGCACTGCTTCTATTTTCAAACAATGAAAAAGATAATTTTAGATTGGAAAAATACTTCCCGCAGACGAATCCGGACATTATCGGAGCCCATGTGAACGGGAAAATGGGGGTTCAAAACTCATTCTCCGCTGCGCATAGGTAAACGGCGACCATAGGGTCTCGCATCTTACGGGGTATATTTTTTAATCCAAAGTTGAACGTTTTTAAGAACACCGAATGGAGCAGGTTAATCTAGTTTGGTTACGAGTGCTATGAACCTTATGACTGTATCTTCTTTTAATGATTTAAAAAGAACAGTTGTTTCTTAGTTTAAGTTAATCTCAATCAAATCATACAAGGGGTGGCTACCTAAGAGCCCGTTTAATTTATAACAACCCAAATTTTTAGTCAGCACATATCACCGTCTTTATGGATTCGACTCCGGTCTTACCGGATATTGTGCTACGTCGGTCTCCGCCCTATGCTTGGGGCAACCCATTAATTTAGGATTAGGAAATCGTCAAGCAGAGATTAGTTCGAGGAATTCTTTAGGCAGCCAAGAATCAGACTCCAGCTGAAAGAAAGAATCGTACCATCCTCAACATGGCCAGAAGCATGCTGAAAGATAAAGACATGCCCTAGAGATTTTAGGCCAAAGTAGTTCAATGTGTAGTCTATTTACTCAACAGGTGTCCAACAAAGAATCTGAAGTCCAAGACACCTCAAGAAGCATGGACCACTCACAGACTAGGTGTGGGTCATCTCACAGTGTTTGGTTGTATTGCCTATGCTAAAATTCCAGAGGCAAACAGAACCAAACTTGAAGACAAATGAGTGGAGTGTACCCTTGTTGGATACAGTGATAGGATGATGGGATACAAACTATACAATCCCGTCAACCAGAAGGTGATTTTCAACAGAGATGTCATCTTCTAAGAAAATGAATCCTGGAGTTGGGACCAGACAAAAGTTACCAGAAATATGGAGCTGGAAGAAGAAGAACAAGAGTAGCCATCACCACAAAGAGGTGAACCATCCTCACCAGTTGCACAAGAGTTTTCAAACATGAGACCCAGAAGTACACAGAGCTTGGATGATTTGTACCAGAATACAAATCCGCTAGATGCAGATTTCACCATATTTTGTCTGCAAATAAGCTGTGTTCCAATTAGTTTCGAGGAAGCTAACTAAGTAGGCAAATGGAAGAATGCTATGGATGAAGAGATTCATTCCATAGAGAAAAACAAGACATGGAAGCTGACTAGTCTCCCAACAGGTCATAAGGCAATTGGAGTAAAATGGGTCTACAAGGCTAAGAATAGTTCTCAAGGAGAGGTTCAAAGATACAAGGCAAGGCTTGTTGCAAAAAGATACAAGCAAAGAGAAGGCATAGACTATGGCGAAGTATTCGCCCCTATTGCCAGGATGGAGACAATCAGGCTAATGATCTCACTAGCTGCTCAGAAAATATGGAAGATCTACCAGCTGGATGTCAAAACAGCATTCCCAAATGGATTTCTGGAAGAAGAAATCTATGCGGAGCAGCTACCTGGATATGTGAAGAAAGGTCATGAAGACAAAGTGTTCAAATTGATGAAGGCGTTATACGGGTTGAAGCAAGCGTCTCGTGCATGGAATACCGGAATTGACAAGTACTTACATGAAAATGGATTTGAGAAATGTCCATACGAGTACTCATTGTACATGGAGCAGGATGTAGATGGAAGCATACTCTATGTATGCCTCTACGTTGATGACTTGATTTTTATAGGCAACAATCCAACTATGTTTGATTATTTCAAAGTATGGTTCAATAGTTCGAGATGACATACATCAGACTGATGGCACATTTTCTTGGAATTGAAGTATTGCAAAGAGATGACGGCATTTTTATCTCTCAAGCTGGATACCCTAAAAACGTCCTCAAGTGTTTTGGCATAGAGAAAAGTAATCCAGAGACTACTCCAGTTGAAAGTGGAGTAGAACTCAAGAAGAGCGAGGTTGGAGATGTTGATCCAACATATTTCAAAAGTCTAGTATGAAGTCTTCGCTACCTGACCTGCACAAGACTAGACATACTATATGGAGTTGGTCTTTTTAGCCGATATATGGAGACACCTAATCAATCCCACTTGAATACAACTAAGTGGATTCTACGCTATGTCAAGGGTACAGTCAATGATGGACTGTTCTATACACCAACTGAAGACTTCAATCTTGTCTTGTTGGTTATTCTGATAACGATTGGGGAAGAGACCTGGATGAAAGAAAGAGTACTACTGTATTTACTTTCTTTCTTGGAGATAGAGCTTTCACATGGTCATGGAAGAAACAAGCGATAGTGACATTATCGTCTTGTGAAGCTGAGTATGTAGCGGCCACCTCAGCAGTTTGTCATGGCATATGGGTTCGGAATATGCTAAATCATTTGGGGATATCTCAAGAAAATCCCACGGAGATCTACATCGACAATCATTCAGTAATTGCTCTCGCAAAGAATCCCGTCTTTTATGAACAAAGCAAGCACATTGATACGAGATATCATTTCATCAGAGAGCATGTCAAGAATAAAGAAGTAGAGCTGGTCTCTTGCAGGACACAAGATCAAGCTGCTGATATTTTCATGAAACCCCTCAAGCATGAAGCATTCATCAAAATGAAGATAATGCTTGAAATGAAGAATCCCCGAGACTCAAGTTTAAGCGGGGAAGTTGAAAGGATAAACTTGAGCAGCCTTGAAAAACACATAGGTGAATCGTTCAATATCAGGCTTGAAGATTTCTAAAGACTTTGGAGGTTCCGTGATATATTTTGAGATTTGCAATAAATGATAGATTATCTCATTCTTGTTTTATCTTATGATTCTACCTATAAATAGGCTTGTAATCTGATTGTAAAAGTATGAGTGGAGTAGAAGAGAGAGAGTGAGAGAGAGAGAGAGAGAGAGAGAGAGAGAGAAAGAAATAGAATTTCCTCCTTGTATTTTAGATTGAGTAAAATCAATATATCGTGAGTGTGTTTGTGCAATTCTCTTGTGAATTTCATACATTATTAGTATGTGATCAATACTCTTCCACCCAACAGTTTTGGAATAAAAAAAATTAATGGCTTTCGAATGCACAATATAGGTTGAAAGCCCAACTATTACTTTTGCGGGAGAAGCAATCATGATGTTGATGCGAATCAGTGGGTACGGTGAGAAGCATTTTTTTACTTTTTTAAAAAAATTGTGTATGTAACTTCATTGATCATCCTTTGTTTGTTTGTGGTAAACTTTGTATTCTTTTCTCTTGCTTTGTTTTGTTTGGCCTTTGTGCCTTGCTGTTTGATTCTAGGATGTGCCCATTAGCACCTGTATGAATTTTGTTCCAATAAAACTTTAAACTACCAAATCAAAATCAAAACGAGCTTTGAGTGTCCCAATGAATTGGTGTGATCAGCTACATATATGAATACTATTTTCATATAACTATGTTTGGGGCTATCTGTTCAAATAGATTTGGTAAGTCCAAATCCTTTTGTATCATGCCATCAAAAATCAGTTAATCAGTTAATGGTGCATTCGGTGGAGCGATCGGCATCGCCCGTCGGCTCCCTCCATGGCCGTTGTTTGGGCGGCCCGGTTCTCGCCTAACAACTTGGTGGAGCTTTTTGTGACAGATTGTTTTTGTTTTGAGTTCGGATTTCTCTGCTATGGGTGGCCTGTGGTGGCTTGGTGGTGTTGAAATCTGGCGGTGGTGGTGGCTCTGTCTGAGGCGGGGGTGGTGGCTCTTAGGGTTAGGTTTTGGGTTTCTTTTGGGTTGGGCTTTCATTATTGTATCTAGTTTTTTTTTTTTTGACTTTTTGGGTTTTGTGCTGTTTATTGTATATTTGGACACTTTAGGCCCTTAGGTATTGCATTGGGTTTTGTCCCTGTACTTTGTTTTCAACTTTTGGTTGGAAACTTTCCCCTCTCTTCTAATAAAATGCTATTTTGCCGTTCAAAAAAAAATAATCAGTTAATTAGGTCTTTCTCTTCTCTTAGCGCTACTACCCACTACTATCATGTCACTCATCTTGACCACGATGTCTGCAACTTTACAATATATATGTTCAAACTACCTTAATCTATATCTCTGAACTGATCTGGGTGATAAGTATCATCTTTTGAGTGTTTTTTTCTTCCTTTGTGTGTTTTTCCCCCTTTTTTTGTTTTAGGTCTTGATGTATTATATGCTTGTCCGAATCTCCACCGATGAAGAACTCTTTACCATTTGAGAAAGCAATTTCTAACTTCCTAGGCACTCTTGAAATCATTTTCGATATCTCGAAGCTAAATCGGGTACATAATCATATGGAAGGTTCAGCCAAAAGTCCTCGATCAAGAGAAAGCAATAACCGGTTTTGGCCAAACGGCAATATGGAGTCGCGCGCTTCCGTCTCATCCTTTCGACATCTCAGGTGCTTTTTTGTTGCCGTTTCTTGGATCTAGAATTTGGCCAACATTCTTCGGAGGTTTCTCTTGCAGGTTTTGTTGGCGCAAAGATCGTCGGGTGGCGTCATTTGGTGTTGATGGTGTTGCTTGGTGACCTTTTGGGTGGAGGGTGGGTTGTTTTTCATGGGATTTTTGGTCGTTGTCATTTTCTTGTGTTGTTGCAGAGTGTTTTGTTTCTAGGTTGGTTCTTAGGGTAGTTAGCAGCATAGGATTAACGGATGCGTTGGCTGTCGATTGTGATGCATTTCATTCATTATGATAGTTTGTACTTTCTATCCTTTTAACTTCTTGTTAATAAAATTTTCTTTACCATTTAAAAAAAAAACAAAAGAGAAATGCGACAAAGTCCGTTCAATAAACTCAAGAACCCAAGGGCTCCTTTCCTTCCAAAAAGCACAAAACTGCCCAAACTATAAAGATTTTTGAATTATATAGATTATTATACAAAATTTATTTTGGATAGGAATCTCATGTGTACTACATTTACCTATAAAGCTAGCCAAATTGCTCTGCGGTAGTGCCCTCGCGCGATTGCCCTAAACGTTGTCTATCACCACTAACAATTAATCCATTCAGCTTAATTCTATGGTGTCAGCAAGTTAAGATCGAGACAGGCCAGGATCTAGCGCGCGATTTCTCCTTATTCTCCCAAAGTACCTTTTCACAATTCAATTGGGGTACGAACCCAAGGCACCTTGTAGGTCCTAGCGGACGTATGAATTAATGTCAATGAATGGTGTAATCCTTTAATTAAGACTGTCGAAACTTAACATAAGAAGCATAAAATTCTCAAGGACAACCCTCTTTGCAGATAGCCCTGACATTCTCCCTATCATTCTTAACAGGTCATCATTTAATTAATTAATTTGTTTACCCTATTTAGTTGAGTATTAATCCTTCATAGCATCCCTAATGAGATCATGTGAGTTTGAGCCAGGGCCGGCCCTGAGGTGAAGCTCGAGGTGCGATCATTTTAGGCATCCAAAATTCAAGTAAAAATTGGGCCTCATTTTTCATATAACACATTAATATATTATAAACCAGTTATTCAAAGTCCTAGCACAAGTAGAGTTCTAGCACCAATGATTGGTGCATTTTGCTTAACTCTTCGGTTCGAATCCCAGGAGGCTCATCTTGCCTTCAATTTTTTCCAGACTACTCCTTGTATGACTTGTACTATTATATAGTATTAGTTGTGCTTTAGTTTTTGTAAATGTTATTCAAGATTAAGGTTTAAATCTTTTGCACACAATAAATGTTTTGATAAGTTTTCTTTTTTTAATTTTCTATTTTTAATATCTATTTAACAAAGAAAACACTTTTTGATGAAAGAAGGTTTAAAATAATTAATTATCCTTTTATTAAACATAATATTCTTACAATTAAAGTTAATAAATAATTAGTCAGAGAAAACATAGTGCATAAGAGGTACGTTTTGATTCTCTTTTTTTTCTGATTGTATAAAAAAATTGAAAATTTATTTTAGTTAAATTATGAAGTTAAAATGGTATGTTTAATCGTTTTATTTACATTATATTAGACACCTACATTGATTTTTTTTTTTTGGTTAAAAAATGTAAGACCTCATTTTTAGAATTCGCTTTAGGCCTCCAAAATATCAGGGCCGGCCCTGGTTTGAGCTCCATATCCTTTAGGAAGACAAGGTAGGTTTAATTAGCAATTCAGTTTTTGCATTGAAAATAGTACTGTGCTTGATCTTATCTTTCTTCTTATTACATCCACTAGCCTCATGATCAGAAGAGCTGCAAATACTTCTCAGGGCATTAAAAGACACTACGTGATCACCGTTAATTCCCATCCATATTATTTATAAGGCCCTTTACCAGGGACGGAACCAGAATTTTATCCTAGCAGTGGCGAAATGTATACTAAAAAAATAAAAAGATGAATTACAATACTAATAGTCATCGACTCTACAAAAAATTAAAATAACATAACAAAAACCTATAGTAAATGATATTTGTCATTTGCACAAAGACTACGAAAAAATATTAACTTTAATTTTTTAGGTTAAGTTGTTTAGGGTTAAAGTGTGGAGTTTTTTTTCCCTTAATTATACCTCATCTTTTATATTATTTCATTTTGGCCCATAGAATTTAGTTTTGGAATATTTTTTTGGGTCTCATTTCTTGAAAAAAAAAATAGAAGATTTAGGACTAGTACATAACAAAAAAATAAAGAAAAAAATGTAGCGGTGGCGAGACTATATATATTGGGGATAATTTTTTGTACACATTTAATAATTGTAATTTCTAAAATTCTTGTCGTGGCGGCCGCCGCCACTAGACCCACCCCCGGTTCCATCCTTGCCCTTTACCAATGTACTCAGCATATTCCTTGTCATGAGGCACCTTTGTGTTTCATAGGCCACCAAATTCCACCCTTGTCCACATTCTTCTCAAACATGGCATTATCATCTTCCATCTTATAATCACTCTCACTGGAAAGTCCTCATCATAATCATCAGATGATGTAGAATCATGTTTGTGTGTCTTCCCGGCCCATCTTCCATTGCACCCTTACCCTTATCACTTGGCTTGGGATTAATTGTGGGGTTTGTTTTATACTAATGGGCCTAGGTTTCATTAATTAAGGGCTTGGATTGAACAATGGAGTTAGGCTAGGACTTTGACTACTGACTACTGTGAGTAGGTAATATAACATCAACCCTAGTTGCATCTCCATCTCATGTATATTTGGACCACTCTATTACCATCCGCTAATTGGCTCAGCTGCATTGCCTCATAGCAGCCATTAAGAGTTACGCTAAGCCTGTTTCTTTGGCCATGGCAGACAACTCGATCCATCACTGATATCTCATCCTCATGGCAATAACAGTGAATATAATCGAGAAATTATTTACTCTGTGAAACCGCTGGATGAAGTGGGCATGGGAACGACATATGAGGAACTTTCAGTCTATGGAAGGTTGCGGAAGATTTTCCGGTGCGGTCCTGTATCCATGCATGTTCCCGGTTTGTTGTAAACTTCCTAATCCTACTGGCTACTGGAAGCCCTTCCTCCCCAAGTTCTTTGTGCTTTCAGCCACCCATGAAAGGGTCTAGTTTGAGGTTTCTATACCTCAAAGGAATATTAATAGTACTAGAAAGCAAGAGAGAAACGTAAAGGCATTACTACATAAGTGAAATATTTCTTTTGGTTGAAAAAATATCAAGCTTAGTTTATTTTGTTTTGAAGAGTTATATATATCTACTTACTCACAAGTTTAAGTAAATTATCGGTTACTTTGGCTATGCATGAATGATTTAGTATTGACAATCTTAAAGAAAAATCAAACTAAATGTAAGAAAAATATAAAATTTTAGTTCATTTTTTTTTAATCCAGTGGATTCGCTTGAACCCATGCATGACTAGGGTTTGAAATAACCCTAATTAGGGTGTACAAATTGGATTTATATATGTGCATGGACCAAGACTTTGAGCCTATAAAATTCCAAAAGACTTCATGGATGTCAATGGAGGCTCTAGTTATATAAAATTCATTAGGAAAATCCGGACGCACACTGTATAAATCTTCTTTACGGGACGCCCCGTAGAGAAGTTTTTTCTCCTGAAAATATAGCGGATCCTGGTACGTACATATATAGCAGCTGCTATATATACAGTAATTGGAATAATTTTTTTCAGCCGCATCTGTTATTAGTAGTGTGTTTCTATTTTTATTTTTTACTAGAGCTGCTATATCTCAACTGAATATTGCACCGAAGCTTTTCAAAATTTTCATCACCTCCTAATAAGGAAGCTCAGGTATATACTCCAAAAATACTAATGTGTATCGATCGATCATCTTAACTTTGTTGATATGAAGAATTAGGGACATTGCTGCTGGATACAATCACGAGTACTACTTCTGATTTCAAAAGCAAAGGGGGAAGAAAAGGTGGGAGAGATCACGAGTCTGTTCTCTAATCGAGTCAGAAGGAGCGAGATCGTAGCCGGCGACCATGTTTAGAGTTGGAGAGCTCTCCTTTCTTACTGTCATCACGGTCAGTAACAATATTCATCTATTTTAGAAATGTTTTTCGCGATTCAAACTTCTCGAGTACTGGAATCATATCACTCCAAGTTCTCTTCTAGGAGTCTCATCTTTGAGTTCAACTAAGGGAAAAAAACTTGTCCAAATATTCAACTCGCTGCGGGAGTCAAAAACCTGGGAGCGGGGTAGCCGTCTCTTGCTTGGAATGCTTCCAAGGTAAAGGATTCCTGTACCCTTACGAATACGGAGTCGCGAAAAAAGTTTTCCGATTCCAACTCCGAGGCGGTACGTGCACAACTGCTAAGCCGGACCCGGAGAGCGCAGTAGTCCAGAGGGCCAACTATCTGTTCGGAAACTACAGCCGGGTTAGGAACAACTGCGAGGATTTTGCCATCTATTGCAAAACGGGGCTTTTGATACCAGATGGACCGGGACGGAGTGGTCAGACAGCTTTTCTGGTGGAAATGTTTCCAAGATTGCCGCTGACATTGGTGTCCGAGACGATGTTATTTACGTGCCGGTCGAGGACATGGATAAGTTCCATCGTGGTTTGGTGGCGGATAATCCCACTGAAGACGACGATAATGGTCTTCGAGACGATGATGATTCCACTCGTGAAGACGACGATAATGGTCTTCGAGACGATGATGATTCCACTCATGAAGACGACGAAACTGATCTTCAAGGCGACGAAATTAAATGATCTTCGAATAAAAAGCAATCAGTAGGTCTTCGTTTCTGGTAAACTTGTATTCTTTTTTCTCTTGCTTTGTTTTTTTCTCTTTTTTCTTTTCTCTTGCTTTGTTTTGTTTGGCCTTTGTGCCTTGTTGTTTGATTCTGGGATATGCCCCTTAGCACCCGTATGGATTTTGTTCCAATAAAACTTTGAATTACCACATTGAATTCAAACCAAACCAAATCAAGAATTGGAGTCAACTACATGAGAATACTATTTCTCTCATTAAACTGTGTTCTGGGTTATCTGTTCAAATAGATTTGGTAAGCCCAAATCCTTCTATATCATGCCATCAAAAGTCAGTTTAGGTCGTCTTCTTTTCCTAACGCTACTATCCACTACTATCATGTCATTCTTCTTGATAATTGCGTCTACAGGTCTACTTCTCTCAACTGATTAGGGTGATATATAAGTATCATTTATGAATGTTTTTTTTCCCCTCGTGTGCTTTTCCCCCTTTTCTGTTTTAGTTCTTAATGTATTAATACTGGTCCGAATCTCCACCCATGAAGAACCCTTTCCCATTTTGAGAAAGCAATTTCTAACTTCCTAGCTCGGAGCAATTAGGAGAGCTTTATAGGTTAAATGTAGTACACGTACAAGATTCCTATCCAAATAAAAATTGTATGTATAAAAATTTATATAATTCAAAAATCAATAGTTTGGGCAGTTTTGCGCTTTCTAGAAAGAAAGGAGCCCTTGGGTTCTTGAGCTTATCGACCGGACTTTGTATCATTTCTCTTGATCCAGGACTTTTGGCTGAACCTTCGATATAATTATGTACCCGATTTTAGCTTAGTTCGAGATATCGAAAACGATTTATGTGCCCTCAATTGCTCTAAACGTTGTCTATCAACACTAACAATCCATTCAGCATCCATCTATGGCGTCAGCAAGTAAGAGATAGGCCAGGTGCGATTTCTCCTCATTCTCCCACAGTCGAGTACCTTTTTACAATCCAATTGGTATGAACCCAAGGCACGTTCTAGATCCTAGCGGATGTATGAATGCCAATGAATGGTTTAATCGTTTAGAGACCGTCAAACTTGACATAAGAAGCAATAAAGTTCTCAAGGACAAACCCACTTTGCAGATAGCCCCGACATGCTCTCTATCACTCTAAACCAATCATTTAATTTGTCTTCATCAAAGCATACCAAACGAGATCATGTGATTTGAGCTCCATATCCTGCAGGAAGACAAGGTTTAGCATGTCAGTTTTTGCATTGAAAATAGTACTGTGCTTGATCTTATCTTTCTTCTTACTACCTCCACTAGCCTCACCAGAGGAGCTGCAAATACTTCTCATCAGGTCATCAAAAGACACTACGTCACAGTTCCAATCCACATTTATAAGGCTCTTTACCAATGTAGCATATTCCTTGTCATGAGGCCCCTTTTTGTTTTCTAGGCCATGCACCAAATTTTACCCGTGTCCACGTTCTTCTCAAGCATGGCATTATCATCTTCCACCTTTTAATCACTCTCATTGAAGTCCTCGTCATTATCATCACGTAGAATCACGTCGTAGTCATTTATGTTTGTGTCTTCCGCATCTTCCATTGCACCCTTACCCTTATCACTTGGCTCGGGATTAACTGTAGGCTTAGACTTGACACTGAGGTTTGGTTTTATAACGGGCCTAGGTCTCATAAAGGGCTTGGATTGAACAATGGAGGTAGGTCTAGGACTGAACTTAGATTCACCAATGGGTTAGCCTTAGGCTACCAATAGGTACAGCATCAACCTAGCTAGCTAGTTGCATCTCACGTAAAAGTGGACCACTCTATTACCATCCGCTAATTAGCTCAGCTGCATTGCCTCATAGTAGCCAATATTAGAGTAACGCGGGCCCATTTCTTTGGCCATGGCAGACAACGCCATCACTGATATCGCATCCTCATGGCAATAATCAATGAGTTTATAACTACCACTGACATATCTCGGATTCCCAAATGACCAACCATAATGCGTTTTCATAGTGCAATGCCAAAATTCATGTTTGCACATGTACTATGGAAAAACAAATGCAAAATCAATCGATAAAGAGTAAACCTAATTGCCAAAACAATACACACAACCAAGTGAGAAGGGGGGCCGATCAAAAATTAAAAAAAGAACAAGTGATCGAGAAGGGGGATTTTTTTGAAAACCTAGTATAAAACAATGCCAGTGGGTAGATGTGTAGACAATGCAATTGATTGAATGACACCTAACAATTATTTAACATTTTCGATGAAAGTTGAATGGAAAAACATTTTCTTTATCATATCGTATGGAGAAAAACCACCACCACGGTCACTCAGGCGCTGGACAATCTTCAATTTCCTTGTAGTCCGTGTAATGGAGTTCTTGTTAATTGTGATTATGGATTGCATCAGGGTGATTTCACGAAAATCCAAAGGATTTGAAAACCCTCATCCTCTATTGTACGTCTTTTTCTTGGGACAACAAGGAAAAGCGAAGTGAAAAGGGGGGGAGAGGGAGTGGGTCTTTGCTGATACTCTGTGCCACTCATGTGAACCCTGGGGATGGTTTTTGTCCCTCCAACATGAGTTAAATCATGGTCAAACATGCCATGTCATGTCAAAATGTGCTAAGTGGGAGCCTTTTATGGGATAATGTAGCCACGTCAGACATTTCGTTACAATTTGAACTGAATAAGACGTCCAAGTGCCGAATTTAAGGGGAATACAAACTTAAGGTTTCTAGTTGAAATAAAGTGTAGTCGTATATGCACGACATTTCTTGTTTTTGTGACTATGATTCATAGCATTTCAAGATTCGGGGAGTTTGTGAGGTTGAATGTTCAGTTTCATCCTAACCACCTTTTCATCAATTACGTTTTCAATAGGAGGGACCGGACTTAAAAGAAGAGAAAAGACATGCATCACATAACATCCAAGATTTACAGTACATATATTTGCAGCCTTCAATCAAGAAATTGTATTAAGAATTCGCCCTTATCGGCAAATGTGAAGATATTAACCTTGAAGTGGATGAATACAACGCTATCAAATAATCTTTGTCCTCCGATATTTGTCCCTCCTCAAGATTTGACAAGCAGGGTAGATTTTGTGGTCGGAGAGATACAGAGGGAGAGACGAACAAGAGAGGAGAATGGTACATTTTACTTTTTATACAGTTTACTGATATTATGGCGTCGTCGTCATTCAGAAAAGGCGCAAACATTGGCAGAATAAGGAATTTCATTCAACAGTGGCCTAAACAAGTCATCATCAATTACCCAAATCTAAGGACACCACAAGTGGAGTATACCATAACATTTGTATATCCAGGTCTCCGAATCAATATTTCTCTCAATTATTCCTGCACAAGTTGCAGTTTCCGAATCCATATTCAAATAGATGCATGGGCCCCTGAACCAATGAAATATCCGGGTTGCACTCGGCGGTTGTGCATGTGCCACCTCGGATTTGAAAGCAAAAAGCCTTCTTCGAGACTCCTCAGTCGAGAGAATAAATCATTCTACATTCGCGTTGGGAACAGTAAGGGGAACAAAGAATTCTATTTTCAAATCTGCTCGCATTTTTGCAGTGTACTTTTCAATCCAATGTATTACTACCCAGGAAGCATGAACAGATATATGGAAGTAGTATGGCTTTTCAGCATGATACAAAGCAGAAGCTTACATTTCATGAGGCAATAACAGTAACTCGCCGGTAATCCCTCGGGATAGCAAGCCAGAAATGTTGGTAGGACTCGAAATATACAGCACCAATAAATAGTCGCAAACAAGTTACAATTTTACTCTACCATCTTCATCCATCTTTTTGCTCTTTTGGAAAATGCTTGCGTTGAAGCTACAAATGGTTGCGATGCAAAAATCTAGCTCTCTAGTCTACGAGATTGGCATGTTTGCATAAAGAAGAGTGAAAAATAGTTCAACTTCAGGTATGTTTTGGATTATTTGAATAAACCTCTTGTTGCTTGGTTCCTCAAACAGTATAGGAGTGATTTGTGCAATACGAGGCAAAATTTTGGCAAGCGGCATCCCAGACAACAGATTTCCCTCTCCCAGTTGAGCATTGATGTCTTCCATTAGTGCCTCGACTGCTCTTTTTAATGATATATCAACAATATTGGCAAACTCAACACTGCCAGAAAAAAAGAAACAAAAAATTCAAAATTACCTTAAAGGTACAAAGATCTTTGTTAACGCGATACAACTTAGTTTAGATGTCCAACATTTAGGTTCTGGCCTTCTCAAAACAATATATAGAGTGCAGTCGTATGTATCCCAGAAAACTACAACTTCTTACTGCAAAATGTATCTAGCAAACCCATGAAACACATATTGCTAAATACTGTCCTACAATACAAATTGTTTTAGAGAGATTCAAAATTAGAGAAGACAAATCTGATATTCACATGACATGAACAATATAATACCGAAGTTTGCTTTTTGTACTAAACCCACTGGCCCAGCATTCCAGCACTCACACTCAGTGGGAAAGACCTTTACTGAAGACAGTATTCATTTGAATATGGAAATCAGATATTGGAAGGAGGTGATTAGAAGGCATTCTGTCCTTTTGCTCAAAACACACTTGTAAATATTGGTAAAACAGCCTCAGCTCATGGTAGTACATCACTCGAAACAAATTCAGTCGAGACACGGTTCATTTAGCTTGATTTCCAAGGGATTTTACACGTAATATAAGAGTTTGAACTCAACTGTTGCTGGCTACCTTGTTTAGCTAAGAACTAGTAATACTCAGCTGTTGAAACAGGAAGAAATGATAGTACCTCGATAGAACAGCACGTGTCTCCACCATGAGCTGATCAAATTTGGTAACATCAGAAAGGTTTGTGCCAGCACTATCCGAGAATGCAACAAATTTGTAGAATCTAGCATCCTCCGGCATTATATAATCCACCCAATGATGAGGGCTTCCCATGCTCATGAAAATGTCCAATATCTTCACAACAGTTTCATGAACTACAGTGGAGTTAAACAAGTCCTTCAACTGTTTTCTGCAAATGGAAAGTGCTGAATATTTCAAAGACAATAAGATAATTACTTTAGATATTTGAAATTTGTTTGTGCAAAACATATTCAGGTAGGTGCAGGGAGCTTGAGTGTGGGGTATTGTGAGATGTTTTAAATTGCCATTAGCCAGAGAGGAACAACTGATAGTAGATGGTTCTGGTAATGTTTTCTTGGAGCACCAGGAACACTGTATTTTCCCTGACGGAGCATCAGAAAATCTACTACTCTGCAGGAGGGTCAAATGTACATTGTGGGTCTAATGGGCAGTCATCAAAGTTTCATGTAACTTCGATCAAATCATTTTATGTTTAGTTTTGAGGCCAACACAAATGTATGAATCTCGAATTTCCTGTGCCTTGGTTGAAACAGTATAATCCCGGGAAAGAGACCCGTGCCACTGGAAGGTCTGAAAAATGGCAGATATCACGAAAAAAATTGTGTATCGTTTCTCTTGAAACATAGGAAATGTTTCAGTTTGGTAGCCTGCATTAAAACTTTCTTTTCCCCTGGTATAAGTGAAAACAAACAGGAAGCCAAGGGCTCCACTGCTAATTGAAACCCAATTCTCTAGTTCTGTGAACTAGCACCTTATCAGTTAGGCCATACTTTATCTTTGTATTTGTGTAGGCATGAAACTTGTGAAACAATACCCAGTCGATGATACATGTACATGTATCACAGTTTATATTTCCTTGTCTACTTTTTATCCCTTTCCACCATGTTTCTGAAACGAAACCGAAATGTTTCTCAGCCTACCGAAAGTTCAATCCTTGCTAATGGGCATTCATTGCAGTCAGTGGTGTCACTTAAGAAACTTCACTAGCCTAGAGAACTGCAAAAGGCCTTACATAGCAGGAAGGTAATTTGGATAACTTCCTTAGCAGTGCTCATCAAAATTTTAGCAGATTTGTAGTAATAAATTGAAGAACTACTAGCCAGAAAAAGATAAACTCTCTATGTCCCGCCGTCTCTAGCAGTGTTTGTTTATTTCGCACTCCATTGTTGACTCTTGCAAGATTGAAATATCAATCGTAAGATCACCATTAATATTCCACCCAAAAGCCAAAAGATCTACTTCAACCATAGTAACATTATGGGCATGTGCCAGACTTTACAAGACTTACCCCTTGAGGACTTCAGATGCTGCAGCCTGCATGTTAGAAATCAAAGTGGACATCCCATAGTTTGAAAGGAAATCAGCACTTGCCAGGAACTGCTGCAGTTCATTTCTGTCAATTAGATCAGCTTCCTCCTGTAAAAACGAGGTTAAAAGAAAAAGAATGATTTCAACAAAATTACGACAGCCAATAAATGCTGAAGTGGTAGAATTGCAGGTGCAAAAAATTATCATCGTACTCTTGCTCCAACTTCAATCGAAAACCACCCAGGAACATTCTCTAGACAATCATCAGAGAATAGAAACAGAATTTCTCTTTCTTAAAATTTCTATATTAACTGATTCCCAGTAGCATAATAGGACCGGAAAGGTTTTACAAATAAACTTCCATACTGCTTGGCATGTGAGGGATTCAAAAGCAAACAACATTGATAATCATGTTGGTAATCCCTGATTGGTGCACAGCTATGGAGCACCGACACTCCTAGACGTCACCCTATCCATGTATTGGACAAGGGGGGACACGCGGGGACACATATGGGAAATGCCATGTGGCGTGTCCCTTAAATTAAATTAACTTTTGACAGGGGACACGTGGGGGACACGGCAGGAACACGTTCAGGTACAGCGGGTGTAGAAGTGTAATATTTTTTTTACTTTTTTCAGGGGTAAACATGTTATTAATCAAATGTTTGGGTTTTAGTCTTAGTTACACAAAGCGGGAGCGGGAGCGGGAGCGGGAGCGGGGGCGGGAGCGGGGGAGCGGATGATTATAGAAGTGTGGGAGCGCCATTGAGAGCGGTTAGGAAAAATTATTAAAATTATAAATATATTTTGAAATTTTATATTGTTAAATGTCAATATAAAAATATTATTCTACCACATAAAATATTACTATTAAAATTATAAGTTTCTAGTTATATTTCAACATTTCTATTGTAGCACATGATTATACAATAGAGCTCTTGTGCATATTAAGTAGGCGTAAAAGTTAAAGGCATTAATATGACTTTAGAAGGTTAATATCAGATGTGCACACCAACAAGAACAAAACAACTTTAAAGGTACCAATTGCAGCTTGAATCGTAAGTCTCTCAACCGTTTTTTGGGTGTAAGTTCCCGTATAGGTAAGGAACGAGTTCCCGTCGTCATTGGACGAGTTTCTTGGAGTTTTCTTCAACAGGAACGCGGAAATGCGTTTCCGTCGAAGAAATGTGGGCGTAGTTGAAGGTTCCTGCAACTACAGTTTTAGTGCAATCAAACATATATAAACAATCCCAAATGATTGATAAAACAAATATTGATCGATGGAGTCTCTCTCTATCAATCGAAGCAGGAAACCCTAAAAATCTAGATTGACATCAATTGAACCCGACAATCTCTCTCTCTCCCCGTGTATACATTAACGTAAATGTATGTATGTCCTGGTATATATTCGATTTTTTATCTCTGTCGCTATGTGTATGCATATATGTTATATATGTGTGCGTGTAATGGTATAACAGCAGTGCATATACACTGTCACGGTTACTGCATATTATTTTCACCGTGTCCCCCACCGTGTCTGTGTCCCCATTTTTTTTAGAATTCACATGTCCGTGCTACATAGGAGCACAACAATCAAGTAAAACCAAAGGCACAAGCAAAACAAAACACACAAACATAAATAAACATTAAAACTATAATTTGAAAGCACAGTTTGGAAGGGATAGAACAATTAAGTGTGGGACCCAAAAGAAGTAACACCCACATAAAAGGATAATAAGGAGTCTGCATTTTCAATCCCTGCTAATAATTCAAACTTCCCCACTGCAGTTTAGGCTACTGTATACATAATTCCACCACATAAATGGTGAGTGTGATCATCTATGCTTCACCCTTCGACACAACTCGTAAGACTTAGAACAGAGAGGACAAGATTTCAATAACAGGCCAACCAATAACCAACTACTTTCACACCTAACCAACTAAAGAGAAAGGTTTACGTATCTGTGGCTAAGCACTACCAAAAACAGGCATCAAAAAAGGGATTTCTTAGAAGTACTGACGCTCGTACAAGTAGTACTCCACATATAGCAAGGTTATAATTCTAAAGATTCCTATCAACTACCACCTAAAAAATGAGAGAATGCAGGATCTATACGTTTGTTTCAATAATAATGGACAGGTGAAAAAGCCATATACGAGATAGAAAAATAGAGAAACAAAATAGAACTTACGGGCAGATGGGAACTTCCAAGATCGCGTGCGGTGTCAATATATAAATGTCGTCCTAATATGTTGACTTGAACTCTAATGTATAAGCTAAGCATTGTCATTGCCCAAAGGGACACTACCATTCTTGTGAAACCTGCACAAGGTACACAGTTGTAAAACTTAAATTTTAAGAGCACACAAACAAAAATGTAACCAAGTACCACAAATACAAGGGAAGTAGAATATTTTTTTGTAGATAGAAGAATAACAGGCTCGTACTTAGAATTTTGAGTCTATCCCATAACTCAAGTTTCTCAGAAGTTGTCATAGTGTTGGGCTGACCCTTTCCTCTTATTAGCCTCTCTGTCAAGTGCATGATGTCTAGCTCTTCTGCCACCCGACTACTTAAATACAGCATCGCATGAGGCAATGTTGTTGTATCCGCTATTTGTTGAATGTTCTCAAAATGCGCTTGCATTCTTCCAAATAATTGAAAAAACACAAAAATCAGGAAACCCATACAAACTTTCCCCTTCGACGAAAATGACAACACGCATTACAAGAAAGCTTAAACTTTGTTCTTAACTGGGCTTTAATGAGTTCATCATTTTCCCGCTCGTTGGCAAGTTCTCTCTCCAGTTCAGAACGCCGACGTATGTGAGCATCATAAAGCCTGTAGAGAAGATAACTACTTCCCAACACTCCAACTGTAAGGTAAACCTTCCTTCTATGTCTTCTCCAAAGCTCCCTGTCACACCAAAGATCGGATAACAAAATAAGTCAATCATAAAAACTAGTTCAAGTACCCCAACAATTCAAATAATTTTCTATCGCATAAATGAAAAGCTACAACGCATTCACCCATACGACCAGAAGAAGAAAAACTTTCAAGAAGCATGATCATGTAAGCGAAAAAAAACCATTTAAGCAGCCCAGAAGAACTATTTAGGCACAAAAACAGTTAGGTCGTGTTTAAAGCAAAATTAAAACCAAAGGAAGATACCCACATCCTAAAATACGAAGTGTAAGATAAACCTTACTCCTATGCCTTCTCCAAAACACCCTACCACATCAAGTGATGGGAAACAACCAAAAACGAATCAAAACAAGTGCAATAAGCCACACAATCCAACTACTTATTCAAACGAAGTAGGGTCAGACAAAAATACAACCAATTCATCCATGAAATAGGGGGGGAAAATACTCTCAAGGAACTTCAAACGAAAAATATAAATACCCAGAAGAAAAAATCAGTCGAGGCTCAATGACAGTTTGTTCTCCAGGGACGGCTCCACCATGGTTTCAGGGGCTTCAAGCGAACCCCCTGGATTCAAACAATGCATTAAGATATCACAAATTTTCGACATCAAGTTTGATTTTCTATGATCATTCGTACAAAGCATATAAAAAGTCGGCTAAATTCGTGAGTAAGTAGATAATATAACTCAACAAAATCAAATAGAGTAGGCGCGATAAATTTTCATCCAAAATAAGTATCTTTATATATTTTATGCCTCTCCTGAACTAAAATCCTGCAACTGCCTATCAGGGTAACCATTCCATAATTAGACTTAAAAGAACAACGGAAAACAACCAAAATGAATCCAAATAAGTGTCGTAAACCAATTCATCCATGAAACAGGGTAAAAAAATTGCTTCCATTATAATGAAAGATATAAACACGCAGAAGAAAACAAACAGTCGAGGCTCAACGACAGATTATTACCGCCGTAGCCATTTCATACTCAAAACTTCAAATAAACATATGACACCTAAAAAAACCTTCAAATTCAACAACATAAAAGAGGAAGGGCAAACTAACCACATTCAAACTCTCTTAGAATTTCGGCGTATAAGCTCCGTTCAATTCCCCACCTGCGTAATAACGGCTGGACACTCTCTATATCCCTCCAAAAAGCACCCTTGCTCTTTCTCAAGAACCAGGGATTGGCCTGAACGAAATTCAAGAGGAGTCATTAGCAGCAACTAGAAAAATTCTACAAGTATAAACCCAATTAGGGCTTCATAAAATCAGTTGCACGTATCTTAAACACGTAGTGAGAAAACAAACCCTAGACAGAGGTAAAGGGGCTTAGATCGCAACTCACATGATACGAATCAAAGGAATTCTTATTCGAGACAGAAGAGGGAGTGTGGAGAATCAGTAGAAGCGCGGAGGGAGAGAGAGTAAGAAGAAGACGAAGGCTCGATCGGAGAAGAGAGAGAGAGAGAGAGAGATGAAGATCAGGCGAGAGGTCCAGAGAGGGAGGGAAGGGTCTTTTACTCGTTGGGGTTGGGAGCTGGGATACGCGGACGGAAAGATGATTCTGATGAGATAAATGGACGGCCAAGATTCAAATGCTACTACCCTATAAGCCTCGTAGGACGGCAAAACTCTGATATGTACCGAAAGATTTTTCAGCAATTGAATTTAAATATAAAAAAAAAAAAATTTGGCACAACGGATCAAGCCTCCGAAAGGGAAGGAATCAAGATGTATGAGGTGATACCTAGTGACCCGTGGGTTGGCTTTGAAATTTAGCCATCTTGTTGAGCCAGGCCGAAAGAGAGAAATTCTTTGTGAATGTCCTAGTCGCAACATGAATAATCTGCATCTTGAACGGATCAATAAGAAGAATAGCTGCAGTGAGAGCGGAAGATTATATACACAAAATAAATAAAATAAAAATGCGATATCCTCTCTATCCGACATGAAATAGGACCCGATTATGGTTACTTGATGAATGATGATACAGGAATAGTTTTATTAGATATGGTATCATATATGCGAAAAAAATTAAATTAATCAAATATCAACCGAACTGGACCAAATCATACGTCACAAGAGAGTGAACGTGTATTTCGCCTTTGACAATTACATTTCGATTTAAACGGATGTTGGTGTCAAATCAATTGGATTATTTTGCACAAATGATGGACACCGATGACAATGAACGACTTAGATCGTAAAGTGACATTATGACGAGTCTCATTTATTATCACAAATAATAATATTGAATAGTATAGGATGATCAAACGGGCCAGCTACATGAATTCATTTATATTTTATTTTTTGAAAGTAACATTCTTTCTGTTGGTGATGTGCTCCTAGCTTTAATTGGCTGGGTCATGCCTCCAACGTTGTTTTCTATTGTACTCTTTCAATCTCAAAAAGATGTTTTGGTTCGCAAAACGAGTACTTAAAAATAAATAATTTTTTGAAGACTTTTTTTTTCTAATAATTTACTATACATATCATTACGTTCTTTTAAATTAATGATAAAAACAGATGTTTTTCTCAAAAATCAATTATTTTGAAGTCTTTGTTTTGAGAAACACTATCGTTTTGGTACGGAAGGAGTATCTATTATCATTTTGAAACGGAGAGAGTATCTATTATGTGGGATGATTAAGTGGGATCGGCTACATGAAATTTTTTTTTTTGAGCTCTCTTTTGTTTTTTTCCGGATACATTGAGCTCTCTTCTGCGACTGCGAGGCCTAAAAGAAATTTAGATAGAAGATTCTACTAGCTTTTTAACCCACAATCAAGGGGAATAAACCCACTGATCCAACACAAGCTCCCAGTATTAATCAGCATGTGCAAAATCAAATTATTAATCACCACTAACTGAGAAATGGAGGTTAGTAGGGTGAACTTGGTGAGGATCATGCTGAAAAGAAGAGAGAGTATGCGTGTTGAACAGCTAGACGGAAGCTCAGCGACGACCAATTTGGATATCGCGAGTTTCGAAGAGAAAGATGATATGCAAGAGATGCATGTTGATTCAACTCACGTAATCATCGAAGACAAGGGAAATCAATCTGTGTCCAAAAAGGAGAAAACGGAACAGACTAATGCAAACAAAGACAGTCCCCTCTGTAGAATCGAAAACCATATAAGCAACAGCATGTTGTATACATACAGTTTCATTGATCTGAATCAAACTACTGCCGGAAGCAACAAAATAAATTTGCATGTCTGAACTCAAATTAATGAACTATTTTCCGTGAAATGCCAGCTTCTATTTATTCTTGACGGAGAACCCTACGACCTCCATCACACATCATATCTGACACTAAGATAAGAAATTTAGATCTACATTATCAAACGGAGAACCATAATTATAAAGCAAAGCAACATAACTTGGATGTAGCCAAAACCAATATCAGTATCAACTAACAAAATAACCGAAACCAAAAATAGCATCGGCTTAAAAGCCATCAAACATAGAGAATCCAAATATCCTGCCAGCGTTTCAACTGAAACCTAACTCAACTGGGAAAAACTGCGATGCAATGCACTTGGTGATCCATGGACTAAATAACAAGTTACTAACGACCAATTCCCCAAACTCTGATTATGCCATCGGTGTATCCACTGAATAAAGTGCTTCCATCAGCGCTCCAACTCAAGCTTGTGCAGTATATGACCTGAAAATATGATGTCGAGGTTTATCTCAGTGATGATCAGAAAACAAGCACGACATTCTATTACTCCCTTGGTCATTACAGATGGCAAGGAATGAACAAACTGAAGACAACACTTTAAGTGGTGTAAGCTACAAACACGGCAGAAGATACAACAAGAAGTCTACAAGCTGAAATACTATAGGAATAATAATCCAAAGCAACAATATCCTTTCACTGAAGGGACAACAATCAGAAACTCTAACTCAACAATATGTAAACAAATATCAAATGTACATGAAGTTACAATGCGTAATGCTGGGGAAAACTCAAAAATTTCAGAAATCTTGGCCACAAAATTCACTGCAATGAGTAATGCTGGGGAAAATCAAAAAATTTCAGACATCTTGGCCACAAAATTCACTTATATAGAGATCTTAAAGTGATGATAACAGATATCCTCAGACTCCAATCGATACTATCAGCAAATAGCACGATCTGAGTAAGCAAATATCAATCCATATCATGATTCATGGACAATATGCACAAACAGGCGCACGAATTCAATCAACTGGAGTGAAAAGCATTTGGAACTCCAAGGGGCCTCATAGGGATGGGGAAAGGAAGAAAACAAAACTGACCAACATATATATTTCATCCACTTAACCATAACACCAAACATATTGGTTTACATTTGAATAACAAGAAGAATAAAAAGCAGCACCAGCAATGGAAACACAAAACTGCTCATATAATTACGCATAATATACATTAATCACGATATTATACCTTGTTTTTGACGCCAGAGGATTGAGCGGCGCCACCTTCATTCATCTCAGCCTCCTGCTTAGCATCGACCCTGAGATCCACCACGACGGTCTTGCTCTCCAGATCCCATATCTTGATGCTAGCCTCAGTAGCTGCACAGAGCCAGTACCTGTTGGGGCTGAAGCAAAGAGCATGGACGATGGAGCCAGCATCGAGCGAGTAAAGCCTTTTCCCCTCAGCTAGGTCCCACAGCAAGATGACCCCATCTTTCCCTCCGCTCGCGCACAACGACCCATCAGGGGACACCGCCACCGTGTTCACATAGCCAGAGTGGCCAGCGAGGGTGGACCTTATCTTGCAGTTAGTTAGGTTCCAGATCTTAACAGTACGATCCCATGAAGAGGACACAATGGTTGGCTGCTGCGTGTTGGGGCTGAATCGGACACAGCTGACCCAATCTGAGTGAGCGTCACCGTCTTGGATTGTGTACTTGCACTCACCTGTGGTCAAGCAATAGAAAAAACTAAGACGATGCACAGATTCCAAATGAACAGATAGTCACACGCAGATTCCAAATGAACAGATTCAAACTGACAGCGTAACAACTAACAAGAGTAACCAAAAGTAGTTCAACGTTGAAAGGATAGTCAGTCAGTAGTCATCCACTAGTCCCAATAACACAATCTCTTCAACTTCCTACTCTAGTTACACAAGCCTACATCAAATCTCTTCATTCCAAAATCAAATCTATAGAATGGAGTCTAGAATATCTTATAGGAGCAATCAAAACATAAGGCACACCGTATAACAGGAAACCCAATTTCAGGTGGAAAATGCCGCTTTACCCGACAAACTACAAAATAAACCCCAAAACGTAAAATGATTTAATTCTCACTTAACAGACCCCTTTGGATGGTGAGAAAAGGGCGTGACTAACAGAACCCTTTGGATGGTGAGAAAAGGGCGTGACGAGAAACGAAACTCTCTCTCGCCAAATCTCATCATTCGTGAGAATGAATGATAAAAGGAACCAATCGAAACATGCATCATCTGTGAGCATGTCTCACCATTTCTCACCAAACCACTCAACACAAACCCTGGTCCATTCTATTCTTTGTTTCTCTTACCAAATCATTCGATCCGAAGGGGTTGCAAGGGACCAAATTAAAAAAAGGAAGGCACAAAATTAAACAGGAAACCCAATTTTGGTTCATCATGGTGGCAAATGCAAAACGCCGGTTTACCCTACGAACTGAAAAGCAAAAGCAAAACATCATCTTTGTACATTTCCCACCAAAAACTCAACCCAAACCCTAGTCCTTTCTATTCTTTGCTTTTCTTACCAAATGATTCCATCCGAAGGGTAAAGTAGTAATAGTTCTAGTTTCTCACCAAGGGTGTTCCAGAGCTTGATCGAGCGGTCGCGGGAGGCGGAGACGATCTGGCGGTTGTCGAGGGAGAAGGCGACGGAGAGGACGTCCTTGGTGTGGCCAACGAAGCGGCGGGCGGTGGTGCCGGAGGCGAGGTCCCAGAGGCGGAGCTCGCCGTCCCAGGAGCCGGATAGGGCAAACTGGCCGTCGGAGGAGAGGACGACGTCCTGGACGAAGTGGGAGTGGCCGGTGAGGCGGCGGTGGGGGAGGCCGTACACCTTGTCCTCCTTGGTCAGGTTCCACAGGATGATCGACTTGTCGCGGGAGGCGGTGACGATCATGTCGGAGTTGTCGATCGGGGTTGCGATGGCGGTGACCCAGTCGGTGTGGGCCCTCATGGTTCCGCGTAGTACCAGGGACTCTCCCATTTTCGCTTTCTCTCTCTCTGCTAGGGTTTGCAGGCTAGGGTTTGGAAGGGAGGCTGGGGGGAAGGAAGAGGGCTGCTTCTCTCCCTTTTAAACGGTGGTTTTGTGATATTTGTGGAACTTTCCGGGTCATTTTGGTCATTAAAATCATTTTATTTTTATAATTTCGGTTACAAATATACATTTGTCTTTATTCTCTAGCTTCGGTTAAGTTTTAGTCCAAATTGAAAGTTCAACTTACTCCCTCCGTCCGGATTTAATACTTCATCATTCAATTCTAACCGGAAAATAAAATAAGTTATATCTTTAAATTGATAATGAATTTTATATCCAATATAAATTTTGTTTAATAGATCTCAATTAGTTCAATAAAATAATATTTTTAAATTTACACAAAACATTACAAATTACAATATATAATCAATTAAAAAATGGTACGAATCCAAAAAAGAACTATTAAATCCGAACGGAAGGAATATGTTTTAGTGTTGTATTTTTTATGATTTCGACAACACCCTTTGAAACTTAATCCCGTATAGGGTATCTCCAATAGTATCTTCAAGTTAATTTTAAAGAGTTGTTAATATTAATAATGTGAAGTATAGTAAGAGATAGGGAGGGTTGGAAACAATGTTCTGAATACCGTACTGGTAGGGTACTGATTTTCCTACTGGTACGGTACATATCGATACCGGTCAGATACCGGGTACCGTTTCGGATTTACCGCAACTACAATATATATAATAATTATATATAATCATAATTCAAAAAAATCCCCCATAATATGCAATTCATCATAAAATATCTATGTGTTTGCATCCTGTCCCACATTGCATAGTTACAAAACTCTTTTCCATCTTAAATGACTTTACACACTAATGGACTTGTAAATGAGGACCTAATGAGAGGCCTTGCGCGCTCGGAAAAATGGGCCGTGGCCGAAGGCAATTTGAAAAAACTGATTCGGAAACCAATTAATTGAGTGTGCGTCACGGATTATTCGCGCGCAGGGGGGGTGCAAATCTAGGATTTGAGCCTCGCACACGTACTATGGTTGAGCTCATGTTTTGCTAAAATTTTGAAAAACGTTTTTTTATTTTTTTTGGGGTTAAGATTTTTTCCTTCAGAAATTCCGGTACGCCGCTACCGGCCGGTATTTTCCAAGATGACCGGTATCAGGCGGTAACGACCGGTATTTTATCCGGAACGGTATTGGGGAATTAGGGTACGGGTTTTTCTCAAATCCGGTACATACCGGCTGGTATGGTACGGTACAGGATTGATAACATTGGTTGGAAATAAATGTAAGTTGCTGGGACCATCATAGTGATGGAGGAGAGAGAAAAATAGAAGAAAAAAGAGATATAATGTGTGGTTCGTGGGAAAATTTTCGATGTAATAGTTATTTGTAACACCTCTCTCACATAGTATAGGACCCACATATATAAAGACCTACACATACAAAGGACTTGCATTTTGTGAAAGTGCGTTACAAATAACTGTTGCATTGAAGATTTTTTCGTGATTCGGGAAATTAATAGGACTCTTGATTTGAAAGAAGTTGGGCTCTGGCATCTCCCAAAGCTGCTTCCAAACCAGCAAGATGCTGGCAACACAAGCTTGTTAATATGTATGCATCCAAAAGAGTTAAGGTCATCCAATAAACTTGAGACAATATATATATATATATATATATATATATATATATAATGACAAAAGAATCACCCCATTAAAGGGCCACTAATTGGATCCATCCATAGAATATACACTTTCAGACAATCCGAAACAAATTACCGTTCTAACCCGCCATGTAAATCACGGTACCGATCCTGGAGAGGAGTTGAACCCAATGCAAGGTAAGGGCCTTCCCCTTTCACGGGCGGCAAGCCCATGGGTGGTAACTTGAGACGAGTTGGAAAGCCTTGTCATTTCTTTTGGTCAAACGGATCCAAATCCGCCAACAATTTAAGGCCGTCTTTGGTGTTTTTTTCTAGTCCCTTTCGCCATTCCGCAAAGCTCTCCATATCTGAACCTACTTAACGGGAAAATATGGAACCAAATACTCCCACTTATATAGTGGTAGTAGTACACAAGTGAAGTTGAATGATAACCCTGAGGGCTGGCCGCTTGATCAAGATTGGACACTTAAGGGACAACACGGGGTGTCGGGGTTGGCCCTGTATGGATCGATCCATATCCTAATTTACTGCTGTTACTCTCAGAATTTCAAACCAATCGCAATAACTCAAACTACCCATTAGCCTCTCAGATATATTTATAAATGAACACCAAAAGGAAAAACAAAATAAACAACAATCGAACGAACAAATTAAAAGATTTCATTGCAGCAAATTGGCATAAAAGTCAAACTCAAAAACAGAACACGCTGCACGACTGAAGTACCCGACGTGGCAAAATGTATCATGTTTGTCTCACTTTATTCCCATAATCTCGCAAAACTCAAGTAATAGTTACCATTTCCTTACCAAAAAAAACCTAATCACTAGACATTGGATTAACTACTGCTCCAGTGAAAAAAACTGAACCCGATGACTCTTCCTTGATCATGAACATAAAAGGATGATCAGCAACGAAACTTGCAGTTTCTGGCGGGGGCATGTACATTGTGGCTGTAGGGGCCATCATTAAAAAAGTAACGGCTGCACCCTCTGTGCCTTTTTCGTCAACCTCAATACAAGCTTTTTGAATCATTTTTGTGGTCATGAATGGGACACCCTCAGGAATATGCATCATGTCTGACCAATTTTTTGGATTTTTTAGAAACGTTAACGGTTCTCCCATATCCTCCATGACGTCAGAAACGTCAAAATCAAACGAGAATTTAAATTTCGGGATCCAAAATTCGTTAAGCGATACTTTCCTTAAGTTAAGGTTCTTCTGTAAGAACTGTGGATATGTATTGAACTTCTGTACAAGATTTTTCAACCCATTCTTTTCATTTGGGAGAAAGAAGTACATGGAGAAATTCTTGTTGAGTTTCCGGCCTTGGTATGGGATTTTAAGGACCTTGAAACCATCAAATGATCCGAAATAGTATTTCTTATGGCTAGTCATGAAGGGAACGAAAACAATATTGCCGTTGGAAAGATAGAAATCCCTTTTTTCAGTGTGGCTAAATTTGTAATCGCCATCCCAAAGTCCTTTGAAGTATAGCCCATTAGCTAGTAGGATTGCTGTGTCTGGATTTAGGGATCCAGGTTGGAGAATCTCTTTGATAAGCCCTCTTGATACAACATCAGCCCATAAGTTAATTTCATTTACCACTTTAGAAACCTGTACATAAATATTCATTAGTTTTTTTTTTTTTTGCTCAGCAAACGAAACTTTTATAAAAACTCGAAAGGCTACATCAAGGAGGCTCAAGCAAGGTAAGATGACACACTTACTCGAGCAAAACAGAAGAAAAAAGAACAGCTAATCAGATAATTCCAACAAAAAATTGGAAGACAAACACCTCAACCAAACAGACACACCAAGCATAAGCTTAAAGGAAACTACTCCTTTTTTGCATGAATCACTTTCATACAGACACCAACAAAAAAGGAAATCATTCAGCATAAGATTGAAGCAAATGTAGACTCATAAGGTTATTTATTTAATTTTCCATCCCATTGTAAATTTAAGTATTTTTCCACTTTTTTTAAGAAGCCAAACTCAAGTTTAGTCTTCCAGGAATTCAATATGAACCTATCCAACTTCCTTGCACTCTAAGGAATAAGAAAATCTCTTTTTCTGTTGAGGAAAACAAAGGAAAATTGAAACTGTAGGAAAAAAGAGAGCAAGGAATTCTTTTTTTTTTTTTTTGATAGGCGAAAAATGTGAGGAATTCTTTTTCATCATTAACATTAAAGTTACATTTATTTAGTGTTTTGGTTTTGACGTACAAATCCAATATATATCCTAAAAAGTCACACGGATGGTTTGACAACGTAAATCCTTTTAGAATTGGTTATGATTTTTGAAACACATGAAATTTATTAATGGGAGGTCGACTAATTGAATTTTTTTTAGTCAGCAAAGAAATTCCATTTCCCATAAACATGAAATCGGAAAATAAGAAAGAAGGTTTAACATAGTTGGGACACTCCATAAGGTGCGGTGATGCCGGGTATCCTCGATTGATGGTGTAAGGATGAACTTCAAACAAGTATTTCGGTTACTATTAATATACGCTTTTTTGTTTGTCTTTCAAACAGAAAGTAAGAAAAGAAAACTGATGAAAAAGAGAGACAGTGGAATTTCACCTTATGCAAGAAATCAACTGTTTTTGCTTCACACTTGTGGACACCTCTAACAAGCTCTTCATAAGATGAGGAAAACGCTCATCGACCCAGACTCCATTGACCATGACCACAGTCGGACCATCCTTGGCGTTGTTAGAGGGCCCACCACCCTTTGCCACCGGCATCACTGGCACCGGAGGAAAAGGTTGATAGCGCCGACCCGAATTGCGTGTTTTTTGTTTTGATTGGAAACCTGAATTGCCTGTTTGGGAACGTTGATAGGGTCGATCCGAATTGGCCGTTGGAGGAAAAGGAGGAGGAGGAGAGAGAGGTTGATAGGGCCAATACGAATTGCCTCTTCGAGAAGGCTGATAGTTCCAATCCCAATTTCTCCTTCGAGGAGAATAAGGAAGTTGATAGGGCCAATACGAATTGCCTGTCCTAGAAGGTTGATAGGGACAATCCAAATTGCCAATTGGAGGAAAAGGAGGAGAGAGAGGTTGATAGGGCCAATCCGAATTGCCTATTCGAGGAAAATAAGGAAGTTGATAGGGCCAACACGAATCGCCTGTTCTAGAAGGTTGATAGGGCCAATCCAAATTGCCTGTTGGAGGAAAAGGAGGAGGAGGAGGAGGTTCATAGGGGCAACCCGAATTACCCATTGGAGAAGGTTGATAGGGCCGATCTAAATTGCCCATTGTAGGAAAAGGTTGATAGGGCCAACCCAAATTGCCCATTGGAGGAGAAGGTAGGCCGGCCAAACCCCCATGGTCTTCTGGATGAAAATCTCTATTATCGACCCTACCCGATCTCGGACCATCCTTGGCTTCATTAGAGGACCCACCGCCGGCTGCCACCGCCATCATCTCCGAGGACTTGGAGTTTATCTCATCAATGTTTTTGGACCCGAGAATTCTGAGTATGTACTCCAAACCATCACCCTTTGATCCAGCAGCCACCATGTTTAGAACCATGCTGATCGACAACGGAGACATTACAATGTTTCTGTCATTGTCGATCTGCTTGAGCAACAACTGGCTGGAAATCCTTGTGCAGAACTCCATTCTTGTAAGTTGGTTGTGATTGGTTGAGAGTTTAGTTTAATTTAATTTTGGTAGTGGGTGGAGAGAGAAATAGAATAATGATTGGAGATAGGGGTAATGATTGGAGAGAGATAAGAAAGTAATAATTTAAAAAATAGGGTAATGATTGGAGAAAGAAATAGAGTAATGATTGAAAACAAAACTAAAACTAAACGGTGAACCGAACAAAGCTATTAATTTATAATATTCTGTCTTAAGGGTTTTTTTTTTTTTTCTTTTCTTGGAGTTAGTCTCGGTTTGTTTAGGGTTTGTGAATCTATGAGACTATATTTATAGCCTTCTGTCTCTGGAAATATGAAGCATAGTCGTATTAGGCTTACTTCCTTTCTCTTTTTTTGGAAGAGTACGTGCCAAATTTGGATTCTTGAGAAACAAGGTTTCGGTTTGCCTTATTTATTTCTTTGTGCCGTCTTAATGTATAAAATTTAGGGGAGTGAATTTGTCACTCCACTTTTTGTTAATGGCACTCTCCTTTATGTCTTGATTAGATGATTTGTTTTGTGAGAAGAGGGAAGTGACATTAACAAAAAGAGGAGTGGCAAAATCAATTCCCAAAATTTATGGAATATTGTTACAAAAGCAGAAATAATTTAGTTGCGAAGATTGTCAATAAGTAGCTTTCGAATAAAGCTACTAATATATATTACGAAAGATTATCATTTACTTATGTTAATTTTCTTTTTCATAAGGAATAAAGAATTTGAATTGATTGACCTACCTCTACTCTGGTCCCCGTTAAATGTTTAGGGTTTAGATCTCTTTTTGTTTCTTCTTTTGTGCTCTTTCCTTCTTCTTTTTTTTCATTTTTGTTCCTTTTAATCCTACCGTGATACTCCATATGAATTCCCTAATTATGGCTGTACGCACAATTGCCTTAATTTGTAGGGTATAGGTATTTCCATAATATTACAAAAGTTTCGTATTCTTATGTGTTAATTTGGCAGGGATCCTGAAATCGCGAGTTGTCAAGTTGTCTCGAGATAATTAAATCTTTGTTGTCAAAATTTCTTTAATTAGGTCAAAATTGGGTAATAAAGACATACACACGTATCACCTTTATACCTTTCCATACTTATCTTCTTCTGATTCCAATATTTTCTTACAGAATTTGCGAATTTGCACAAATTCTATAAGGAAAGCTTGGAACCTGTTGATCATCTCCTCTCTTTTTTTGCAAACCTGTATGGGACATCTGGACAGAAATTTTATCATGGTGGGGTATGCATAATGCAATGGGTGCCCCCATCATCTTTTTGCAGGCTTACTCCATTGGTGGAAGGCTGGATTTGTCAAGTCAAAGCATAAAATTATTTGGGAGTCAATTCCATTTGCAGTGATCTGGACTGTGTGGACTGCTAGAAATCAACTGGTTTTTGAAAACAAGGCTGTGGATTGGATGGAAACTACTGACCTCATTAAAGCAAAGATGGCTTTTTCGGTGACATCAAACAAGGAAGGGTCTGTATACACAATGGATGATATCATGTTCAAACTTCACTCTATTGTGAAATCTGGATAACTCAATGCTTGGTGTCTCCTGGCGAACCACCTGCAATTCATGGCGTGAATCATCTCTTTGGTTGCCATGGGCTGTGCTATCATTTCCTTATTTATATACGAGGGCACGCAGCTGAAACAATTTTCCAAAATCTATCGCTTTGGATTTAGTTTGGTTGTGCTCTGCTCCCGTGCTGTTTCCTGGAGCACATGCCATGTTGGTGACTACTTAGCTGCATTTCAATACTGGATTCTTTGCTTGCTTGTTTGGAGTTTCGACAGCGTCACTAGTCTGCGGAAACTGATTAAGCGCTGTTGTCCTGAGATTTGGAGGCTGTACTGATTTTTGCTCGCACGTTTGGATCTTGATAGTGTTAATACTCTGCTGGAATCAAGATTGGAGAATTCTCTACTGGGATTGATTATCATTGATAATATGTTTTGTTAGCCTACTTGTCAGTTATGTCTAAATTGGGATTGATATGTGTAGACTTTGATAGGTCTTTGTGGGTTGCAGTTCCCACTCTTTTTTGTGTTTTTCAAGTTGACTTCTTATTAACTTGCAGACTGAGATGCAGATGATTGTCGCGGGGCAAGGTGCCAACATAGTTGAGATGTCGTTTTCGCGTTGTGATTTCGCGTTGTGATGCTCTTGCTTAGCCTTTTTTGTGTACTCTCCTTTCCTCTTCTATCAATTATATTTCTTCTTCGCTGTTCAAAAAAAAAAATACATATCTTTTTTTTTTTTTTTTACATATCTTCTTCTTTTTTATTGATAAGCAAAAGAAATTTATTAATAGATATAGACAAATTAAAAGTGCATAGATCTGAACACAAATGTATTTGCAATCGCTTGATGCATGTGTATCGCATACAAGCGGTAAAGTTACACATCTAACAAAGTAACACATTTAGTCATTTACTATATATTCCTACCTCCAACTGATGGAGTATCAAATGAAACAAAATTCCAAGTAGAAATCTATCATATTGAAGTATAAAAATTAGATGTGGCAATTTTAACCCATATTTTTTAATCCGTCCAAATTTGTCCACTTATAATCCAACACAACCTTCCCATATTATATGGATACTAGCGCATGCCCGTGCCTGAAGGCGCGGCTCCGAATCAATGGTCAAAAAATTATTCTATTTTATCCCTCTAATAACCTCTTTAACACAAAGACCAAAAAAACTCAACATAGTATTTTTCTTCACTCATTAATGACTATGTTCAAATGTCTATGTCTAAAGACATAATATAACACATTGTGAAGTGAACCTACATGTATTTTCAAAAGGTACGTGTGTAAAGTGAGGGCCACAAAGTTTGGCACTCGCAACAAAGACATTCTATACAAATAATTTTAAATGGCTTTTGTTACCATTTCATCATCCTTCACCCAAGATCTAAACTCAAACAATATGTGGAAAAATAAGCTTGAAAAACTTTCATAAACGGGTTCCATTAATCTAGAGGGATATCAGGTCGAAACTCATTTGTTGATCAAATCCCTCACCATCACATAACCAGCTAGCACCAGCTGCTAGCTACAGTTTGCTCCGAAGACCCAAGAAAACTACCGCTCGTGATCCTTGTGCCCGAGAATGAACATTGATTATGAATAGTCACTCATGTTTTAGCTTAGGATCTTGAAATTTCCAACCGGATTCAACTCTGAAGCAAGAAGATAAATACCTAGAATACAACAAAAAAAAACACACACATCTGTAAAAGAAAAAATCATACCACCAAAAAGGATTTCCAAGGCATATGAAAACCGTACCACCAAAAAGGATTTCTAATTAGTTCACCACATATCAATGGAATCCTAGTTCCAAAAGAAAAAATTCAAATGCAGTTGATCATAGCTCATAGTGTCCTCAATGTAATCAAATAATCTTAAAATTAGACTTGACCAGCAAGGGAATTTTCAATAGAATGGGATTTCGGTCCAATCTCATTTTCTTATTCAATCCCACACTCCCAATTGCACAATACATACCTAGTACTACAACTAAGTGGATTCAAACAAAGATATGCATGAATGCTCAGAAATTCATTATGGAGTACCCATGTCAAGATATCGCACTCTATTTCTTTCTTACCCAACCCGGATAGGTCGGGATATAATTTCTATAAGTTCTTATCATCAATGAAATAATTTCTATGAGTTCTTATTTGCAAACTTCATGTATGGAGAGTAAAGCCTCTTTTTTGCTCCCCATACATAAGATTTATGCCCAACGTACTTTGATGACCCCAATCCCTATTTTCAAAAAGAGCAAAAAAGGAAAACGCCATGTTAGGACCTACACTCAAATGACTAACCTAAAGCACTTGTATAATTTCTTCACCGATTATTTAATCAAATACTTGGGATGCTGAAATTGTTCGTGCCAGCGCAACGTAATACATGAGTGCCAAAAAATCTCCTAGTTTCACGGATAATTATTTCACAAAATAAAACAATAGACCAAAATTATAAATGAATGCTCAGAAATTCAGTGTGGAGTACCCACGTCAAGATATCCCAATCTATTTCTTTCTTACCCAACCGAAATATGTCGGGATATAATTTCTATGAGTTCTTACCTTCAATCAAATAATTTCTATGAGTTCTTACGCATCTATATTTTTCTTTTATTTGCAAATTTCATGTATGGGGAGCAAAGCCTCTTTTTTGCTCCCTCTGTTGATCAATCAATCACTTCATTCTGTTTCTCATGGATCTGTCAAATATCTTAAATAGGACATGATTACATCTAGTTATCTAATATTTGAAACTATTTGGGATGCAACTCTGGCTTGCCGCGGTGTATCAAATAGTTAATTGACAGGATGATCTCTTTTTCGTTTCAAACTCTTACAAACAATATAAAAAAGCTCATATCATGTTAGTCCCATATCACAAACGTAAGTGATGGCCCCTGTTAACTAAGTAAGTTGCTGAAAAACAAATCATTACCATGAGAACAAATGGAATCGGTCTCCTGTGCTGTAAAAAAAAAAAAAACAGCAAACTTTGATGTGAGATTAATCGGCGGTGCTCAAAGAGACTAAGCAAACAATCCAAAATATGACTTTTTTTTTTATTGGGTCATTCCTTAAACCTAATCTACTTTATCTTAGGGGACTCGGGGAGGAGAATGCTGTGTAAGTGTTGCTTTTGATAGCTCTTTTACAATCTGTACCTAAAGTATGTACGTACAGAAGAAAACATTACGAATTATTATTGTAATCCCAATACTCCTAACAAAATTAAATCACTATCAAATTTTAGTTGAGTTAGTTAATTACCAATGATTTTTTCAAAAGAAAGACAGAAGATATGCCAAAGAGTGATACCTGTAAATCTTCTTCTTCATTGTCAACATGTGTTGTCTTCCTTTGCCTAGTCATTGCCTTTAAGTTTTTCTAATCCCGAGATTAAAAGATGCCTAATGCAAGGGTAAGGACCAAACCATAAAAAAATCACAATCAAAGGATCCATACATGGTTACAGGAAATGAAAAATGATACCCCAACATCTCATTCAAACATTTCAATATTTCAATTGGACAGAAACCTTGCTAAATTTCAATTTCAGAAACTTCCTAGCCGAATGGTACTCAGATGGTCGATACATTTAATCAAACACTTAACATTCTCACAATTCATCCTGTCAAAAATTGATTGGTCATTCCTGTACAACGTGTAAGGGGGGAAACAATTAATGATTAGCCAACACATAATTCGTGTACAACGTGTAAGGGGGGAAACAATGAATAGCCAACACATGAAAGTAAAAAAATTAGATCAAGGCTTACAATGGAATTGGAAGATTGACCGGTCTTCCCCTAAAAGAAATTATAGTCACTGGAAGAAAAAGGACAGCAACTGTATGGAGATAGGAACATTAGAAGGAAGGAAGGAGAGAGAGTGAGAGGATAATCAAAAATAACGTGTTCGGAAATGAGGGGGCCGGGAGGAGAGAGATGGAGATAATCAAGGAGATTATGATGGATTTCAATTAGTATAACTTCCTTAATTTAATTATTCCAAATAACGTGTTCAGAGAGAGAGAGAGAGAGAGAGAGAGAGATGGAGATAATCAAGGAGATTAGGATGGATTCCAATTAGTATACTTCCTTAATTTAATTATTCCCACAATTAGTATACTTCCTTAATTTAATTATTCCAAATAACGTGTTCTGAGAGAGAGAGGGAGAACTTCCTTAATTATAGATTTCCGAAAAGTTAGTACTTCGAAATTAGTCTCTAATTTCCGGAATGTTTTGTTTCCTTAATCAAAGACATGGCTTTTTAATTTAATTATTTCAAATTACGTGTTGAGAGAGAGAGAATCAAGGAGATTAGGATGGATTCCAATTAGTATAACTTCCTTAATTTAATTATTCCAAATAACGTGTTCTGAGAGAGAGAGAGAGAGAGAGAGAGAGAGAGAACTTCCTTAATTATAGATTTCCGGAAAGTTAGTACTTGGAAATTAGTCTCTAATTTCCGAAATATTTTGTTTCCTTAATCAAAGGCATGTAAAGGCATGGCTTTTTAATTTCAAAAGGAAGGTATGTATAGAAACAGATTTAAGGTGAGAATTGTATTTTCAATCCAACGGTTGAAATTTATGTACCAATCCAACGGTGAAAAATATGTACTGCTCTTCCATATTATATAGATATAGATAGGTTCATGTATATTCAGATGGGTTGAAAAAGGGTTTAATAGGGACCGGAAGTAAAAGACGCAAACTTGGGTTTGGAAATTAATTTTCCGAAAGTATTGTCTACCGTAGGCCGTAGCTGATGGCTAGCTCCCCAGTCCACTGGAGTACTCTCTTCTTCGTCGTCTTCCTTTCTTTTCTTTTTTTTTGTTTACTCTGGTCTTGTTTTGGGAAATCACTGGCATTTCGAGAATTTTTGAAATTAAAGCTAGTATAAATACTGGAGATAAAATTGGAAAAATTATTCATTGTCCGATAATATTGTAGTTGTTAAAAAAATATATCAAAATCAAATAAATTTATAAGATTCGAGAGTGTATGTTGAATTTGGATTTTTTACGGCGTTACATGGGGTATTGTTCCTTGGTCATTGAACAAGTGTTGGCCAAGTAGGAAGAAAGAAAATAAAAAAATTATAAACAGACCATATACATTTTTAAGTGGTACCTATCGAAATCATTTAATAATTGTACATATACTTCTTCTTTAAGAAAGGGAAAATAAACCTTCTCTTAAATCGTGATTTAAATACTAGCTAGAGCATTTGGAATCATTCAAAATATTTTTGAATTAAAGATGTACTTATTTTTTGAATTAAAGATGTACTTATTTTTTGAATTAAAGATTACGAATTGAGAGAGAATGACATATCTCGTAAAACGAGAAATAAGTACTTAAAAAATAAGTACCTTAGCGGGATGGGGCCTTATTCCACAAGATTGTTCAACTTTCCCAAATTTATGAAGAATAGAACTCATTAACTGAATGTAATGCATAATAGTGGCACGGATGCAACTATTATTTGAAAGATGTATTATTGCCCCGAAAAAATGATAAAACCATTGTTTGGTGGTTGTTTACATAACTAGATTTCCCCATTTTATTTATAAAACTTCTATGTTTAAATTTTTCGATCATTAAAAATAGAAAATATGGTGCACTTCTAGAGAAAGGACCAGAGTTGCGAAATATCATTACCCAAAATTATGAAAATTATAGTTCGATCTCCAGTTGTAGAAAAGGAAGCTTGAAAATCTTTTGCAAAATTGATTGCTGAAGCACAAGCTAAACAAAACAACGTCCATACTTTCGTAAAATATTTTTGAAATGAAAAGAAACAGAGGCTTACCCAAAAAAAATAAAAGAGTCTAACAGCTAGATACCAGCTTTTTTTATTTTTTAAAAACGGGTTGGGTCGGGTTTTGCTTGGCGCATATTTGACCCAACCCATTTCAACCCGCCTAATATTGACCTGTATTTGACCCGCCCATATTCAACTCACAACTTCTTTTAACCCGCTCATTTGCCACCTCTAATAGAAACCCAAAATTTGACCGCAGAGCATTCAAGAAAATAGGTTCCTTTTTTTTTATAACCAAATGTCTGGGCTAGCATGCAGCCTTCACGCACCTCGACTAATCTTGGGACCCTGACGTTAAGAATCAGACAAATTTCTAATGGCCCCAAAGGAATCGATAACATCTAAGTGGTTTCGAATGAATCTGAGACTTTAGAAGTAAGCAATCACCTAAATCACAGGCCTTGACCACCAAGTCTAGCCTTGGGTTATTTTTGGAAATCTGAGTGATGATACGATCTAAATTGTATCAACAAAAATCCCTCTTAGAGCAAGTCCATCTATTGTCATTTGTTGATGCATTGACAAGTGAGATGAGTTTGATATTTTAACAATTTAATGGTCTAAATTTGAGGTTGTGCCAAAATAGCACAGATCCGGTGCAACAACATTGTTATTTTTTTTGGCTTTTTGACACTATAGTAAGCTAGAAAATGGCTTTGGCAACTTCATTTTGGAATTAACAAGTGGACTTGCTCTTAGAGCGTATATATACAGATAACTGTAGATCAATCTCAAAATGAAACACAAACAAGACATTGAAGTCATAATAACGAAAGATCTACTTGCTATCCGAAAGTCTATTTGAAACATCAAAGTTCACAGCAAAATGCCCACTAATTAATGTGGGACATGTGCGGGTGGTGCTGTCCTTCTAGCTCTAGGGGCAACACCGTACGTGCTATCCCTACTATTTTCAGGTATTTTCTGAGTTTTAAAATGTGACTCGAATCACTTATCTTTTAAAAAGCATCAAGTATAATGTTATCACAGAAAAATCAAGGTCATCGGTTATCGATAGCTAGGTAATCGTATCATGTTTGTCTCACAGTGTAATATGAAAACTTATACTAATTCTTGTCCATTTTTTGGATGACGAATACGATTCATTCACGTAGTTATAAATAGGAAATTCATCTTCACACTTTCCTTTTGTCCAAGTGCACTCTATTTTTTGTCAATCATTCATGTAGAATCATTTTTTCCTTCACACGGGAAAATGATAATCACGTAATTTCACATCACTACATCAAAAACAAAAAAAAGAATGCATTTGAATAAAAGGAGAATGTGAAAATCAATTCCCTTACAAATTAATATCTGATTAAACATTATTTTTTTCAACGACAATCCAATTAACGTGCCCTAGAAGATTAACAATTTGGATCATATTTTGGGATTCAGGACGTGCCCAATATGGATAGGGACAACACAGTGTTGGTCCTTCAGGGAATAACCAATATCCCAATTTAGTTATTGCTGGTACTGATCATTGGATCTCAACCTAATTGGCGTAATTAATGTAATAACTCAACTAATCCATCAGCCTCCCCAATAAAATTTCTTAATTTTATATAAATGAAACACCGAAATGAAAGAACAAAAGAAAAAAGACAAAATAAATCAACAAAAGAACAAAAAGATTTCATTGCAGCAAATTTTTCGAAAAGGACTAGATTTCATTGCTGATATATAACAGGATTTCAATATTGCAGCAAATTAATTAAATTGGCATAAAGAACTAGATTATAAACTACTTTATTCCCATTATCTCGTAAAACTCCATACTTCTAAACTGAAGATTATGAAACTCAAGTAAACGTTACCATTCCCTACTAAAAGAAACTAACGAGAGGTGGGATTAACTACTGCTCCAGTGAAAAAAACTGAATTTGATGTCTCTTCCTTGATCATGAACATAAAAGGATGATCAGCAACGAAAGTTTCAGTTTTTGGCGGGGACATGAACGCACACCCACACCCGACCATAATAGTTATGGCTGCAGCCTCCGTGCCTTCTTCGTCTACCTCAATATAAGCTTTTTGAATCATGTTTGGTTTCATGATTGGGACGTCCTCGGGAATATGCATCATGTCCGACCAATCTTTTGGGTTTTGTAGAAAAGTTAACGGTTCCCCCATATCCTTCATGACACTAGAAACGTCAAAATGAAACGAAAATTTAAATTTAGGGATCCAAAATTCATCAAGCTGTACTTCACTTAAGTTAAGGTTCTGCTGTAAGAACCATGGACATGTATTGAACTTTTCTACAAGACTTTTCAACCCATCCTTTTCATTTGGGAGAAAGAAGTACATGGAGAAATTCTTGTTGAGTTTCCGGCCTTGGTATGGGATACGAAGGACCTTGAAACCATCAAATGATCCAAAATAGTATTTCTTATAGCTAGTCATGAACGGAACTGAAACAATATTGCCGCTGGAAAGATAGAAATCCCTGTTTTTAGTGTGGGTTGCATCAAACTTGTAATCGCTGTCCCAAAGTCCTTTGAAGTATAGCCCATTCCCTAGTACGATTGTTGTATCTGAACTTAGGGATCCAGGTTGGAGAACATCTTTGATAAGGCCTCTCGATGCATCATCAGCCCATGAGTTAATTTCATCTACTACTTCAGATGCCTGTACAATGTTATTTCATTAATTATAGCGTTCAAAAAATTATTTATCTCAAAAGCTACTTTTGGACATGCAAACGGAATTCTACACAGAAAAGGAAACCATTTAGCAGGAGCTTAAGGAAACAACTTTTAGCATTAAGGCTTGTTAGGAAAATATTTCTTTCTGTTGATCAGGAAAACAAAGGAAAAAAGAAAAGGAAATTGCCTGTCTTTCTAAATCAAGTTTCATGGCAACCAGGCTACTGTGGCATAGGGCCGGACTGCTGGTGCAAAATTTCAATTTGTGTTTGTGTTTTCTTTTCGATGTACAAATCCAAGATCCTAAAACGTCACAAGGAATGATTACCTTTGTACAGGTATTTTGGTGATTATTAATATACTTTTTTCGCCTTTCAAAAGTAAGAGAAGAACCCCGCCCATATACATGAGAGTATATAAAAAAAGCCAACTGCACTCCACTCTCCATAGGATACGAATGACAAAAAAAAAAGTAAGAGAAGAGAAAACTGATGTGTGAGAGAGAGAGTGACATTTCACCTTATGCAAGAAATCAACTGTTTTTGCTTCACACTTGTGGACACATCTAATAAGCTCTTTATAGGATGGTCTTAGAGGAAAACGTTCATCGAACCAGACTCCATTGACCATTATCACCGTCGGACCATCCTCCGCGTTGTTAGAGGGCCCACCACCCTTTGCCACCGGCATCACTGGAGGAAAAGGTTGATAGCGCCGATTCAAAATGCCCAATAATGGAGGAAAAGGAGGAGAGGGATCCAAATTGCCTGTTCGACAAGGTTGATGTGGCCGAATCAAAATGCCGGTTGGAAGAAAAGGAGAAGGAGGAGACGAAGGTTGATAGAGCCAATCCAAATTGCCTGTTCGAGAAGTTTGATAAGGCCGATTCAAAATGCCGGTTGGAAGAAAAGGAGGAGGAGACGAAGGTTGATAGGGCCAATCCAAATTGCCTGTTCGAGAAGTTTGATAAGGCCGATTCAAAATGCCCGATGGAGAGGGAGGTTGATAGGGCCAACCCGAATTGTCTGTTCGAGAAGGTTGATAGGGCCAATCCGAATCGCCCATCAGAGGAAAAGGAGGAGGAGGAGGAAGTACATAGGGCCAACCTGAATGACCCGTTGGAGAAGGTTGATTCCCCGTTGGAGGAAAAGGAGGATAGGGCGGCAAACCCGAATTGCCCGTTGAAGGAGAAGTTAGACCGGCCAAACCCCCATGGACCTCTGGACGATGAAAACCTCTATCAACCCTGCCCGAAGTCGGACCATCCTTGGCTTCGTTAGAGGACCCACCACCGGCTGCCACCGCCATCATCTCCGATGACTTGAAGTTTATCTCATCGATGTTTTTGGACCCGAGAATTCTGAGCATGTACTCTAAACCACCGCCCGTTGACCCCGCAGCCACCATGTTTAAAACCACGTTGATCGACAACGGAGACGTTACAATGTTTCTGTCATCGTCGATCCGCTTGAGCATCAACTGGTTGGAAATCCTCGTGCAGAACTCCATTCTTGTTATCTTTCCGTCTAAGGGTTTGTTTCGTTTTTTTTTTTTTTTTGGAGTTAAGTCTCGGTTTGTTTAGGGTTAGTGAATGTATGCACCTATATTTATAGCGTTCAGTCCGTAGAAATATGAAGCCTAGTCGAATTAGGCTTGCTTCCTTCTTCTTCTTCTTTTTTGGGAAGAGTCAGGACCAAATTTGGATTCTTGAGAAACAAGGTTTTGGGTTTGCCTTTTTTATTTCGTTGTGCCGTTCTTAATTTATGTATAAACTTCATGCATGGAATATATTAACGTACAAAAGCAGAAATAATTTAGTTGCCAAGAATGTCACGGGTAGCTTTTCAAATAAAGCTAATATATATTAGGAAAGATTATCATTTACTTAAAGTAATTTTCTTTTCGTAAGGAATAAAGAATTTGAATTGATTAATGTCTTTTAAATTTTTTGGTGTCGCATGTCCAGCTAGCAGTCAAGGAATGGCAAAATCATTCATTCGCTCGGACCTGCCTCGGCTCTGGCGTATCCCCGTTAAATGTTTTGGGTTTAGATCTCTTTTTGTTTCTTATTTTGTAATCTTTCCTTCTTTTTCTTTTTCTTTTCTTTTTTGTTCATTTTTTCCCTTTTAATTCTATTTTCCTCTACCGTGATATATAAATTCCTTAATTATGGTTGTACACACAGTTGCCTTAATTTGTAGGGTATAGGTATTTCCATAATATTACAAGAGTTTTGTATTCTTATGTGTTAATTTGGATGGGGTTCCGGAAATAGGGAGTTTTCTTGAGACAAATCCTTGACGTCAAAATTTCTTTAATCAGGTCAATATTATGTTGACAACAATACCCAAAGTGTAGTAGGTAATAAAGACATACACATATCGCATTAATTTATACCTCTCCATACGTATTTTGATATTGATTTCTTGACTAAACAGATGATTTACGGAATTTTAGTGCAAAAATCTACAAAGATTTTGTGTCTAAAATGATTTAGTACAAGAAATAATCTTCGAAAATAATTTTGTTCACCCTCCTCTAGCAAGGGTGAGCATTACTCCACTGGATCAATACACTTTTTAGTAATGATTGGGTTTTTTTGGTGGGACCCATACTTTTTTATCAATCAAAAGATAGGTAACGTTCCTTCTTGAAATTAGGAGTGTCATAAAGAAACATCTTTAATGACGTTTTTTCTTCATTTTTTTCTTTCTTTCTTTCTGGTGGACAGAAACTAAAATATATATTAACCTCTTTGTGTTTGTTTCAAAAATTGGCTCTCTCAAGTGTACAAATCTTCACTTGCCTTTGCCGTCAAGATTCCAACCCGCCTCCGGGTTTTGTCCAATTGAGAGTTGAAATCTACAAATTCAACGTCTGCTTTTCCACATGCTAGTTCATGAGCCCGAACAATGAACTTCTTGACAGACGAGTATAAAGAATCAATGTCAAATGGAAAGTGAGAGAGCAATTTCAGATAAGACTTGGAAAGCCTTATCATTTCTTTTGGTGAAAGTGGATCCAAATCCAACAATTTCTTGACGAAGTTTTCCTTCATGGTCCGAGGCCCTCTGAGCGCAAGATCTCAGGGTGTCATCCATCCACACAAGATCATTATCGTCAGTCGACTTTTGTGATTTTTCCAATCCCTTTATCATCACATCCATTGATGAAGCCGCAGAGTGGCTTGTTTCAATGTTTTGGAATGGAAAAGCCATTTTGTATCTGAACCTACCAAGTGATTTGTAAGTTGTAATAATCACACATTCTACCTGTATATAAGATCCTCCAAAACAGAAGTTGAAAGGTTTACTTGGAAAAAAATCCCAACAACAGTAGAGAAATCATTTCCCAAGGCAAAATTAGAAGTGTAACAGTAGATACACATTAATTAACTCTTGCATGCATGAATCAATTAATCAAGTTTCCAATACCCTCGTTAACGAAAATTATGGGAAACTAAATGTGACCCGTCATTTTCCCCATTTGTTGAATTGAAGGCATTCATCATGCCAAATAAAAGGAAAAAGGAAAAATTTTAATTCTTGATATGTGATCTGGACTGTCACTGGACAGGCGAAGATAACAAACAGTCACTGAGAGCCTGGAAGATATCATATCATATCACACCAAATCACTGCGTGCTAGTCTGCTAGACATCGTAATCTATTCCCAGCAACATCATTGATGCTTACTCAACAATGCTATATATTCATACCTCTAACTGATATCAAATGAAACTAAATTCCAAGTAGAAATCTGTCATATTCATGTACAGAAACCCAAAATTTGATGGCCGAGCAATTGAGAAAAGAGGTCCCTTTTTTTTATAACCACATGTCCGGACTAGCTTGCAGCCCCGCACATACATCGACGAATCTTGGGGCCCAAAAGTAATCGACCGGATAAACTTCTAGTGGCCCCAAAGGAATTGATAGCACCTGAGAGGTTTCAAATTTGAGACCATAGAAGTGAGCAAAAACCTAAATCACAAGCCTTGACTACCAAGCCTAGCCTTGGGCAAGTTTTGGATATATGAGTGATGATACAAACTAACTTGTATCAACAAAAATGTCTCAAGAGCAAGTCCACCTATTGTCATTTGTTGATGCCACAAATTTGGTTATGCCAAGCCATTTGTATGCATTGACAAGTGAGATTAGTTTAATACTTTAATAATCTAAGGGTCTAAATTTGAGGTTGTGCCAAAATAGCACCGACCTGGTGCAACATTGCTATTTTTAAGCTAAAAAATGGCTTTGGCGATGTCATTTTAGAAATAACGAGTTGATAGCCATAATAACGAAATATCTACTTGCTATCCGAAAGTCTATTTGAAACATCAAAGTTCGCAGCAAAATGCCCACTCAACTTGGGAAAAAACATGCTTCAATTGAGAGATGTGGAATACAAACACCACTGACAGAAAACTAAAGGTATCTTTCGTCAACATCCTCAACAATAGACAGGTAACAGAATGGTTTCAGCTTCTAGTGTCCCCTCTGAAGCCCCTTCTGCCTTTCTGACCTCTTGCTCTTCTGGCTTTGTTTCGCCAGCCTACGCCGAATCTTCCTCTTCCAACTTTGCCAGTTCTTCGTGTTCATCACTCTTACAAAAGTCCTCGTCCTCTTCATCCACCCATTTTTCCCAATCCACTTTCACATTGTGTGGCATCTTCTCATCACCACGTAGTAGTTTCTTCCACCATTTCTTCTCCGTTTTCATGATAACACAAAATATACTCCTCTTGCCTTGATTTATTTGACCTCCCTTAAGATTAACTTTGTCATAAAGGCTCAACTGCACTCCATAAAGGTGGTTCTCCACTCCAGCAATTGCAGAGAATATAAAACGTCCATCAGGCTCCAGATTAACCTTGACATGTTTAGCATCTGATAAGAGAACAGTGATATAAACCTTGTCAAGACTCTGAGCCCACTTGACCTCAGGATGTCGAATCATCGTTTTCCCCATGGCAGAGAGGCTTGTAGCTTCCGGCTTATCATAAGACGTTTTTTTGTCTGCCCTGAAACTGGACCTACCCGATGTTCCTGAAGCACAAAACGTGGACAGTTCCTCCACTGGCACCTTCACAACAAGTGGCCTCTCTGAACTATTATAATCTGATCGAACACCTAAATCATCCATGTACCTGCTTGTCAGATGTGTCAAACCTGCAGCAGTTGCCTTAACAATAAGAGCTCCCGGTATAAGCCACCTAAGGACTGCACAAGTACCAGTTGCAATAACTGGAGTCTTAAGTGCAGAAGCTTGTCCAATCAATCCACTGCCGGTGCACAGAAGACCAGTTTTGCAGTACATAGCAAAATGCTCACAGTTATTACTCAACGTATCATAGTCCAGGAACCCATGTCGAAGCAGATACAGGGCTCTGTGATTGACTAGTTCTGGAGGGTCTGATTTTGCAGTAGTGCAAGTGCAGCCTCTGAGCTTGGATAGGAGGTGGTAGGTGGGGACCCCGTATTCGAAACGATACAAGGAATCCCCAGCAAGGAAGCAGTCCAAGCAAGAGAGCACCACCCCACTTTCGGGCTGTCGAAATCCACAGTCGAGAAATTCTGGACAAACCGATGGGTCTGAAATTGAAGTAGAGGTTAATCTGGAAGAACACCATACAATGGAACCAATGGAACTGGAGCAGCCAATTGAGCTTGTTGGCACAAAATGAACAACTCTGCGTTCACCAACGTAGATTCCTGCATTCACAACATTATGATTTTACTTCCAGAATTTATTACTACATCGTTGCTAGCAAATGCTGCAGTTTTTGTAGCAGAAGAACGGAACCAAATGTTCCTAACCAGTAACCAAGATGAGGTATGAGATCAAACTGTTACTCAGAACATGGCTTTCACTAAATAGCAAACAGTAGCATCAATGGTAGAAAAAGAAAGGCTGACCGTGGTGGGAGAAAGCGAACGCAGTTCTCCAAGTGTAGATGTGATCACCAGCCACGACCTGGCTTATCTCAATTTTTTGCGACAGAAAACCCATCTCAGGAAACTCTTCCTACCTGAATCTGCAATGTGACTAAATTACCAATAGTGCAGTTGTTTTTGACTGATGAATGTTGGGTTAAATACTTAAAACCTCCCCCCACGAGTCAAGAAGTCAATTCCCCAATAAAAGTTAAAAAGCCTCAAACATTTGTTTTACGTTCATGTTCCTCTTTGATACAGGAATCAAGTACTCAATTTCCCAAGTCGAATGTAAGAGTATGGCCCACATGATTGCCTTGGCTGCCTAACAATTAATGCCTTGTTTGCTTCTCTTTTTGAAAAGTATTTTTTAAAATATTCTCTTTAGATTTCTCCTACTTTTAATTATTTATCTCTTTATCTTGTTCCACTTATTGCTCCTACTACTTTTTAAATTTTTTTTAAAAAGTGTTCCAAATAATGCATAAATGAGCTCCATAACTCGTTGCGAGGCTGGCATGCATCTACTTCTTTTGCCTCTTTACCTTTTGGTAAAGCAAGGCATCTACTTCTTCTGCCTTCACCTTTTGGTATGTAAACTAAGGCATCTGAGGATGTGTGTGGATGATTGTCCCACATGACATTGAAGCATTATCGGGGTGTGACTAATTAATGCCCCATCTGTTACCAGAGCAACCAATATTCATTCGGTAGTACTTCTCATCTGATAATGGAAAGTATGGTTGTCCAGTAGATGAACCAAACCATCCAACCCGCCCAATCCAGACCAAACGAACCAAATCGAGGCATGCTATGGACGGATACGAATCTGAAAATATTGATTCTGACGGATGCAGTTTGGTTCTGGTTTAAACTGCCCAATCTGTCTAATTCGCAAATTCTTACAAAACACTTGAAAAATATATTACACATCAGCACCCAAGCCCTTTTCACATTAGCATCCGAATCACACATAAACCTAAATATCTCATTGAGAATCAGATTCTATGAATGCAACCAACCAATTATCTTCTTAAAGTGTACTATTGTTCGGTTATTTGCTTGAATTCAGTTGATATCGAAGCGAAATTCAACTGACCCATATTCAGAACTTGTTTTGATTTTAGGGTGGATGAACTCTTTTCGATTTTAGGGTGGATCAATGTTTAGACTTGTTAAATTTTTTTAGACTTGATTGAACTTGAAGTTCTGGGGCTTTTTTTTTAAATCTTTTGGTGTATGTAAAAAAATTAAATTGTATGCTCAAATCCGCCGAAATCGCATCCAAACCAAACCATCCAAACAACATCACGGATGGTTAGCAGATGGAGAAAACGACAAAACAATAAGTTTATTTAGTCACACCCCGATAATGAGAAGTACTACCGAATGAATATTGGTTGCCCTGGTAACAGATGGGGCATTAATATGTCACACCCCGATAATGCCCGATGTCATGTTGGGACAATCATCCACACACATCCTCAGATGCCTTTGGTTTACGTACCAAAAGGTGAAGGCAAAAGAAGTAGATGCCTTGCTTTACCAAAAGGTAAAGAGGCAAAGAAGTAGATGCCAGCCTAGCAACGAGTTATGGAGCTCATTTAATTGTTAGAGCATCCACATTTCTATCAACAAATTAACTTTTGGACTAAAGTAGAAAGCTAAATCCACCAAAAGTCCCTTCATCGATCAGCCTCTCATTTGCTTGCCTTCGAGGTAACATTGCTACAGTTGCTCTTTTCCTTCCACGAGGAACTATTTACGGGTTAAACATTTATTTAATGTTTTCTTTTTAAACTTTGTTCAAAAATTGAGCTGCCACACCTCCAAAGATAGGGCTGGCTTGGTACCGGCAAGAAAAGCTTGAATTTTTTTTATTGTTGCCGGGCTCATTACGTGTCCTACAAATATGATTCGAACTGCAAATCATTCTTAAAATATTTTTCTATGGATTCTTGAAAAAAATTTAGCTCAAACCGATATTGGTAAGGATTGTTTTAGTATTCGTAAGGCACCTTAAGAATTTTGAATTAGCCTTTACCGTTATGGGATTTAACTATTTTTTTTTCTATAATCCATAATATAGCATTTTAAGAATGACTTGCAGTTTAAATAATTTTTGTTGGACTTGTAATGGGTCCCGCAAAAATCATCAATTTGTTGCTCATTTGCTGTGCCTCAAACAAGGCTCTTGGCAAAAAAAAAATTAATTGAGAAAAGAGTGAGAGTAAACAATATTTTTAATGGAAGAGTTTTAATATGGAGAGCCTGATACAGTAGACATTTTAAAAATAAGTAACTAAAGTAAAAAAAAATAGGTTTTTAAGGTGTAATGTGGTCCAAAATTTGACGAGCTTGATGCGGATGCTCTTAGACATCCAAGGCAATCATGTGGGCCATACTCTTACAGTCTCCACCCTAAACTTCAAGTTAGCGGTCAAGGAATGGCAAAATCATTCGCTAGCTCGGACATGCCTCTACTATGGCGTATCCCCGTTAAATGTTTTGGGCTTAGATCTCTTTTTGGTTCTTATTTTGTACTCTTACCTCTCTCTTTTTTTCTTTTTTGTTCCTTTTTTTCCTTTTAATTCTATTTTCCTCTACCGTGATATATAAATTCCTTAATTATGGTTGTACCGCCAGTTGCCTTAATTTGTAGAGTATAGGTATTTCCATAATATTACAAGAGTTTTGTATTGTTATGTGTTAATTTGGCTGGGGGTTCCTGAAATAGCGAGTTTTCTTGAGACAAATCCTTGACCTCAAAATTTCTTAAATTAGGTCAATATTAGGTTGACAACAATGCCCAAAGTATAGTAGGTAATAAAGACATACACACATATCGCATTAATTTATACCTCTCCATACGTATTTTGATATTGATTTCTTGACTAAACAGATGATTTTTGGAATTTTTGTGCAAAAATCTACAAAGATTTTGTGTCTAAAATGATTTTAGTACAAGAAATCATTTTTCGAAAATAATTTTGTTCACCCTCCTCTAACGAGGGTGAGCATTACTCCACTGGATCAATACACATTTTTAGTTATGATTGGGTTTTTTTTGGTGGGACCCACATTTTTTTACCAATCAAAAGATAAGTAAACGTTCTGTCTCGAAACTAGGAGTGTCATAGAGAAACATCTTTAATATCGTTTTTTCTCCATTTTTTTTCTCTTTCTGGTGGACAGAAACTAATATATATATATATATATATATATATATATATATATATATATATATTAACCTCTTTGTGTTTGTTTCTAATGTTCATCATCTAGGATTACAATAGAAACTTCTTGCTGCAAAAATTGGCTCTCTCAAGTGTACAAATGGCAGTTGATCAGACTGGTTGCCCAAGCGGATTTGTGGTTTGTTTGATCTTCTCTTCTGGAGAATCAAGTGTAGAAATTAGTTTCTAGTGAATAGATATTGACCCCAAAATGTCTTCAAGGAGACTACTAGTTTTTTTCTGTCATTGATTTTCGGAACAACGATTGCTATAATCTTCAAGTTAACTGCTAAACGAAAACCACTTATTAATTACCAAAATTGGGTCATATATATTCTGCTAAACGAAAGCCAAAATTGTTCGATGTTGTCTAATAACATGCAGCAGAACTACCAACTACTAAGCTAGGTCACAAGACTAAAATTGTGAATTCCATCTTCCAAATTAATACCATCGATCATTAGTTTAAGGCCAAACATTTAAAGAGTGCAAAGGACTATAGGACTCTTGATTTGATAGAAGCTGGGCTCTAGCATCTCCCTTGCCTCCACAGCTGAAAGCTCAGATCTCAATGGCTCCATTTCCTCATCAATGCCTTTCAAACTTTCCTGGTTTCCGAAGAGCAGTAGATTCAGATCTTCATTTGCCTTTGCCGTCAAGATTCCAACCCGCGTCCCCGAGTTTTGTCCAATTGAGAGTTGTAATCTACAAATTCAACGTCTGCTTTTGCACATGCTAGTTCATGAGCCCCGACAATGAACTCCTTGACAGACGAGTATAGAAAATCAATGTCAAATGGAAAGTGAGTGAGCAATTTCAGATAAGAGTAGGAAAGCCTTATCATTTCTTTTGGTGAAAGTGGATCCAAATCCAACAATTTCTTGACAAAGTTTTCCTTCATGGTCTGAGGCTCTCTGAGCGCAAGATCTCAGGGTGTCATCCATCCACACAAGATCATTGTCGTCAGTCGACTTTTGTGGTTTTTTCAATACCTTTATCCACATCCATCGATGAAGCCGCAGAGTGGCTTCTTTCAATGTTTTGGAATGGAAAAGCCATTTTGTATCATGAAGCTACCAAGTGATTTGTAAGTTGTAATCACGCATACTACCTGCAGGTATATAAGATCCTCCAAAACAGAAGTTGAAAGGTTTACTGGGAAAAAACCCCCAACAACAGTAGAGAAATCATTTCCCAAGGCAAAATTAGAAGTGTACTAGTAGATACACATTAGTTAACTCTCGCATGCATGAATCAATTAATCAAGTTTCCAATACCCTCGTTAACGAAAATTATGGGAAACTAAATGCGACCCTTCATTTTCCCCATTTGTTGAATTGAAGGCATCTATCATCCCAAATAAAAAAAAAAAAATTATTCTTGATATGTGATCTGGACAGGTGAAGATAACAAATAGTCACTGAGAGCCTGGGAGATATATCATATCAAACCAAATCACTGCGTGCTAGTCTGCTAGACATCGTAATCTATTCCTAGCAACATCATTGATGCTTACTCAACAATGCTATATATTCATACCTCTAACTGATATCAAATGAAACTAAATTCCAAGTAGAAATCTGTCATATTCATGTACAGAAACCCAAAATTTGACGACCGAGCATTCGAGAAAAGAGGTCCCTTTTTTTATAACCAGATGTCCCGGCTAACTTGCAGCCTTGCACATACCTCGACGAATCTTGGGGCCCTAAAGTTAACAACCGGGCAAACTTCTAGTGGCCCTAAAGAAATTGATAGCACCTGAGAGGTTTCAAACTTGAGACCTTAGGAGTGAGCAAACACTTAAATCACAAGCCTTGACCACCAATCCTAGCCTTGTGCTAGTTTTGGGATATCTGAATGATGATACAAACTAACTTGTATCAACAAAAATGCCTCAAGAGCAAGTCCACCTATTGTCATTTGTAGATGCCACAAATTTGGTTATGCCAAGCCATTTGTATGCATTGACAAGTGAGATTAGTTTAATACTTTAATAATCTAAGGGTCTAAATTTGAGGTTGTGCCAAAATAGCACCGACCCGGTGCAACAGTGATATTTTTTAATTTCTTTTTCGGATTTTTGACACTATAGTAAGCTAAAAAATGGCTTTGGCGATGTCATTTTAGAAATAACGAGTTGATAGCCATAATAACGAAAGATCTACTTGCTATCCGAAAGTTTATTTGAAACATCAAAGGTCGCAGCAAAATGTCCACTCAGCTTGGGAAAAAACATGCTTCGAGATGTGGAACACAAACACCACTAGATGTGGAAAACGCACCACTAACAGAAAACTAAAGGTATCTTTCGTCAACATCCTCAACAATAGACAGCTAACAGAACGGTTTCAGCTTCTAGTTTCTCCTCTGAAGCCCCTTCTGCCTTTCTGACCTCTTGTTCTTCTGGCTTTGTTTTGCCAGCCTCCGCCGAATCTTCCTCTTCCGACTTGGACAGTTCTTCGTGTTCATCACTCTTACAAAAGTCGTCGTCCTCTTCATCCACCCATTTTTCCCAATCCACTTTCACATTGTGTGGCATCTTCTCATCACCACGTAGTAGTTTCTTCCACCATTTCTTCTCCGTTTTCATGATAGCACAAAATATTCTCCTGTTGCCTTGATTCATTTGGCCTCCCTTAAGATTAACTTTGTCATAAAGGCTCAACTTCACTCCATAAAGGTGGTTCTCCACTCCAGCAATTGCGGAGAATATAAAACGTCCATCAGGCTCCAGATTAACCTCGACATTTTTAGCATCTGATAAGAGAACAGTGATATAAACCTTGTCAAGACTCTGAGCCCACTTGACCTCAGGATGTCGAATCATCGTTTTCCCCATGGCAGAGAAGCTTGTAGCTGTTGGCTTATCATAAGATGTTTTTTTGCCTGCCCTGAAACTGGACCCACCCGATGTTCCTGAAGCACAAAACGTGGACAGGTCCTCCACTGGCACCTTCACAACAAGTGGCCTCTCTGAACCACTATCATCTGATCGAACACCTAAATCATCTATGTACCTGCTTGTCAGATGTGTCAAACCTGCAGCAGTTGCCTTAACAATAAGAGCTCCCGGTATAAGCCACCTAAGAACTGCACAAGTACCAGTTGCAATAACTGGAGTCTTAAGTGCAGAAGCTTGTCCAATAAATCCACCGCCGATGCACAGAAGACCAGTTTTGCAGTACATAGCAAAATGCTCACAGTTATTACTCAACGTATCATAGTCCAGAAACCCATGTCGAAGCAGATACAGGGCTCTGTGATTGACTAGTTCTGGAGGGTCTGATTTTGCAGTAGTGCAAGTGCAGCCTCTGAGCTTGAATAGGAGGTGGTAGGTGGGGACCCCGTATTCAAAACGATACAAGGAATCCCCAGTAAGGAAGCAGTCCAAGCAAGAGAGCACCACCCCACTTTCGGGCTGTCGAAATCCACAGTCGAGAAATTCTGGACAAATCGATGGGTCTGAAATTGAAGTAGAGGTTAATCTGGAAGAACACCATACAATGGAACCACTGGAACTGGAGCTGCCAATTGTGTTTGTGCCAACAAAATGAACAACTCTGCGTTCACCAATGTAGATGCCTGCATTCACAACGTTATGATTTTACTTCCAGAATATATTACAACATTGTTGCTAGCAAATGCTGCAGTTTTTGTAGCATAAGAACGGAACCAAATGTTCCTAACCAGTAACCAAGATGAGGGATGAGATCAAACTGTTACTCAGAACATGGCTTTCACTAAATAGCAAACAGTAGCAACAATGGTAGAAAAAGAAAGGCTGAGCTTAATAAGTGAAATGGTTAACTGCATAGGCTTCATCTATGGCCTCGTACCGAGAAAGGGGGAGGAGTTCTGGAAAAATCAAAAAAGAGCAAGGCCTCAAATAAAAATGGCAGAGTGAAAAACTTGCAACTTTGATGCAAGGAAAAATAAAATACACAGGGATAGATGGGGGGGGTTAGATGAGAGGAGTTCACTGACCATGGTGGGAGAAAGTGAACGCAGTTCTCCAAGTGTAGATGTGATCACCAGCCACGACCTGGCTTCTCTCAATTTTTTGTGACAGAAAACCCATCTCAGGAAACTCTTCCTACCTGAATCTGCAATGTAACTAAATTACCACAGTGCAGTTGTTTTTGACTGATGAATGTTGGGTTAAATACTTAAAACCTCCCCCCCACGAGTCAAGAAGTCCATTCCCCAGGAAAAGTTAAAAAGCCTGAAACATTTGTTATACGTTCATGTTCCTCTTTGATACACGAATCAAGTACTCAATTTCCCAAGTCGAAGTTGAAAGATCCACCCAAGAGATATTCCTTCATTAACCTATATGACGGGAAACTAAATATGTCCCCTCATTTTCCATCTCTCTGTATTCACATCCTATTATTAGCCGAGAGAGAGAGAGTATTCTACAGGGGAATGGGGATGGCAGCCAACATTAATAACCATGACCCTACAAATCTCGTTCATCTCAACAAGACAATTAGTACTAGGACAACAAAAGGTTTTCGTTCTAAATGAAACCATAAAAGAACAAAAAGGGGTGGCCACCACACGCTCCTCCCCCCAAAAAGTTGTCCAAAAATGGATTTGACGGATAGTGAACTGAACTGAGGTTAGCCCATTTAGAGCATGGCAAGCTTTGAAAACCTGCTGGTGTCGTTTCTACTACCGAATGGCCTCATTCACCCAGCTGGCATAAGGTAAAAGCCACCGGCGAGAGGAAAAAATAAGTAGAGAGCCCGACCATAATGGTTGTCCGAAACTCTTGTCATGTCCAAAGACTCCAAACCACCTTTTCTTTTCATCTGCCACCACCATCTGATCATAAGTTCATGCATTTGTTGCTTATCTGGTCATATACCTACATAATTACGAAACAGATCATACCATGAAAAGCAGCACGCACATGACATTACAAAGAAAACCAAATTCCACTTAAAACTCGACAAATTTCGGAGCAAGCAAAGAACAAGACATTACAGAATTCAACAATACTTAGGGGGTCTGTGAGTATTCTGTTTATCCAGATCGAGAAATAAAAATTAAGTTAAGACAAATGATGTATCAGTGACAAGCACTGGATGATACCCACTGATTCACATCAACAAACACTTCTGTCTCTTAGCAGGTGGATTGTCATTCCCAGCAAACCTGTTCTGTCTCTCAGGACCATCATTTTCTTCAGGAAATTCCTCGTTAGGTCCTTCCCAACCAAAGAACAAAGCCATGTCCTCCACTGGTATCTTAATAGTATCAGTTCGAACACCCATGTCAGAGGCATACCTACTCATACAATACATCCCGGCCATTGCTGCAGCCATACCAACCGGACCTGACATAAACAACTTAACGGGAGAAGAAAGAACTGCTGCCAAGGGAAAACTAATCCCGCAAACCGCTTGACCACTCCTTCCGAGAGCTGTTTTATCAAGAATTGAAAGCCCTGTTTTACAATAGATAGAAAAATCCTCACAGTTGTTCTTAAACACGTCGTAGTTTCCAAATCCATTATGAAGTAGAAACATGGCCCTGTAGATTACTGCTTTTTGTGGGTCAGATTCTGCAGTGGTGCAAGTGCCACCTCGGAGTTTTGTAAGGAAAGCTGATGGTGTGACCCCATATTCAAAGCGATACAAGGATCCTCTACCAAGGAAGCAATCCAGGCAAGAGAGGACTACTCCGCTCCCAGGTTTTCGAAAATCGCAATCAGGAAAATCTGAACAAGTTGATGGCACCCCTGAACTTGAACAAGAGATAGTTGAGAAAGGATCTGAAGTGGGATCAGAGGAGCTGAGAAAGGAAACTCCACTTGCACCAGGATTCGGTTCCCGAGTAAAATGGACAACTTTGCTTCCACCAACATAGATGCCTGCAAAAGGTTTTATCCAAGTTTGACAACACTGAATAGAACATTAACCAGATTTCGGGGGCCAAAATATAAATTTAGCGTACTGTAGAATTGCTACATAAATGACTGACATACCAACAAATAGGATCTTGCATGCCCATGCAAAAAAAAAAAAAAAAAGAGTTGAACCACATAATACATCATGTAAAGAGGGAAAAACCATAAAACAGACAGGGGTTTGGGAGCATTGTGTAAGAAAACACATATGTGCTCAAAAGTCGTTAATTTCTACCTAAGTGAATGGTATGCGATGTGACACCAGACCTTGTCAATAGTTTTCTGTTTGCAATATTAACATCCCTCTGGTGGTCGGTGGGAGGAACACTGCATTTCAATATCAAGAATGGAGTAAGGAGTTCCGCAATCCACAAAAAGCCCACCATCTAGGCCAGTTAGCTTCCTTCCACAAAGCTGAAAGTTCGTAAGTTTAGCATAATAATGCATATATTTCATCTCACTGCAACTTCCAACCCTTCACTTGTTCTACAATGCAAGACATCTCCACCATGGCAATTTTGAGCAGACAGCTTCTCTAAAGGGTCCAACTGTCCAAGTCCAACTAGGCATGTGGAGTGGGTAGTTGTTGGAGAAGGAAAAGATAGCTAATTCTAAATGCAGCAATTAAACTGGCTATGGATTTAGTGTGCAAGATAACCACTTCTTCTTATTCGGAACCAAATTATTGCTAGGAGGAGGCAGAATCATACACAAATGCTAATACTGTCTTATTAGCTGCACTAAAAGCAGGAAATACATGGATAACAACCAAACAATAGTACAGAGTTCCCATGTGCCCATATCTTTGAGTCAAAAGATCTGATTTTTTTTTTCTTTTAACCAGGTGTCCGGGTTAGCTTACGCGCACCTTCACTAATCCTAGGGGACCATAACCCTACTGTCCACTAGCAGGGGCCCACTTGAAACCAGAGCAAATGTTCCTCGTGGACTAGTTCCAAGTTCCAACACAGTTGATAGCACTTGAGAGGTTTCAAACCTAAGACCTTAAGAGGAAGCAAATCTCTAAGTCCTAGGCCAACGGAAAGGGAAAAGATGTGAAACGAAGATGTAGCTGAAACTTAAGTTGTTTTTCTCTTTCAAGGGTTCAATGAGGAAAATGAGATGCAAAAGAACACATTTTTGCTGAATAATATATTCTTCCATTTTCTGTCTAATTACCACTACAGAATAACTGCACAAATATATTTCCATTTCCATTTCCATTTCACTTTCGCTGCGTTTTCGTTTTTCCTTGACAAATCCTAGTTCCAAAACAAAGCCTCTGGAGCAATCAAATGACAGAGATATAAGTAAGCGATGCAATGCAAATCACCAAACCAACTCTCAAGGTAATCAACCTCTAACCAGGAAAAAGATCACTATCGAGAAACCCATTTCGAAAATGGGATCAAAAAATGTAGATTCCAATCGAGATGGTGGGAAATGTAGATTTCAATTCAGGTGGGGGGGGGGAAAAAAGGGATCAAATAAGAACTGCAATTAACACAGCGACATTTCGAAAACCTAAGATTTATTCAACAGCTGTAAAAGATACCCATTTCAGGAACCCAGATAAACCGAAAACCAGCATGGATGATTCAGGACCCAATTCAGCATAAGAGGATGGAAGAAAAAAAGCATAAGAGGGAAAAGAGTTTTATTTGCTACCGTGATGAGAGTAAGCAAATACAGCTCTCCAAGTGTAGATATGGTCGCCTGCTACGATCTCGCTTCTTTCCACTCTGTGGGAAAGTAGACCCATTTCCCCCTCTCTCCCCCCTTCTGAATCTGATTCCCACGGAAGTGTATAGATTCATACGTGTGTATGTAATGCGCGTAAACCATAGGCGGAGCAAAAAGAGCAAAACAAGAAGATATTGGCTTCGCCCGGGTTCGAACCGGAGACCTTCAGTGTGTTAGACTGACGTGATAACCAACTACACCACGAAACCTTTGCTGCTATCCGCATACAAGTAATCATGTTATACGTGAAATTATTCTGGTGATGCATTGATGCTGTATTATTTCTTTTGGACGATAAAATAATGCATTTTTTGTATGCCAATAACACATTGGTCGTCAATTGTCATCGATAAACTCTTTTAGCAAAGCCTGTTTAATTATATAGTTGTGTATGTATTACCTTTCTTTATCGGTAAGAATGATTTCATTGTCAATCATTGCGATGGAAGAGAAATGCATTAAGAGAGTTTTGAATAGGAGGAGAGTATAAAACTTCTTCTACAACTGCTGCTACTCAAAAACTCAACCTACCTCTCTCAACCGCGGCCTTAACTTTTTTAAGAAGAGAGAAAATGACTCAACAAACAAATTTATTATTGGCTTTCTAGTTGTAAAAATATACGCTAACAGGGAGGACAAAAATGATTCACTTCAGCTCAATTGTCACCTTAATATACTATACCTGCATTATGTAACAGATTGGTGTAAACTTTCCTAGTTAATTTCAAATTAGTATATAAAATCATGTGTAGAAAATGTCTTTTCTTTTCTTTTCTTTTTTTTCCGCGAAAGGTACACGCATTTAATAAATTCATTCCGAGGTCAATATCTTAGTGGTAGCTAGGGGAGAACCGGAGAAGTGTCAAGAAGTCTTACCCAACTATGGGGGTGTTAGGAAGTCGTAACTGTCAATCTATTGAGCACCATAATTTCAGTACTCCGGGGAGTATACTCCCTATTCTCACATAACATGTGGATGTGGGCCCGTGTGAACTCCACGTACATGTTATGTGAGGAAAGAGAGTGTACCACCGGAGTATTGAATAGTTTTCCGATGATATTACCTAAACTAGAGACCAGAGCAAGCTCCAAAAAGTGTCAAGAGATTACAGATTCTAGATGCTAGGAGTATTGTATAGTTTTTCTAATAACCGAAGTGTCCGTACGTATTAGCTTGCTTATATCCGACTAATTCTAAAATTTGAAACTTAACGACCGAACAATCTTTCAGTGGCTCCAAAATTTAAAATTCTTGGCTTTCATGATATTTAACACTATGACCTCGATCTTGAGTATAATACTACAATAAATAGTTATAAGAGATTGGAGATCAATTTATGCTACATACAAATATAGATAGGTTCAAAAGTCTTCAAACTCTCCATTCTAAATTCTTACAATTTTGATTTTTGTTATTTTTAAAATTAAGAGAGGGGAGATTAGAAAGAAAGGGGATTGAGAGCTAAGTGAGGGAGGGAGGGAGAGACTTGGGGAGGGGGGAATTGAGAGAGATGCGTGATTATTTGATGCCCATAGGGCATGGTAGACGGGTGCTTCAAATCCCTCATCACCACACATTTGTAATGGTATGGGGAGCGGTGGTTCTTTTTTTTTTTTTTTTTTGGATTGGTGCTTTAGTTTTTGTTGGTTTGCTCTGTTTATCCTATATTTTTTTTTTGTAATTGTAAATTAATTTTATTTACCCTTTGTAATTTTAATTCATAAAAAAGTAAATATAAGTCTTTCATGCATAAAACCTGGCAACGCTTTGGATCCAATTGCATGCCCTGTGCATCGAATGGGTACGGAGCTAGTTTAATTTAACTACATGCATATGGTAAGCGTCTACTATGAAAACTCTAGCATGTTAGCAACCCCTAAACCCCTTCACCTTAATTAGTTACTAGCGAATGCCCGTGACTGAAGGCACGGCGCAACACATTTGAAGACAACTAAAGCAACTAATCAAACAATGAGCAAAGGGAGGATCAAACTAAACTTTGGTATATGTGCAAGACAAATCGAGATGCAAATAATATTCAAGTTTTACACAAATTTTCAAAATCCATAAAAATTAACTACTTTCAAACCAAATATATTTTTTAAAACTTAACCTAACAAATAAAATGTCATTATGAAATTTTCAATGTCTTAACAAAACTCTTATCACGACTACCCCATTGTCTCGTTATCCGTCCTCAACTTTCCTACATAAATAAGAGTACGATCGGATTATTAAATTCATCGCAAATAAATATGAACTGGCAATGAAATCAAAAAGACAACTTATCACCCCTACAATAATTTTAATCGTTTATTACTTTTGAAAATGTGCCAACGCTCTTCTGACCAATCAACTTTTAATACAAAAGTCACCACAGGGGCACAATGGTCAAGGCATCCAAATTTTGGAGCAGGAATAATAAACACGTATTGGCATTCATAAAATTGAGAAATATAGTCTTTGAGCATTTGCATCCCATTATCCTGGCACAACATCATAAATAAAGGTATTACTATATATTATTTTAATTCTATACATTATGATTTATATACAGTTTTTTAGTATTTACCTTTAACATTAATTTCTTCAAATATAAGGGGACACATTGTAAGATGAATTCTGCCTTCGTATCCTTTACCAAGAGTTCCATTGAGCCAGTGGAGTCTTTCACGACCATCTTTATATTATACCTACAATAAATGCAAATTTCAACCATTTTAGATGTATTACAGTTTGGACATCTTTATATTATACCTACAATAAATGCGAATTTCATTATAAAAATGATTACCTAGTTACAGTTTGGACATCTTCTTGTCCGCAATGATTACACATAAACCAACTGTACTGATCTTCAACTTGGTTATTGCATGTATTGCATAAATCAATCCATAGGTGTTCAACATATATTTTTTCAATGTGACCAATAACGCGATAATAGTTTACCTACGATAAAATTCCAAGTGTAGGTATATAATGATGCCAAAATATTAACCATGAAATTATGTAGAGGAAAATCTTACATTGGCCCGAAACGCAAGTTGGTTTATTCGAATTCTCCTGGCATTTGAAATTATTAATGCCTATGGGAGCGAAAATCCATGTATGCAGTTCCATGCTACAAACTTTTGTGCATTTACGTCTTTTGCAAACCTAGATAAGCACGATTTTTTAGAACAATTAATCTAACAAAAAATACTAATCTCCATATAGTGAAAGACTAAAAAACATACAAATTGATTCGCTCAATATCCAACTTACCATTCAGGAATCCCGTCTATACAAATTGAGTGGTTAACATATAATTTGCTCTTCTTGCAAGTGCTAAGGTACGGACCTAGAAGTTAAAATTTCAAAATTATTAATCAAGTTTTTAAATTATTATTAAAAAAATTCACACGGGTTCAGAGAAGTATTTCCATGAAAATCATCGATTGAAATTTGAAATTAAATACAATACGTGCTTTGAATTTCTCCGACTAAATAGAAACAAAGGAGAATACTTAAATTTTTTTTATTGGCTATTATCCAAATTCATAGGCAGGAAAATAAAATTTCATTTCAAACCCCTTTTTTATCAATGCCGTCAAAATATTTCAATTATTTACCTTGTCAAAGCACAACCACCAAACCTTCAAGTTGACTGGTGAACTATTATTATAAAATGATAATAGAAATAACTACTTTTTCATATTTTTTCTTGAAACCACTGAAAAAAAAATCGATCGAGGGTTTGAGTGGAGATCGCTGGATTTTCTACAAGGTTGCAGTGGTTTTAGGGGCTGTATTCATGGCTGCTGAAAGCTACCCACAATCATAAAGATAGTGTTAATTAAAAAAAAAGTATTACGGAGTATTTGTAAAGCTGATTAAGGTGGGAACTATTATGAGTTGGGTATTTGCCTCTTGTACTGAGATCAAAATTCAGTCAAGTTAAACAATATATTCATTTTTGTACAAATCTGTTTCATTCATGTACCTATTGATGTTCAATCAAGCTAATTTTTAGCGTGGATGAAATATTCGACGAATTCTACAAAATGAACGATTTTGATCATTGTTATAGGCCCGGGAGGGGTCCACAACGGTCCAAAACTGGACCACTAAAAAACTGGACCTGAACTGAAACCAGGAGTAGAGGAAAATGGTTAATTTGCTGGAGAAAAATGGTTAATCTGCTGAAAAAGAGGAAAATGGTTAATTTGCTTGAGAAGAGGAAGAGATCGAAGAAGGAACTCTTATATCTGGGAAGATATTTTTGGGAAACGTAAATCATGCTAATAGATTGGAAATCATGGGATTTAGATTAAGAGTCATATTAGGATTAGGGAATGAAACTGATTAATGATAGTGATTGAAGGAATTGGGATCTGGCGAGGTTTCAAAATAAAGTCCTATAAGATCATGGAAATAAGGAAACATAATTAGTTTGAAATTAAGATTTTTGATTTTAAGGGTTTAAATGATAGAGTTATTTATGTAACGCCCCGAATTTCGGAAACGTTAAAGAAATACTAAAAAACAAATTTCTCAAAAGATAAATCCGATTTACTACGTCAGACGTTCCAAAAGTATACGTCACAATATTACAACCATATCGAATTAAATTTTAAAGTTTTTGAACAAGTCAAAATATTACACTTTCCAAATTTAAACGTTTAAGCTTTCAAAATCAAGGATCAATCTTCTAACAGAGCATCTAAGCGTATGGCAACCAAGTTTCCTCGCCTCCATCCGTAGTGGGATTGAAGTCAGAATGCTCGAACGGCACTTCCGTTCCGTCTTCGGTACCTGGCGTTCGAGTTACCAGGGCAACATAGTACCGTGAGCAATGACGCTCAATAGCCAAAACCCACCCGAACCCATAACTTACAAGCAATGGGATATATAATAGGAATGCAATAAGAATAACATCAAAAGAGAACAAATCCATTATTTCATTACTAATCTTTAACTTAAGTGAAATCTCGGATCTTATCCACAGATCCGCTCCTACCCATAACCTCTGGTACAATCACTGGTGTGGTCCGACTCCCCTTTTCCAGATCCGGATGAAAAATACCTAAGTTACATACCTGGTATCCCATCCGCGACCATAAGTTCGGATAAAACTTCACCGGATGCGCACGCGAGCACATTCGAGCCCGGGTTGTGACACAAGCACAATGCCTCCCTTATGACCCGTCCCAATATCCGAGAGCCGACCACCACCATACAGTACCCAGGGTTTCGTAAACCAACAATTTACAAATTCACCACCAATCATTTTCCAATCCATACATCACCACGGGTTCCAATCCCGGAATCCAAATCTCAGCTTCTCACTTTATTATCTTTTCCATTAATCCTACTTTTCACGTCTACAAGTTAAATCCACACATCGCAACCAACCCGAGAACCTATTTGTCCATTCTACCATCACAATAAAATATCACACGATTTAACATTTCAACTAAAAAAAAAATATACTATCATGCTAACAACACATAAACATGCGATAAAATTTATCATGCAACAAAACTAATCATACGATTAACATTTATCATGTCATCGAGTTAATCATGCGATTAAACTAAGATTAAACTAGAAATTTATTAACCATAGGACTTATAATGTTATTACTTATTCCTCAGGGTGGTTTCAAAAGCTATTCAACCATCAAGGAGCCAAAATGTGATTTTCCTAACTAAAGTTTCACATTACAGTAGCTGCCATATATTTTGGAAAAAAACGGAACAGTGGGTTTTAATGGAGTTCGAACCAAGCCGTGGGTTTTTGTTCGGACTCGATCGGGACTTGAAATATTATTTCTGAGTACGCTAGGTAACTTTACAAACTAACCATAATCAGTAACTAAACTGTGTTTATATCAAAACCATTTCAATATTTTAAGTCACTGGAACAGTCGGCGAAAAAAAAAAAGAACAAAAACAGGGGAGTTTCGACCGAATTCCGACCGACGACATCGGGTTCGATTATTATCATATCAAGCTTTAAAATCATCATATAAACACGATATATACTTAGGGAGGTGAGTTCCGGACTACCTCTCGTCCGGTGAACGATTTACGGAGGGATTTTGGAAAGAGACGGCGGCTCGTCGGAGCAGCAATGGAGCTTGGTCGAAAGGTGGTGAGCACGGCTGGGGTTGGAGAATGGAGGAGTGGTGGCTGGCTGAGATTTCTCTCCCTCTCTCTCTCTGCCGAATTGTGTAAGAGCTGGGAACAAAAATATAAAAGGAAGAAAGGATAATAAAAAGAGTTTTAGATTTGTGCATGGGGTTTTAACTCTTGGACAAACATGAGGTGTCCAGATATGAGGGATATAGGGAGGAAAAGGGGAAATTGGTTTCCCATTTCTGCCGAATAAAAATGAAATGGGAGAAAGGTTGGGTTTGGTCCGGGGTAACACACGCACACACTAGAAAAAATCACTCGTTTGATACGTGCGTACATGATCGATTACGGAAATAAAATTGGTGTGACGACATAAATAATTTTTCGAACAAGATAATTGACTTTATTTATTTATTAATTTTTAATTAGTATTATTTATTTAAAAAAAATATTGGTCTTTACAATTTATGTTAAAATCAATCAATTAATTGTTTCCTTTACGATAATTGTTTCCTTAGCTGATGACCGGAATCAATCAATCAATTAAGTCCTATAATTACTTCATTCCCATGTTTTCATTTGATGACCGAATAATTGTTTCCTTATTATTAATGAGAACGAAGGTTTCGAAATCAGATTTCCAAATTAGGCACAGGAATGTGTGTTTGGGATTGTTCAAAAAATGTTAAGTATTTACGGGCATGTCATTTTGTAAAATGGAGGGTAAAGATTTATGCAGAAGGACGGTATAAATCTGGATCATTAATTGTCTTTTGTATTCAAACACTTTCCTATCATATTATATAGATATTATCCAAACAAGAATTAAAAAAATGGAAACGAAAAAAAATAGAGCATGAAACTTGAAAAATGATTAAAGTTCAAAGCAATTATCGGAGGCTCGACATGAATCGAATCTTATTTTTCCGTGGCTTTGGGACATGGCGTGTAGAAGCATAATTTTGTTTGGCATTAATCACGTTCAATGATGGGACTGTGCCCGGGCAACGGAAAGGGAGGTAATGGGACCTTGATTTTTTTTATTTAATTAATAACCGGATGTTCGGATCAATTTGTACCGATTCTTGACTAATTTTGAGGATTCTAAAATCGACAATGAAGCAAATCCCGTAAGGTTGTGACACCAATGTATGGAATATTTGGCCCCTGCAAATTCGAATGTGCGGCTTGAAAACAGTTATTGATTTTACATATATATAACCATTTCGTCAAGCCCACACTGGGCCTTGAATTGGTTTTTACTGTATAATTTTGGTAAGGGAAATGATTATGTCACTATCTTTTTTTTTAACGCCACTTTTCTGCATATACTTGTAAAAGAGTGACGTTAAAAAAAATGACAAAATCAAAAGCCTTTTTGATAATTGTGCTCATAGCCTCATATGGTATTGTACTTCTCTCTCTTCTCATCGTACTACCCCACCTTCAAAACGAAGAACGTGTTGCATGACCTTTATTAAACAAAACGAAGGCACGTGGGTCAGCAGCTCAAACAACGCACCTAACTTTTTAGCCCAACATTTTTGTATCGTCACACGAAACATTTCCTGGTACTATATCTCACCTACGACCGAGAAATTTTGGTTGTCGAGCGGGTACCACGTGTCAGTATCCGTTAGCTATCCTAGGAGTTAAAACGTGTTTTGGACTGTCCAAGTTTATTCTCTCTTTTCCCTCACCTAACCACTCTATCTCTCCTCTTTCTAAAATTCAAACTGTCCAAAACACGTTTGAACAGTTGAAATTGGCGAGAGGTGTGGTACGATTGGAGTTGGCAAGGGGTGTTGTACCCGCACAGCACCAAGAACTTCTCCCTACGACCTTAGCTCGGAAGTAAATTCACAAATTATGACAAATGCCACCTACCTACCATTCTTGAAGTGCCTAATTTTCCTCAAAATACTCGTATTTTTTGCATAAGTTTTTACTTTTTCACTATCATATGATTGTTTTCAACTGAACGTCAATTGACAATTAGAAAAGAGACTGTTCAGGCTCGTATATTAGTTTTTAGAGTGATAATTAATCGATGTGAGATAATTTTTAATAAATCCAATATTGACAAGAAAGCCACATGAAATTAGGGTACTGAACCAATAATAATTTGACGAGACAAATGGAATGAAGTACAGTTAGTATTTTCTTTATACTCTCATGTATACGAACAAAGTTCGATTTCTGTAAGCATCCATTCTCCTCTCAAATCTCCTAAGATGGAATAGATTAGAATTAACAATGACAATATATATATATTTGACCAGCGCATACTTGGAAAGAACAAGAATAGAATTTTCCTTCACTTACGTACGTAACCTCAACTCCCCTCTCTATAGGTCTGATTCCCCCCCAATAAAAAGAAAAGCCCAAAAGTACTTTAACTATACCGCCACCTACAAGTCCACCCCGGCCCAGTCAGTCCAGAGAGACAACACCATGGAAGAACCCACAGCTGATATCATTGTCCCTCTAAGTAAGTCCTTAACTACAACTCCCATTGCACAAAACAACTCTCTCTGAACCTGTTTTTTTCCTTTGTTTCTCTGCGCGCAGTACCGAAGGATGACAACAGTACCCCTCCGTCCACCTCGCAGCCACCCGAAGAAATCCACCAACTGCACGAACCGGAGGAAGGAGAGGAGGAGGAGAACTCGCCGGTCAGACAGGTGGCCCTCACCGTGCCCATCACCGACGACCCGACCCTGCCCGTGCTCACATTTCGCATGTGGGTCCTCGGGGTCTTGTCCTGCGTGCTCCTGTCGTTCCTCAACCAGTTCTTCTGGTACCGGACGGAGCCGCTCTCCATCACCGCCATCTCGGCACAAATCGCGGTGGTGCCGCTGGGACAGCTGATGGCGGCCAAGATAACGGACCGGGTTTTCTTCAAGGGGAAGAGGTGGGAGTTCACGCTGAATCCCGGGCCGTTCAACATCAAGGAACACGTGCTCATCACCATCTTCGCGAACTCGGGTGCCGGGTCGGTTTATGCCATCCATGTGGTTACGGTGGTTAAGGTGTTTTATAAGCAGAACATAACCTTCTTCGTGTCCCTAATCGTCATCGTAACAACGCAGGTAATTAATTAGTTAGTTAGAACTTGGAACAATGCCACGTGTACAAAATATTGGTGCACACATCTGAATACAAATGTAATATGATCTGTCGACAGTCGAATGCACTTAAATTGAGCTTTTGTTATGTTATAAAGTTCACGTGCATTGGATGATTCTGGACATTTGGGGGTTAATTTTTTAGGGCCTTAGTGTTTGATTATTTGGTATTTTGGTGGTTGTGGTTTGTTAATATATGGTAGTGATGGGGTTACTGTTTTGAATGGTTGGTAGGTGTTGGGGTTCGGCTGGGCTGGGATATTCAGACGGTACTTGGTGGAGCCAGCTGCCATGTGGTGGCCTGCTAATCTGGTCCAGGTTTCGCTTTTCAGGTATGGTTAGTTTTTTTTTTTTGATCCGCAGGTATGGTTAGTTTACTTTTACTGTTTTGCCCGCCCGTGTATAATTACGTCTAGTGTCACTTCTGTTGAAGGTTGTGTAAGTTTTCCGATGGACATACGGAGATTCAACGGGTTAATTTCAACAACGGTTCGGATTCTCTCAAATCCAAAACTTAGAACAGACGAGATAGTCCAAATTTGAACTATCTCGTACAATCCAAAATTCGGACGGTAGAGGAGTCAATTCCTTCGACCCCTATTTTGACGGAAGACATGCGACTCATGTGCTTCCTCGATCGCGCGTTTATTACAGTAATCTCATATATGTGTCGATGTCTAATTAAATTGATATTGTCGGTGCCTAGCTCACAATGGCAGAAACTCCGGTGGCGGCACTAAAACTAGGTACACACTAGCACGGTGTCGTTCAGTTTTTGCTGTGCATAATGACGTTATTCTTTTTAGTCACTGAAACAGACTAGGCGGTGGTTCGCTTGTTTGTGATTGAATTACATGATGACAATTGACAATAGATATTTTATTTCTTCCTATGGGGACCGAGTAGTTGTCACCATTATTAATTGGTAGGAGTATTAATGGACTGACAGCTGGGCGTCTGTTTATCGAGTAGTTTTTGGGTGCCAAGCAAGTACCATACACATGGTATCCGTCGACGATTCCAACCGTCCAAGTATGTATTGAACGGTCCTGATTTTGGAGAGAAAAAAGTAAGAGAGAGAGTGATCGGCTGAGAGAGAGTGAAAATAAATCTGAAACGTCCAAAACACTTTCGGACGGCTAAAATCGCCAACAAGTACCCTACCGTGCTTGGCACTCAAAAATTTATGAAGTAGGATTTTGCTAGGACCCACCGAAGCATCGATAATTTTCATTGGTTCATCTAGAAAAAGTCTTGTGTGTTTTAGAGTCTGTGTACATATGTATATGTACATAATTGAAGAGGGATAAGAGCAAGTACATCAATGATAGGTAAAATAACTAGTCAAAAATTAACTTTTATACTTTACCTAGTTCCTTTTTCTTATGCCAATACAGCAGCATAGCTATCATCCCTCTATCTCATATAAAAAATAGTTTTTAAATGCATGCCACGTGTGAAAAGTAAAAGGAGAAACATAAAGATGTGAGGAGAGTTGGGTGATAAGGTGGGTCCACAGGCTAAAAAATAGTATTTGTTTACTCTTTACCTTTTGAACAATGGCTCGCCACTAGTACCGAGGAAATGCAGCAAGATGTATAATAGCTACCCAAGTACCTAATCTGCTGCAGCATGATTTTTCATGATTTGCTTCGTTACTTTACCGAAATTCTCCTTTTTCCTACTCTGGTGCTGTCTCTCTAAGAAGTTGATACGTAAACCCTCTAAAAACCACATGTAAAATGTACAGGAACACTCATTCGTGGCGCAGTGTACGTGGGGATCCCACACTCATGTAATTATCTTTGCTCCTAAACACTAAAGATAGATACACTACCTTTTTACACTACATAATTACACTACATCTTATGTGGAACCTATTTTGAGTCTCAAAAAAATCTAAAAAAATACCGATAAATTTTAAAATATTATTTTATGGGGTCCTATAAAAAATTAGCTCCAATGAATGTCGGTAAGTACTACTTTTGGATTCATAGGGGTGAAATTGCTTAATTGCGCAGTTTCGGCACTACGAATCTAGAAATAATACTTACCAATATCTGTTGAAACTAATTTTTTACAAAGCCCTATAAAATAATATTTTAGAATTTATGAATATTTTTCTCGATTTTTTTGAAACTTGAAATGAGCTCCACATAAAATGTAGTGTAACGTGTAGTGTAACTATGTAGTGTATGTAGCATCCCTCCTAAATTGCATTAACAATAATTATATAGGTATAATTTTGTGCGCTTTGTCAATTTCTCATAGGTCTCGTTACAAAATCGTCTATATCTTACGATTTATAATGTTAAAAATTTTGTCTAATAAAATTAAGGGAAAATGACGGCTAAGGACGTTTTTGATAATTAATACCTGCCAAGGATATTTTCAGCATTAATAAATGTTCTCAGTATGTCCTTGGTAGGTATTAATTATCAAAACATGTCCTGGGCCATCATTTTCCCTAAAATTAACTGACACTTATCAAACAAGTTTTTATTACATATAAAAATAACTATAAATTGAACCCAAAAAAAAATTGAGATGTCCGAAATATTGAAAGTGTATAAACAGTTCGACGGAGGTAGTATTTGGTAGAAAAAGAAAGTGCAATAAACCAAATAATTGCAAATACCAGAATAGATTTATCATTTTATTTAAAGAATCTAAATATGAAGCAAAAAAACAGATAGTACAATCTATAATACGGGACAAAAAACAAAATAATTAAAGTCAAATGAAGCAAAAAAAAAGATACAATCACTAATATGGGACAACGAACAAAATAATGAAAGTAGAACCGTGGTGGGTCATTAAAGATGAAGCAAAAAACAGATGCAATCACTAATATGGGACAACAAACAAACTAATTAAAGTAGAACCGAGGTGGGTCATTTAAAGAGTTCTTTTTCCCTTTGTTAGGGCAAGAGAGAACACGCAAAAAATACAAACAATCCAAAAGACGAGACACACGATATGCATGATTTCGACTTAAGCAATTTGTCTAATCGTATTTCATGAGGTGTTGGGCAATTTCACTATGATGAAAAAGATCAACACCATTATAGTAGCAGGCAGCACTATCTTTACTTTTATAGTCCAAACAAACTAATATGTCAGAAAAGTAGAAAACTCCTCAAAAACGTGCATCTCACGTAATTCCATGTGCCGATCGTCCGTATCAGCTTCACTGTGGTCCGGACCAGATTTCTACAAGCTCGAGTTCTTCAATCATGTTTGCAGAGGTTCGGACATGGGTCACAAAATCTGATCGGTCTTCACAGACTAACACCCTTTAAATTGAGTGTTATGTTATCTCAAATCTTACGATTTAGGCACGGCATTCTTTGCACTACATAAAAAGGACGTTTGCTAGACGACTGCGTTAGAAAGTCAGAAGTTTTCCATTTTTCATTTTGTTCTATTATTTTTTTTAAACTCAATTGTCTGGGCCAACATTACAGGGCTCTGCACGAGAAAGAAGAAAGGCCCAAAGGAGGGGTGACCCGAACCCAATTCTTCCTCATTGCCCTCACCTGCAGCTTCTCTTACTATGCCTTCCCAGGCTACCTTTTCGAAATGCTGACTTCCTTCTCTTGGATCTGCTGGATATTCCCCACTTCAGTACTAGCCCAACAGCTCGGCTCGGGCCTTTACGGGCTTGGTATCGGTGCTCTGGGCTTTGACTGGTCCACCATCGCCTCCTACCTCGGAAGCCCACTCGCGAGCCCGTGGTTTGCCACGGCCAACGTTGCTGCTGGATTTGTGTTTGTCATGTATGTGTTGACCCCCATATGTTACTGGCTTGATGTCTACAAGGCCAAAACTTTTGCAATATTTTCCGACGAGCTCTACCAATCCGACGGCCAAGAGTACAACATCACGAGTATAATCGACTCCAATTTCCACCTTGACCTTGCGGCCTATGAGCGAGAAGGGCCATTGTACCTCAGCACATTTTTTGCCATGACTTATGGTGTTGGCTTCGCGGCGCTTACTGCTACAATCGTGCACGTGCTACTGTTTCATGGAAGGTAAGAAAATGCTATACAAACAGGATTTCCTTGCATCATATTCTTGAAGACTAATGTGGTTCTTTATTGTACTTTTACTTGTACCCAGATCATAGACTACTGTGACTTACTCCATAATTTAACATAGCACATTTGTCAGATCATCAGATAGCAAAATTCGTATTTTCCTGTCCCAAGCCACTCTATGTTGCGTTATGTGGTGGATGAATGTCAAAATACATGAGAAATGAGGCATGATTATGCAGCTTCGAGTGCATTGGAACAGGAGAACATTTTACGTCGACAAGTACTTTTTACTTCAGGTTTAGAACTGTCTTCGGCTGCATTACTTTAGTATGTTGAAAATGCAGGGAAATTTGGGAGCAGAGCAAGTCGAGTTTCAAAGAGAAGAAGATGGACATACACACAAGACTCATGAGGAGGTACAAAGAAGTGCCTGAGTGGTGGTTTTGGTTGATTCTTGTTGTGAACGTTGCAGCCACTATAACTGCCTGTGAGTATTACATTGATCAGCTCCAGTTGCCATGGTGGGGTGTTTTACTAGCTTGTGCCATTGCCATTGTCTTCACTCTTCCGATAGGGATCATCACTGCTATTACAAACCAGGTAATGCCCACTCATTCACTGGACTAACTTTCCATTATCAACTAGTTAGGATTCTGAAACCTGAAGTGAACAAAATCCATCATTTGTTTCTCCATTTGGCTGGATATGTTAGTGCCAGCTTTTGGTCTTGGCGTCGGTGGCTATTCTGTGTTTGTTGTTTATGGGTGTTTTGTACTCTCTTTGTTTCTGCTGCTTCTTCTTCACTCTGACCAGTTTGATTGCTTCTCCACATGATGCTACAGTTATTTTCTACTTTTCATCTAATATAACTCTCTGTTGAAAATAACAGACACCGGGCCTGAACATCATCACCGAGTACATTATTGGGTATATATACCCGGGATATCCGGTCGCTAACATGTGCTTTAAGGTGTATGGGTACATTAGTATGACACAGGCTGTCACTTTCCTCCAAGACTTCAAACTTGGTCACTACATGAAAATTCCACCTAGAACAATGTTCATGGCACAGGTCAGTGACTTCTGAAATCATACATGGAATATATGTTCTTCAGTTAATAGAGCGTTGTATTACCTGTCCATATCCTAATTTATAAAAGGATGAAGTGTTTGTGTGTCGTGTCTGTGTCTATCTTAGGTTTAGCATAATGCATTTGGCATAATGTGGTGATGTTTTGCTTCATGTTAGGTTGTGGGAACCCTAATAGCATGTGTCGTCTACTTGGGCACCGCATGGTGGTTAATGGAAACAATCCCTGACATCTGCGAGTCAACATCCTCCCTCTGGACTTGCCCTGCTGACACCGTGTTCTACGACGCATCTGTGATCTGGGGCTTAATTGGGCCCCGTAGAATCTTTGGAAATGAAGGCACTTACGGAGCGATCAATTGGTTCTTCCTCGGGGGAGCAGTTGCCCCACTCCTAGTCTGGTTAGCCCAAAAGGCATTTCCAAACCAAGACTGGATCCGGCTGATCAACATGCCGGTGTTGATAGGGGCCACCGGATACATGCCCCCAGCCACCGCAGTTAACTACACTACTTGGATCCTCGTCGGGTTCTTGTCTGGCTTTGTTGTGTATAGATACAGGCCGGATTTGTGGATGAAATACAATTATGTGCTCTCTGGTTCACTGGATGCTGGTCTGGCTTTTATGGGGGTGCTCTTGTATTTTTGCTTGGGATTGGAAGATGTGAGTCTTGAATGGTGGGGGAATGATATTGATGGGTGTCCTTATGCGTCCTGTCCTACAGCCAAAGGGGTTAAGGTGTCTGGCTGCCCTGTGGTCTCCTAATTTGTTATGAAGCTGTCAATGTTTTTTTTTTTTTTGTCCTTGTCAATGTTGCTTTTTGTGTTCCTGAAATAGATAAACTACTGAACACATAGTAGACACAAAGTTGAACATGAAGAATTTGAGGAAATTTTTAATGTTATCTAGGTTATAGGTATGAGAAAAGAGCAATGCTACGTGCAAAAGATTTGTGTCCACTAATTCGGACAAAGACTTGTCTGGAGCCGTTTGGAGCCCAAAAAACAAGGGGTCCGCGTGCCTTCGGAAGCATCTGTGTTCGGATTCTATGATGGAGAAAAAAGTACAACCCTCTATTTCCCCTTCTTTTCTTACCCAAAACAGAATAATCTATCATTTTTGTAAGAAAAGCAAGCTTAAAGCGAACCTTCAATTATAGGGGTAGAATGCATGGTAAACTCGTCAAAGAGAACTGAATATGCATTTCACAGAACAATGAGATGCTGCTCATGTTAAGTCCTTCAGGGTGGAAAAAAGGAGAGATAAAAGGCATATTTCAACATATTGCTAATCTATGGCTTAAAGGAAGACGGAGAAGAACTTTTAAAATAAATTTCTCTTGGATAAAGGTGTTTCTTGCTTTGCAGTTTACATAAATCCTGCTTAAAAGATCCCAACGTACCTATCGGGCCATAAAAATGACCATAGTTACCATATTGTGGTAAATAGTAACGCAGCACCAATTTACAGCAACTGCATAATACGATAACCTATAACCATTGCCTTCAAAATCCTTCTCTCCCATTCACCAACTATTTTCAATGAAGATCGGTATCCCAAAACCCTTAGTATTTTTCCATCATTTGAGAAATAGCCTATGCTCCTTCCCTTATTTAGCATACTGCTCCAACATTCTGACACCCCCCTGCTTCCAATTGATTCTTCCATTTTTGCATCAGTCATTCAGTGGCTCTGCCTCCAATTGCCTCTCCTTGTGTCCCATCCAATCTTGTGGCTCTGTTAGGAAACGCATTGTTTCACAGTAGAAAGTCATGCACGCTCAAAAACATCCCCATTAATACAATGATTTTGACAAAGGATAGAATCATAGATTGTAGCACAAGCCCAAATCAATTTGCGTTGAGAAACTTAATTCAGTACCAAAACAAACACGGAGACATAAAAAGGAAATTGTGAACTCACTTGATGTTTGAGTGTCTGCAATCTTCATGAGACGCCTCTGTAGGATGGATGCAACGAAAAGGAAAATCGAGCACATCCCGAACATGACAATAATCGGGAACGCATTAACCTTCAGGAAGGGAAAAAATAAAATCTAGTTGTTACTCCTTGTAAGAAATATGGCTCTGAGTCTATAATCTTGTAAGCAAGGGAGGGTTAGGAGTGGTGTACATCTCCTATGAATCTATGAATATTAGAAAGTTGTCCAACTACATAATGAAACTTGGTTTCTCCTCATCAATGGAAATGCATCCCTACCAAATAAGTTCAATTTGAGAGAGAGAGAGAGAGAGAGAGAGAGAGAGAGAGAGAGAGAGAGAGGAGGGGCAAGTACTCACATTGTATAACACAACGCAGACGAAGATGTTTAGAGGAATGCGAAAAAAGTTCATTATTGTGCTTCGTGCTTCTTCTGGTATATACTGGGACCTCATCTTCATGATTGAAGGCCAAAATATCCCCACACAGGCCTCAAATGCACAGAATCCGATAAGTTGGATGCAGCCTGAGAATGAGATGCTTCCGCCTTTCACATTAGAAGGTGGTACCAAGAACTGTTCAAATGAATACAACTTATAAAATAACCAGATTCATGAATTTCTGCAGAAAAAAAGGATGGAAAATCAGGAGATATGACCCACATTTGTCCCAACGGGAATAAAGAGTGCAGCAGCAGAGATTGCAAAGACAATCTGCATGTAGCTTTCAACTTTGAGGGATGAACGAGCCATCAGTCGAGATGCAATGGAGCTTCCCAACATTGAAGCCAGCATGAATGTTGCGAAAATGAAACCATGTGGAATCTCTTCATCATTCGGGCTCAAAGCAGGAGTCCAGAGGAACACGAAAGTGTACATTGAACCTTCAAATAAGGACTGTATGGCACCGAGCAGTGCAATTTTCTCATCTGGTCCATGTTCCAAATAATATCAACTGGGTGTGCCAAAATATCACAAAGAAAGAGAAAGAAGAAAGTAAAAAGTTTCAGAGATAAGCCACACACGAAGTCTTATGATTTTATTTACTCACGTCATGTTTCCTTCTTTCCTTCTATGTTTTATGTCCTATAGAAAATATTTTCCTCCGGGGGAGTGGGAATCCTTTGGTTGTCTAAGTAGGAAAATTTGGGATTTCGGAACTATACTTTGAGACTATGTGTCATGTTGACAATTGTAAGTAGAAAGCAAAGTAAGCAATGCAGGTGCTAACAATCCAGCACTAGTTAACTACTTAATTTAGAACTCCTTAAAATTTTGGCACACATCCATGTGTTTACTGCTTATCTTAGGCACTAACTGTATGTATGTTTCACAAGCCATGTGAACTCTACAAAGAACTTAATGCACAAGTTTTGGGATTAACCAGAAGCAATGGCTATTGCAGCGCCCTTGAACTGGGTAAGCAAGTCTTTGTTTTCTGAAGGGTCACCATAATTTTCGGTCCACGAAGACAATATAACTGCCATGCCAATAGCAAGAAAGCATGCAGCAGCATCAAATGGAGCTACGGGGCCCAAGCTGAACGTATCAACTAGCAGATTCCCAAACAATCCAGCTAAAATGGCAACCAGACCGTTGCCAAGAAATATTGCCTTGGAGAAAGTTAGTGATAGCCATTGTTGTTCAAAACCCCTCTGCACAAAGACAGTGAAAAGACTGATATCAAACGAATTCAACAGGTGTATAAAAGAAATTCAACACGCGCTGACTGCTCACCTTGTTGTGTTCTGCAACAAGCCATGACTCAAATGCGGAAAACAGGAGAGAAGTGGCAATCCCTCCCAATACACGACCCAACATTAAGACTTTGTAATGAGGAGAATGTTTGGTGACACAGCTCAAGATATAAGTTATGCAGTACGTAACACATGCCCTCTTTCGACCTCTGGATTTGGTGAAGAAATAGTCATGGGAAAGCAAGGAAGAAATCATTATTAAATAATACAAGGCAAACGGAAAAAAGGAGGTATTACTGTTTATCGGCTAGAGATCCAACAATGGTACCAAGCAACATAGAGGATCCAAAACCAGCAATAAACAGCTGCCCGATTTCCCCCTTTCCATAACCATATTGGCTGTAGAGATAGTACACATATGGACCCTGCAACCAATCACCAGCTATTTCCGCAAGAATGTTAATAACTCTGGGGATGAACAAGAAAATCAAACTATCACAGTTCCATTATTAGCAAAATTCTTGCTTCAATTGAAAAAGACTTTTAGCAACGTCTTCAGCCATTGATAAAAACACAACATATCGCTTGGTTGTGACTCAAGTATACGTGCTTTCACAGAATTTACGAGCCTATACATTGTTTGGCATTCAGCATTGGTTTACAAAACCTACTTTGACAGCCCAATCCGGACATGGAGCATCTGCTGCCCTTCAATTGTTGATAATTCCAATCATGCAACCAAATACTCCTTTTTAGCATAATACAGATAGGCTACCATTTGCGTAAAAAAGAGGACGCTTATTCAATAGTCAACAAATCAAGCTCACATTCTTAGCAAAACGCAAAATAATTGGAAAAGTAATAGCCTAATCAGATTCAGATTTGGAAGAGAAAAAAAAAAGCTGGACAAAATAAGAGGGGTTGGACAAACAATTATAAAAAATAACAATTTTCTCTTACGTGGACAGCAAGGACGACAAAAACTAAACCAATTTACTAATTACTTATTAAACAGCCATTGTTATTGGCTTCAATATTTCATATACTACTATAAGATTTCAGTTGGGTTCATCATAAGCACGCAAGATTGAACCCAAACCATCATTTCATTGTCCAGTAGTTTCCTAGTACCAACTGGAGATAAAGATGCAAAAACTTATCCCCCAATTCCATGCGTGACGGACCGAGGGGCGAATGAGCCCAAGCGACCCTACCCACTTTTCAAAATTTGATATCAATTATAGTAGTTTTTTTCCCCCTAAAAACTGCAAAATTTTATAAGTTCGTCCACCCAACGTCAGATTGAACAAGGCAACAATCGACCAGCAGAGATTATTTTGAAAAATAACGTTAATTTTTGGCAATACGTCTACTTTTTTTATCCGAATAGATATCAACGCCATTAACATCAGAGAGAGCAGGCCTAGAGACCCAATCAACTTCTGTGCACATTACCATGCTTTGATTTGGGGGCATGGTTCCGCAACAAAGTTTTGCTCCTCGGTTCTTGGAAGTATAAGGGGCCACTATTTCCATGGTATTATAAGAGTAGCCACTTTGTGTATATATTGTCAAAGGTTACGTCTCCAATCCTCCCCACCCATACCCCGAATGATTGGGGACTAGATGGGTTCTGTTATTGTTGTTGTTGCGGAAAAATCCAGATCGAAAATCACCTCAACAGATGAAAACGCAAGCGACATTTATGGTACTTGGATATAAGATAGACAGAGAGCGAGCATACCCATCATGAGGGAGTATACAAGGAGGTAGTTATTCTTGAAGGAGTTGAAAGCAGTGGGTGTATTGCTGATGCGATCTCTGCTAGTTTTGCTGAGCTCCAATGCCAGCACCACCGCCCCGAACCCCCCAAACACCAAGTAGTAGAACAACTCCATTTTTTTCTCAACCCAGATCGAGAGAGAGAGAGAGAGTATGATTATAAGGTCAGGTTAAAAAGCTGGTATGAAAAGTGACTTCTCACCATACAGACAAATGTCCCAACCGTTCACGTTAACAATACATGTGCATATTGACTATTGAGAACCTCGAGTACGATTCGGAGAGAAGAATGAAATGGAAGGCAAACAATAGAGAAAGTATTCGGTGTCCATGGAGTATCTTGTTTGAGTGCAAGCGTGCCAATGTCTCTTAAAAATCTGCGGCAAATGATTAAAAGCGCAAACGCAGATTGAGAAACGAGTACGGAAAGAAAGGCCTAGATTCCATGTGGTCAGCCACGCTAGGAAAACAGGGTTAGTTAACTTGGTAGGATGTCCCTTGCAAAAAAAATCTTTTCTTCTCAAGGGTAAGTGCTAATGAGATGAAATCGCTTCGTATCATTTAATTCATCATTTCAAAACATTTGGCTACTATATCTTAAACGCGCATGTTAGTGTTCAAACATCATTAGATGCCCCAAGACCAACTGTAAAGACATCAATCTCTAATCTTGCAATTAAATGGTCAATTGAGTATCGGTCCAATTCAAGAGCGAGTAACAAGCTCAACAGTCAGCATCATGAGAGGAAAAGAGTGAAAAAGATGACTCTTCAGAATTCAGAAGCTGAAAATCTATATCCCAGAAGAAAAGAACACCACAAATCCACTCACAATAATGAAACCTTCATCCTATCGAATCACAATTTTAATTCCACAACTGTAAGGTAAATAACTTCTAAATTTCAGTTTGTGTTGAATGTCATTCATTGCCTCTGCCATGCAAAATTGGAACGGAAGCATGGCAATCCTCAAATCCTCGAACCATGAAAAAAGGCGGAAGGTAATCAAGATGCAAGCACATCGCTTCCATAGTTCCCTAAAGCTTCAAAGCAGCCTTTGCCATAGCCAGTGCGCCCTCATAACTTTGATTCCCACCAATGAACCCACTCATATGAACGAAAACACAACCTGGGATTCCAGCCACCTTGGACAGTTCATCATCTCTCAAGCCTCGCCATGGAGACGGGAGAGGCTTCCGGCTCTCAAATTTATCAGGGGATACGGCCATCGCCTGCACCCGCCACTGTTTGGCCCTGTCATCCTGAAATTCATGCAGGCATTATAAAATTAGAAATTTTGGAAGTTCTTCTCAAACTAAACTTCCAATTTAGAATTGGTGAAAAATAAAATATTTGACTCGGGAGAGGGAAAAAAAAAAACATGCGTGGGTTTAGGAAGTCATGTAGTTACATGTTTTTTTCATGGGGGATATCATGGTACATAAAGAAGAAAGAAAAGGGAAACTAGAAGAACCTATCCAAAAAGAGAACAAAAAAACAAATGTTAAGGGTTAATAGCCACTTGAGTCTTCAGGATATTGCTAAACCTCATCTTAAAGCTTGCATTTTTTTGTACCCTTCCAGATAGGCTAAAATTCCAGCACAAGCTTATGCTTCACCATATCATTACATTACGTTTGACATTTCCAGCCATGTATCATGTATATAACTTGAATCACACTTTGCATGGACAAATTGTCAAACATCAAGTAAGAAGAAATGACAATGGAGAATTTCTTAGTTGCAGCAATTACTTAAACATGGAAAAGCCCATGTCATGCCAAAAAATTCATATCAAGAATGGCTCAAGTTCAAGATGAATACCTGGTAAAGAACATATTTAATGAGTGGGTCAATATTCATCTCCTCCTCAAGCTCAAACAGGTGAAGCTTCCACTGTTAGGCAGAGAAAACAGAACACAGATACGGTGGTGAATTGTTATAAACATAGCTGGCAGATATTTGGAAAGCATTATTGAGCATGTTGGTTGATGGATATTAAGCAAGATTATGCTATATCACTTTTCCTAGCTGCATGACTTTGTTCAGGTTTAGAAGGAAAGTAGTAGTGACAGGGCACCTTGTGTACAGTAGCAATAAGTAACAAATAACATTGGATGAAGTAAAACTTCAAAGAACTTCCAGAACTGTACCAGCAATAGAATTCCTGCCCTAAACTATAAATGAACAATATACTTCCTTTATTACGCTATAAGCTACTAAATTGAACAGTTGAGAAACCTTTTCTACCTTAAATGAATGAGCATTGAAGGGAAATTCCTTCCACTAAACTACTGAAGCCTAGTTTGCAATCCATTTTAAGTCAAATACTTACCCAAGCCCCCGCAACACACTCCCAGGTTCTTTGTTCTTTACAAAATACATCATTTACCAAAAATATAGGAAATATAAATACAATAACTCTCATATTTTCCAAATTCGATTCGTCCTTGTTTGCCACATTTTAACCATTCAGGTATCAGCTCTTTGCTATCAACTTGTCTATGATTATATCAACACAACTAGCTAGTCACCAGAGAACTAGGCAATAACATAGTAACAGCCATGGGAAACTTCTTAATTTCACTCAAGTAAGAATACAAACATCACTCCAAGAAATTAGCTACAATATCAACTAGCTAAGACAAAAGCTGATAAGGAAGATAAAGAGAAATAAGGCGGTGGAGGCATCACAAATGGAAACTTACTGGGCAAAATCTATCCAACACCATAATTTCTCCACTGGGATCAATATCTAGTCTTGCTGCAAGACACTCCAAAACAATCGAGCGTGCTGGTAACCATGACTTCGCATGAAACCTTAAACTCTTCAGAAAGAAATGACAGGAATTAATCAGATACATATATAAAATGACGACCCATCAACCCTTAAACGTATAGACGTTAATTGAAACAAACGACAGTTTTGGATTTAAAGAATATCTCACATCCAAAAACTCACTGCCAGCCAAAGCCATTGCCCGTTGAAACGCTTCATTCTCCTTCTCAGGCGACTGATCCAGGTCCATCCAATCCAAATTCAATCTTCCAACTCTTGAAGACAAATGGGTGTTATTCACATATCTTGGAGGCTGTTCTGTGTCGAATTGATTAATTCCGTTGTCAATGGCATCAATTGCCTGTGACAAGCAAACAAGAAAAATATAAACTATTGGTCGATGCTAGCAAGTACACATAAAATACGGCTTCAATTATGTCATTGCAAATTGCAAAAAGAGAAAAACCAGTGAATGGAACAAATAAAATTATAAAATAAAGCTAGAAAGTATGCCTTGGTAAGTTCCACCATAATAGGCCGCGGAGTGTACACCTAATTCTCAAACTATATTCAAGAAATGCTCTTTAAGCCCTGCACCAAAGCTGAAATCCATCCTGATATCCTCAATATAATGACTTTTATAAGTATTGCTCTAAACTTCTCTTAAGACCCTTTTGTCTCTCTTTTAGCTCATCATAATCTTTCACTTGTATAATCAAACATCATTTTACCTCCCCTAGTTTATGATTTCTGTTAAAGCATCTAACTCAAAAACCAATTGGCAATGAGTGGAGAAGCTGCCGAGGCTCATATAATAGCTTTGGAGGAGATAATTAACTGATGTGGGACAAGCTCTAACAATTTCCTTCCTCATATAGACAGGAGTAACCAAAGAAAGATTTCTTGTCCCCATTTTATAGGCCTGCCGTCTTTGCACCCCACCCTTCCAAGCCAAGATGATGGTGGGATGTCCTATTCTTTTGGTACCGCTATCAATATTCTTCATGAACTAAGCTAGCAGTTACCCTTGATAAAAAATACTACTTTTGAATGGTTACATTGGTTATGTTTTAAACAGAACCTCTGCCGAATGAGATGTTAGCTCACGTTACATGTGTTTTCTTCCTTTTCTTTTTTATATCCAAATGTTTGAATACTTTTATCTCATCTACACAATAACTGGAAGCATTAAAAGGTTGACAAAAGCAGAAAGAAGCACAAGGAGATGTGCAAAGTTCAGTACCTCCATGAAACTTTTATAAATAGCTAAAAATAACCTATGCACATCTGGATGCCCCTCGTCAAGCTGAAGCTCCTTTGCAATTATCTCCATCCCATAGTGCTAAAATAAAAAGGAAATAAATTAGATAGCATGGAAGCTGACACAACAAAACTCTGTGTTCATATCTCCACAGACACTATGGTTAGACATTAAAGGCTATATAGCAACAAGAATGCGATAAATGAAAGCTTACCCGACCTCTCATTCAGCCCCTCTGGATGGTAAGAAAAGGAGAGGACAGAAAATAAATGACAGGAGAATACTTGTTCGGACGAATTAAACATGTGAGAATTGATGAGAACGGAAAAGAATTTAAGGTTTTTATTGTTCTATTTGCCAAAATAGTGAGATCTGATGAAAAACTCCAGTCATTTGTTTTCTTACCCTTTCTCACTTACCCGATTAAGGGATTTGATAAGAAACTAAAAGAAAGGATTAGAGTTTCTAGCCAAATCACTCATTTGGATTGAGTACTTTGGTGAGAAATGGAGAGAAAAGTAGCTCCTTCCACTTTCTTATCATTCCCTTTCTCACAACCCAAAGGAGCTGTTTAAAGTGAACAGGGCAATTATAAGCAAATTATAAAGATTGCTGAAACCGAACCGTATGACAAGAAGTTTGCTTTTTTTACCTTGTAAATAAGACCGGCACTACTGAGCTTAGTTTTGAAACCATGTCCAAAAACCTCTTCAAACCCTTTCTGGTGATGGTCGTAGCGTTCTCGACTCGGATCATATACTCCCCCAACATCAAGCACCGCATCTAGGGTTTCCAGAACCTACATTTCATCTCTTATTTACACCAACTAATTTCACACACACAGATACATAACTATTGTGAACATCAGTTTTCAGGCTGCCTCACATTTTTTCTTCCCAAACTACCTTTTAACTAGCTATATAAAGAAACTACCAAGAAAATAAAAAATAAGGGTAAAAACTAGCGCCCCAAATTTCTCCTCCCTCCTTTTTCACTTTCACATCCCAGATTTCGTTACAGATTACTTTCCATCCTTCGCAGAACACTATCCCGGGCGTCTAATACATATATGCATAAGCGGGTATATTACCTGAGGGTCTCTGGTTCGGACGACTTCGGCGGCGGAGAACTTGTCGGTGAGGCGAATCATGAAGCAGCCCAGGGCTTCGTCGCAGTGGAAGCTTCCGTTGTGAGTGCCGACGACTCGCTGCTGAGTGGGGAAGCCAGATGAGAAATCAGAAACCCTAGCTTTTTTGGCCATGGCTAGAGAGAGAGCGAGGGGTTTGCGGTGGAAGGTGAAGAGCTTCTGGTTCAGCCCTCTTGCTACTCTGAACATGCCTTTCTGGTTATGTGACAGTTAAAAGGCCAGTTTTTAGGGTTTATCTGAGACGACTATTGGAAGCGGATAAATTCTCTTTTTTTGGGTTAAGTGGTGGATAGATTTATGGGAGAAATTGTTGGGTGCCGGTACCACACACCGTCACATTTGGACGGTTTAGATTTTAAAAAGGGAAAAATAGGAGGGAGAAAAAAAAAATCTGCAGTTCAAAACACGTTTGGAAGGTTCGGATCGCCGACGGGTATCGCCATGTGGTACCCGCTCGGAACCAAAAAAACTTCTCGATTTATGGGTATAAGGAAACAACAATGCTACCACCACCCATAAACACTTGCGCACGCTCGCTTGGAATAGGAATGGGTCTCACTCACATTCCACCGAAATCCTAATTGATAATTGACAAGGAAAAATTGAAATCCCTAATTGGAATTTTTTTTTTTAATCCTCAGAAACTGCATATCCTAATTGCAAGTTGTTTTCAATTTTTATCCTCATCCAAGCGAAGCATGGTTTGCGCGGCTCTGGTGCGAAAACTTGGAAAGTTAGGCCTCCCGATTGATTATTATCTCCTCTTGGGTAATCGACTTTTTTGATGTCTTATGTATTCATTGCAATGGTTAGAATAAAAGCTCTACCATTTTGAACAAAAAAAAAATTAAGTCAAATCCAATAATTTATTAGGACTGGTAATAATATGGCAAATGCTAAAAATTACTCTTCTTTGGGTTGTAAATATAGATGTAAAGCACATATCTACCGGGGGTACTGCCCTCAACACCATATAGTCACAAGAGCCCTTATGTCGGGCCCAAACTAATGTTCACCATGTATCACACGTATTAAAGAGTATATTTAACTCCACTAATTTTAATATGGAGATTCAAATCCAATAATTGACTGAGAAACTCAAGCACGAGAATTAAACTTTGCTTGGGGCTGATAAAAAAAGAAGAAGAAGAACTAATTGCTTGGTGGTTGCTCCTAATTTCTAGAAAGTCGAATAAAAATAGAAAGACATTTATATGAATAACATACCGAAAGTACATTGATTGCCGTAAAATGCATTGATATCCTTGAAAATGTATTTGTATCGGAAATGTCTATCGAAAAATCTAATTATTTGACTTTATACGAATGGTATGGCAAAATCGATTGAAAACATGAGATAAAACATCATTTATATCGAGATTAGTTGTGAAAACTAAAAAGGCCATAAACACGTTTTGCAAAACGAAGAAGAACATAAATTCAAGTATTTTTTTTCTTCTTGTAGTTTTACTCCCTTCTGAATGTGATCCAACGGGTGATTTTACTACATACCACAGCTGTTTTGTACTTAATCTGCCAATATCACTTTTTGGTACAAGAGATCATCTCAATTATGTAACCAATCTCAAACCCCAAATCAGTATTTCCACATTATCACAGCAGATACAAAATTTTTACACAAACACAAAAATACAATACATTACGCCAAGAAACACAAGCTCAGGCAATAATACTATAAGTTACAGCTTATGTTATGCTTACACATAGATACATAATGGTTTCTGTAAATACAAACTAAACACCTCCCAATGACCACCACCATTTTCATGGCCGCTTCTTGAAGCGCTATCAGCAGCCAAATGGGGAGAAACTATGATGACTCTGGACAAGGAGAAGCTGTTTTCTGATTCGCCTTCATAAATAATGAACAGCGCTTGCACATGCAGCTGATTATTCAGCTTATCTGTATGCCGAGGCTGGAATCTTCGATAGAAAGTATATTCAACACAGCTGAGGAAAGGCACGATTCCGGAAACACGAAAGCCAGCCCATCTCTTTCTATTTAATTAACAGGAAGATGAAATTACGAGGGGAAAGGAACAAAAGGAAAGGAATGCACAACTTAGAAGGGAAGATGAAGTTTACAAAAGAATGACTTCTGCAGAAGTAAGTTCATACCAGAATATACACGGTGATCTGACTTCACACTTTTGCCAAAATTGATTGGCAATCAAGAATCTCCTTCTCTTCTATACCCATCTTCCTCCAGGATAGATGCATCATTTAGCCGTTGTTGCAACTGGAAAAACCATCAGAGTACAAAAGTAAGACAGTCAACCATTATCGCAATACCAGCAACCCAGATTATCCTCCTTCACAAATAAGGATTCAGTAACCCAACCCAAGTAAACGACCATTACGGTTCACTAAAAACTACAGAACTCTCAAAGCAACTCACTTGTGTGTATTTTGATTTTTCAGCATTCAACTCTTCAGTCAAGTTAATCATCCTACCATGAGAAGCGGGAAGTGTATAAGCTTCCTATGGAAAGTCAAAAAGATTGAAAGCAAAAATTGACACTTGAATCTTACTATCTTTTAATTTGACTAACCTAGCTTTAAGCTCAGAAATCTTCATAAGAAGTGATCGTTCCCTATCAGAAGCTGTTGATTCGGCCTGTGAAATAACAAAAAAAAAAAAACTCAATGCTTCAAATTGATTACGAAATTCCAAGTCCTACTGGCTACATAGGGGAAAAAAGTTTTTAAGGGTCCATTTACATACAAAATCTCTTACAAATTATAGTATTAACCATGAAAATATCGATTATTTAAGCAAAAAAGAGCAGCTGTACTGGAGATGAGAATCCCAGAAACAACCAACGACATGAATATTTTCTCTATGGTTTCATCCCAACAAAGGCGAGAAATAACAAAATGCATAAAGGGTGAGAAATGAAGAAATGTGAACCCTACCACTTGGATACCTCATGAGGATATGCTATCATACTCATCAAAGACCACCGATCAAAAAAAAACTACTACTCATCAAAGACCAGTTCAAATGATGGCACACATGGATGCAAGAAACAACAGAACAAAGCAAGCGTTGCTAAACAAATAATCAACAATTGAAGTAAACAGAAAATGTATACAGGACAGACTATAACCATCAGAAGTTTCAATAACAATGACACTAAAAATTTACCACCGGTACTGAAAGGAAGTATTACAGACGTCACCTTGCTAGTTGCTACTACCACCTCAAGGGAAAAATGAGGTAGGAAGCTCACCTTTTATGAGAGAGTCAAAGACTGAACCAAGGATTTAACTTTGCATTCATGGAGAAATACAGATGTGTGACCAAAAAGACCGTCCGAAGAACATACAAATTATGCACTGAATTGAATGTAAGCCAGAATATGGAAAATGCACTTACAATCCCATTGTTCTCTGAACTGCGAGGTAATGAAGGGAACTTTTCATTTTGCGAACCTGTAAAAAACACAAGGAAATCCAATGTGACTTACTGAGACGCTCTTCAACTGAGCCAAAAAAACAAAAAAGAATCCTCCACTCACCCTCTGCTACCTCAGTAGGTTGCAAGCTATTCAACAAGGTCATAATGAGATCCTGGTATGACAGTAGCAATTGCAACATGAGAGTCATTCGTTCCGAAATTCCAGTAATTCAATGCAACTTAATCTAGATCCGGTTTGGCCTAATAAAAAAGCTTGATATTTTTGTCTCTATTCAAATTTTTTTTCATGTGTTAGTTTTGCGTCCATTTTTTTTTTTGTGGATTATTGGTTCGCCTCGACGAGAGGAATCTAAAAGTCAAAAACAACGATCAAAATCTTTAAAAAATTCACAAAAAGGCAAAAATAATCCAAAAAGTATTGTTAATAAGTTCACTAAAGATAAAAATAATCCAAAACATATAGACTTTTTGAATTATTTTTGTCTTCATACAAAAAATTGTTAATGTGGATAATAATTTTTTACTTTTTTAGATTCCTCTCATTGAGACAAACCAATAATCCACAAAATATTGATGCAACTTTAACAAATGCGAAGAAAATTTGAATACTGACAAAAATAATCCAGCTTTTTTACTAGGCCAAACTGAGCATTAAAGACTCAACTTTAGAACCAAAAAAAAATTGAAGTAATTCTGCCTAACCTGTTGAATAGATGTCTGCTGGAAAAGGTTTTGAAGGTGGGGCATGATAAGTGATGCAGGAACATTACCGTTGCATATTTCCTTAGGTTGCTGGACAATAGGCTGAAAAATAATAAAAATATTATATCTCGCACGTCGTGTAACATTGGAAGGCAACGTTGATTCTGCTGGTAGGCAGTTAGGTAACTATTGACCAGAATGACATAAAATCATGTTACTTAATTATATACACAGAAGTTCCTTTTAACTATTTAGAATAGTGAATAGGCTGCTCTCACGCTATTTAATTACGTACAGATGATCTTACACCTGTGTACATGAATAGTTGAATACGGATGCAAACACGAGAAACATCCCTTACGAATATATTTTCATTCTCTGTAAGTACTATGTGGTTTTCTCAAGAGATCGTACAAATAAAGAAGAAAAAGTTGGTTTCACAATACAATAACTTTGAATTCATTCTGAGAGCTATATCATTTACAAATCTAAGAGGTCCGTACACAAACCATTTGTTTTGAATCAACTATCCAGTCTCCGCAAACACTAGCAGACTTCTTTAGCTGTGAATCCTGGTAATCAGACAATTATAACATCAAGACTGTAAAATCATATTTTAGTTATACAGCAGAATGACTCGACATTGGCCGCCTCACCTGTGCCGATCGTCGAGGAACTGTACATAGTGGAATATCCTACAAAACAAATAAAGTTAGCAGACGTAGTAAGAAAACACAAGAGTACAAAAGCAAAAACAAAAACAATATAGAGCTCTACCTTTACAAGATCTACATTTTCTGAAGTTACTGAGAATCGTCCTTTTATTTGCACCAGATTGGCCTTTGACTTGTCATCCAAAGAATCTCTAAACCCTATAAGCGATAGATGAAAAAAGAATGATTGACTTCAATCTTACATGCAAGTTTATTATTTTTCTTTTATTTGCACCAGAGCAAGTATCAAGGGGGCATACCCTCCTGTTAACAAACAAAATATTCAAAACAAAAGGTGAAAGGCACTAATAAGGCTGATGTGGATCAAATCCATAGCGGGGAATGTACCAACTTTCACAAAGCGAAAAATTAAGGCTGGAAGCGTTAATAAGACAAAATGAAGAGACTGCTAATCCAATATCAAACAGGAATTGATCCAGCAAGCAATTAGGACTCTAGGAGTCCCTGCAAGAGGTAGTAAACCATGGCTGCCCAAGCAACTTCCTCACAACATTTTGAAAGGACTTGCTAACAACTTACCAGAAGCGGTTGGACTGCTTTCAAAAACACATTGCACAAAACAAATGCATGCAGTCCGCAAAATGATAGCCGCTTTAACAGTAATAATAGTAGCAGTAAAAGCGCTGGTGCTATGTCTTTACTCTAAACACAGAAATTCATTACCTCCAGAAGATTTTATGGGTGCTGATAAACTGTTTGCTGAAGCTCGGTTTGGAAGCACTAATGGACCACTAAAGCTGGGTGCTCTTCGTACCTCGCGCATAGGTCTTTCAGCTAACTGTTGATTTTCATTCTCACCCCTGATAATAATAAAACATAACCGGACCAAAATTACACTCTGGCAGGACCATATAGAAGTATCAATTGGTAAAAGCTAATGTAGTAGCAAACATTCGAATGATGCAGGCGGATCAGTATACATAGAAGTAAGTTTTCAATTGCAGAATACGTGCAAGGGAGAAAAAGATAAATTTACCCAAAAAGAAAATTTATTGACCCAAAAAGGACAAATGGAAGAACAAAGAATTGGCCTCCAAACCAAGCAAAAAGAGATTAGCTTTGCTATCTTTACCAAAGTACTAGCAGGTTTTAGCATCAAAAAAGTACCACATTCATCTTTACAAGAGATTAACTAGCACACACGTGATCAAAACTTGCTTTTTATCTTCTAAACCCATAAAACCCAACATAATACCTAAGAGTAGTAGTACCAAACTTGTGATGATACCTATTTTGTATCTTTTGCAACCCAACCTGTTATACAAAGCTCTAGTAACAAGTCACTATTTTTTCTTAGTTTTCATATGGACAGAAAATTTGCAGAGAGCATGGATCAATTCTGCATTTGAAGCTGTTTCCAACGAGAATTATAAGGAAGCTAAAATAATTTGGGGCCAACATAATAAAGAGAAAGAAAATGATTACAACCTCTTCTCTCCAACTCCCACCTCGGGAAAAACAAAATGTAACTTCATCGCAGTTTCCCTCTCCCTAGTAGCTTACATCAATTAGGATGTGCTCCAATATATAAGCGAGCTTTTTCAATGAAAGCAAGCTAAGAATAGTTTCATCACAACACTAAATTTCAGACTAAAGTGAATACACAGATTAGTAGAGTGATTCATCTGATGTCACGTATGAGAACAGTTTGTGCTTGCTCTTATTTCAACAATGATTAAACCAAGAAATCAAAACCGTATAGAGAGATGAATCAAGAAATAAACTAGGATGAACCTTTCAGAGCTACGCCCCCTTTCTGATTTTGAATGATTTAGCACAATACCGGGCACAAGTGGCCCACTTTGAGTCTGGCGACTATTACCAGCTAAAGTTTTAATCTTCGCTAGTACAGGATCCTTCTCGGGGTGTGATGGTGGTAACTCGGTTCTTGATGCATTTTTCTCCAGTTCAACTTTACCTTGGTAGTCAGACTCAAGTATATCCCTTTCTGGAGTTTTTTCCTTATTGCTTGAACACTCAGCCGGAGGAAAAACAACGCCACTTGTTTGTTCACTGAAACAATAGTACGTAAAGAAGGAAAAGAGAAAACAGATAATAAGAAAAGCCAAAAAAATAACAAGTATACACAAATATGTTGGACATGGAAATAACCGTACTTCTTAACTTTCAGTAATTATGAATACTAGTCAACAGTTGTGCAATTGAAAAAAACAAATCGTGTTGGATTTTTCTTTGAAATGGCATAATAATCTGGAAAACTATCTCAACCCATGGAACTAAAATCCATAATGTGCCCCGTTTAGGGAAGTTTTGCTTTAGAGTCCATTGTCATCCGGACTATATTATGGAATCAGTCCACAATGAATACTAATAGAGAACACCATCACTAACTTTGATAGCAATTACAAAAACTGCATGTTTGATGTAAAACTATGCCGTCCTCTTGGAAAAAAACAACCATTTAGAGTGCAATAGTTGAAACCAAAATGAATTATCAATGCTGTTAAAAAGCCATAATACCTGTAAATAACTTCATTTGTGGAAACTGCTTTCCCCAAACTGATTCTTGAGTAAGATGTATTCTGCCAATCATAACAAGCAGTTTATAAGCTATGTTTCCTTCAGAATGCAATATCTTCGAGGGAGAAATTATCGCTATGAAGTAATGCGAATGACCACAATTTGGATAACTTGTGAAGCTTTTCATTCAGATAAAAGTTTATAAAGATACGAAGCAATTTGACAACCTTACTATTAACAATTTGTTTCATGCTTTCATCATCTTCCCTGATTTCTTGCATTTCGTCATCATCATGCACCTGGCAGAGCAAGAGAAGGATTAGTTAAGATTCACTACATTCTGTTTGAGAAGCTAATTCACAGGATGATCATCTGATCATCATCTTTGCGTCAGGTATCTGGCTGATCATTTCGAGCTAAGTATTTGAAATTTACCAAGGATGCTTGGGCTTTTAAATCCTCAATATCGAAGTTCCAAGCACTAACCCCTCGCTGGTACTCACTCTGATGAGGAAACGGGAGAAAATATGAATCCAGAAGAAATGTACAAAAACAGAACACAAATGACAAGATCAGATGCCCACAATTACATTCAATATGAAAAGTTTTCTGTTTGACGCCATGCAGATACTCATTGACACAATTATAACTCACCAATTTCGATGAAAAATTCCACAATACTACAATAGGCTACTTTTTTAGCAAGGTACAGCTAATGTCGAATTCCACTTATTCAACCCCCTTTTGTTTCCAATAAGCGCCTGATGAAGAGAGCAGCTGATCATTCAAGCTGACTTCCGATTTTCCTATGACCTCTAAACATATGCTTGTCAGTTGCCGGACTAAGTTCCAACATCTCTCAAAACCAATAGGAGTTGGGAAGGGCTAAGTTATGTTTTTTATGGTGTTTTGACACCGCACCAACGGGTCTAGTTTTAGAGTGGTTGTTTGATTTACACCCATCCAGACTATGACACCACTAGTCGGACCAAGTTCCATCATCTCCCCTAAATCTGATTTGTGTTCGGAAGGGCTTTGGTTATTTGATTTATGGAATTTTGACATCGCACTCACACAGCTGTTTAAAGTGGTTGCAGGCAGAGAGATTTCGTACAACAAAACTTGTGTTCGAATACAAGGGGTGAGATGATTGCATCACTGGAACCCAACTCATTAATTCCAAGAAATATCTCTAACCTGTGATATTGCTTCTTGTTCTGCTGAAGGCATTTTCTTCAGTGCTAGCTGTGCAGCGTCTTTAAGCTGAAATACCCTTAGAAGTCCATTAAAAAGGCATGACAAGAAAAGTAAAAGCAAGTCCTGTGCCAGGGGAAATAGGACCACATACCTGGAGGGCTTTTACACGATTCCACAGTGGTGGCAAGTCAGCAAACAGCTTCTTAACAGAAAGCTCTGGAGGCTTGGCAGTTTTGAAAAAGGAGTGTTTTAACAATTTTTCTGCGGTCGGCCTCTTCGTCTGATCTTTCACCAAGCACATTGCAACCATTTCTTTAAAAGACTGCACAAGACAATTGTTTCATCAATTTTACGTTATTATATCCCTTGGGGAATGAACAACATATGGCTGCCCCAAAACTGTTAATCAGCCTAATGAGCAATGATACCTTAGAGAACTTTTTATCTCGGTCATAATCAAGTCCAGGAGGGGCATTCTGTATGGTCATTAGAAGGACCTATGGCAGGGGACAGGAAGTAAAAGATAAGTCAGAGTATAGCATCTATGTGAACATTATGTAGTTGCCAAATAAATAGGCATATACCTTCATTGGGGGATACTTTGAAAAGGGTGCATGACCATGAGCCAATTCCAATGCAGTAATCCCAAAAGACCAAATATCAGCCCTTTAAAACAACACACAGGAACAAAATTAGCACCTGTGTCCTAAACATGTTTGCCATGCAACATAGTATTGAATATTGATCTATGAAGCACGGGTACTCCAAAAATATTACCATGAGTGCTGGGTACCGGTATGGCAAAACATGAACCCGGGATGGCGCAAAACATAACCAATATGTTTTGCATATTTGGGTATGGCAGTGGTACTCCATGGGAAGGGGAATGGGTCATTGGTGGGTACGGTTCTGCTACTGCTGTTTTTCTTTCTTTCTTTTTTTAAATCTTGTTGTACTAGATGCTTAATATACAATGAAAACATTTGTTTTCTTCAATCCTAAATTCTTGCTTTGTCTATCTATTCTTACTATACTTCGATGTTTTCCAGAAAGACCTGGTTTTAGAGCACCCAAAAGAAAAGACAGCATAAGCATAGAAAGCATAAGTTTAAGTTTAATGGGTGACAGTTTTACAAGTATGAATCAGAATGCCATGCTTCTCTTAGGAATTACATGTGGAAATAAAAAAGAGAAAACAGAAAGAGGAGGATACTAGATATATTCAACGCTTATTAAGCACCTTTTCCAGAAATTTTTTATTTTTTTTTTAAAAGACCTTTTCCAGATTATGTTGCAGAAAAACACACACACATACACAGAGAGAGTAAGAATGGGGACTGCAGAATTAAATTGAGAACATTATATCTACAATATAGTACAGATGACCCAACTTGGGTTTTTTGTGATATACTAAGCCCACCAAATGGCTCAGAGGCTTGAGTTATTTAGATCTGGTTTGGCCAATTAAAACCACATTGGTAAAGGAGGAAGGAATTGCAGCCATTAGAGTGTCTCCAACGGCATAACCAAAACCAAAAAATTTCTTAAGTTAACAATGTTGGTCGAAAATGATATATAGCTCACAACGGTATAACCAAATTTAGCAACACCTTAACCAATAACCAAATTTTGGCCTTTGGATAAGCAAAACCAGAAACATTTTCTCTTTAGATAACCAAATTTAATGGAGACCACACTCTCTCTTTCCTTTCTCTCTCTCTGTCTCTCCTTCCATCACTATCAAAGTTTCAATGGACCCACCCGCTTACATTTATTTCCAACTTTCTCTATCTCTCTCTACTAAAAATGAGTTTTTGATTATGGACCATTGTGGAACTTCACATTGTTAGTCTTAGCAACCTTTTAAATAAATAACCAAAAAAATGACGTGGCAAATTTTGATTATCCAATTTTAGTTATGCCATTCGAGATACCCTTAGATATGGTTTCTCTGCAAGGAGTTAGCAGCGAAGAAATCTGGGTTTCTCTTCCCTGAATTGACTCGAACCATGCCTAGGCTTCAATCGCATAAGTTACCTCATTAGGAACTGTCAAACATTTAGTGAAAACAATAATTTTTCTTTAAAAAAAAAAAACAAACATACCGAGTGAAGTACCCATCCCCGCACACATGACGTACCTCTACCGTACCCAAATACTAAGATGTATTGGTTAAGTTTTTGTCGTACCATAGCCATACCCGTGTACAGGTTCAGAGCTTTAAAAGTACTCACTTGAAATCATATCCGCTTCCAGGCTGCAACACCTCTGGTGCCATCCTATAAAATTAGAGACAAATTAAAACTCACTCATCTGCTTCGGTAAGTAACTATAGTTCTCACATACATTAAATGCCAAAAGGTCAACGTTTCTACATCGACAACTCAAAAAGAAAAGAAAAAAGTAGTCAAAACGAGAGAGAGAGAGAGAGAGAGAGAGAGAGAGAGAGAGAGAGATCACCAGCATGGAGTTCCTACAAAAGTATTTCTTGAACGTTGCCTATCACCTTTGTCAAACATGCAAGCTGAAACACCAAAGTCAGCAAGCTTTACCACCCCATTACTATCAAGTAGTATATTTCCAGCCTGCAACAAGAAATATTCAACAAACCAAATTGCAACCTAACGAACCTACGAAGTTTGAGAAGGAAAGAAGACAAACGGAAAAAAATGAAAAAAAAACAACAAACATCTTTAGATTTGACCAACCTTAACATCACGATGGATATGCCCATGCTCATGCAGGTACTCCAAAGCCTTTAGAGTTTCTTTGAGGATTGAACCAATAGCAGACTCTTCAAATCCATCTGGATATGCTATCTTCATAAGGTGCAGACAAGACCCCTCAGCCATGAATGGCATGACCACCCAAAGGTTTCGGTCCACAACAAATGAGCAATATGCCCTAATTACATTGGGATGATCTATCAAACTCATTGTTTGGGCCTCCCTACGAATGTCATCCTGCAAAATAGCAGAGGCCTTTTCATAAAAAACTAAGGGTAAACATAGTTCGCTACGGGCATCAGAAGAGGTCATAACCAGTATTTGCTGAATAGATTCATTTATGCTAGACCTGAACTCTGGACGATATAGGAAGTAGGAGGAAAAAGGGGAAAGAAACACTCAATAATGCTGTTTCAAAACAAGAAAAATTGACAGCATAAAATGGGTACCAAAAGCAAAGTAGCTAAACGGGGGGGGGGGGGGGGGGGGGGGGGGGGGGGGGGGGGGGGGGTGTGGGGGGGGGGGGGGGGGGTTGTGTGGGGGTGGGGGAAAGAAGAGGTAACATAAATGCAGTACAATTACTAAGCATAAAATGTAAACAAGCTATTGAAATCGGAAATTCAGAGAGATAATGCAACGAATTTACTAGATGGGGGATACAATGGATACATTTATATGGCTGTGATTATTCAAACTGGAACAACCTTAATAGCGCAATAAAGTGATTGTCTAAACCACTCAATCGATACTCATAATTTCTCAATGCAACATCTTCCTCATATATAGTGTTCAATTGAGAAGGAATCCATGGTCAGCATATTGCTTATTGTGGCTGTCTCTCTAATGAGTCACCAAGAAATAGGAAAGCCCCATAAACTACGATAGTTCTCAATGTTTGATGCAAGGTCGAATTCTGAACCTTGAAACTTTACGCAATAAGGCTGTACTCACCACCCTAGATTCCACATTTTTTGTGAAACCTGTAAGCCTTTAGACCATTAAACCTTTTTTGGAGATACAAACCCCCATGCAAAGATCTTTCGGGTTACTGCCACGATGCCACCTTGACATTTTTCCTTCCCTTCCCTTACCAAAACCATGGCCAATCCCATCAAGGTGGAAAAGAGACTAGAGGTTATACATTGTCAACATGTTGGTACTGTACTAATGGAAAAAAATAAGATACACCACAAACGGGTGGAAAGAAGAGTTGGCAATTTTATTAATCCATCCCCTTGGTGTCGAGGAAGATGTATTATGGTGTATGTGCGACTCGTTTAGGTCATGGGCTGGGACAAAAGAAAGAAAACTAATCTCCCAGTCTCAATAATCAGTACTAATTTATAGGATAATATGGAATAAGCCCAATCAATATAGGAAAATGAGAAAATCCAGGATATCCCTCCAATGTAAGAAATTCATGGTTTCCATTGGTGACAATCCAATCACCTCAAATTCAATATGAGAAAAAATTCCCCATTGATATTAAATGATTATGGGAAAAATCCGATGTTTAAAGCAGAAAGATTAGACTCCCCTCTTGCAAGAATGGATTAACAAGGTCAGCTACCCAGCTAACCTTCATAATTAAACACTGTTACTACATAGGTAGATCTTATTGTGAAAGACCTCACAAAGTTTTGCCGGCATCCAATCCTTGCCTTTTAGTAGTATTCAGGCAGCAGAACAAATGAATTTAGTGACAATGGCATACGTATTTAGAATTTGCTACTTGTAATCCTGTTGCTTCCTCTAAAATTATGCCCCTTTTGTCACCACATGCATTTATTTGACACTTGGAAAACACAATCAATGCTCTCGCACTCTCCAATCCACAATGTGAAAGTTTAATGCTTCGTTATGGAGTACTTAAATAAATCAATACACTCGATGTCATAGCAAAGAGCTGATTGGGAGTTCCAAACATGTCTAAATAAAAACCAGACTAAGGGTGCGTTTCCGCTAAACTTAATGGACTAAAGGCTAATAGCAACAGTCAAATTGTTTCCACTAAATAGTATTTTAGTTGATGCACGTGAGAACAAAAGCCGAGAAATCCATGAAAACATGGCTTTAGTCCATTTAGGTTAGCGGAAATGCACCCAAAAATCCAGCAATTCACCGATCCAATGCTGCAATAGAAAGCTAAACAACCTCAACATCCACTAGAACAACAAGTCGAGGAGATTTATCCTAATTCCCCTAGTTTGACTTCCTCAATCGAAACTACCGAACCAAAACCGAAATCGAAGATGCCAAGTCAAGCAGTCACGAATACCCCACCAAAAGCTCACACAAACTCATCAAATTCAAATCACACCAAACCTCTCAATCCAATCACCGCCAAAACCGCTTCACGTAACCTCAGCAAATTCAGCTTAAACAGCGACGCCGATTGCGCGCAAACGACAGCACATACAAGTACACTACGATAAAGCAGCGGAAACAAATGAGATGAAAAAGATTCGAATCTACGGACCAGGTTGCTGTTGCAGCGGTCGAGATCCAAGCACTTGACGGCCACGACTTCGTTGAAAGGGAGATAGATCGCTCGATACACGGTCGCGCTCGCGCCGTACCCGACCTCTTCTAGAAGCTTGTAGTCGTTGGGAGCCACCGAGTAACTCCTCCCGCCGCCGCCGGTGCCCATCCTCCCCATGGCCGTGAAACCGCTCTGGAAACCGCCAAACGGTGATCGGGAAACGGCTGTTGGATGTTGTAGTTATATCTTATGGACTGGCATGGACTGTATCTGTCCGTGTTGAATTGGGATTTTTTCTTTTTTTCTTTTTGGCTTTTTTTAGGAAAAGAATTAAAACAGTGGTCCGATTAATTGGCAGTGTTTTTTGAGATTTGTTTATTTGTTCGGGTGTTTCGGGGATCCGTTGACTACCGTTGGAAGGAATAGGGAAGAAGAGACGGGGATAGTGATTATTCACTAGGACTCAGCGCAGCATTGTCACGTGATGCTCTAAAAGCATTTCCGAAGGAGAAAGCAAAAGTAAAATCAAACCAAACTTGAAGAGCCATATCATTAAAAACACCCTCCAAACGAAGAAGTAAACTTGCTATACCTTTGATGTACCTTCCTCTCTCTCTCTCCAAGTTTGAAAAGTGAAAAATAAGTCTTTAAATTGTCAAGTCGTCAATTCTACTAATATTTTTAATTGATGAATTAATTTATTGTTTTGGCACAGTGGATATCTTTAGAGTCAAAGAAAGAGTAAGATATTTAAATTTGGAGAGCCCATTTCGCACTTAAATAATATAACTCTTCAACTTGTCACATGGGTCACCAAAACACATTTGATGTAAATTTTTGTTTCTTTTCTTAGAGATGCTCTAACGAGGTAGCAGAACCAAAGCTCAACTAAAAATTAAAGAGCCACATAAGCATAACACCTTTCAAGGGGATAGCGAACTTATTATACTATTTTGGTGCAACTCTCTGTGTTCAACTTCAAAGAGAAGGAAAGCAGTATTTAAATTGTCACCTCATCGAGTTCAATCTTTATTATTGGTGAAATATTGATTTCGTGGGCAAAGTGAATCTTTAATAGTAAAAAAAGAAGTGATCAGAAATTAAAATTTGATGAGTTCCTTGGAGTGCCTAAACTCTTCAACTTGCCACATATTTATGTGGGTATCCACTTTGCATAAAATGTGTGGTAAAAAAATTTATAAAGCATCACGTGATGGTACTTCAAGAGCAAGTAATATTAAAATTTTAATGGATGGGATGCTGAAGTAGTGTTTAGTGTCTCTCATGACATTGCCCATATGGTGCCCCAATCCCTCCTACACCAGACATTATTGTGGAATTCAAACATTTTGCATGGATTTCCACCATAGCATGTGATAAAGAAGGGGTCTTGAGCACCACGTGAAGGTGTTAGCGAGCATTGATATTTTCGTGCTGAAATGGAGGAGAAATTTTTGGGTATCGGATGAGTACCACGTGACCATGCTCAAGTGGTACCCGAACAGTCAATCTAAGCCATCAAAAAGTATGTAAGACGATGCAGATTGAAACTCTTTCCATCCTCTCTCCCCACCACTCTCTCTCCAAATTCAAACTGTCCAAAATCGAAATAGGCGGCTCAGATGCACCGACACGTGATACCCACCACCTAAAAATTTCTCGAAGTGGAGAGGTATAGCTCGGTTGTGACGATTCAGACACGTGGGTTACGTAGGCTTGGGACCCACTTGAATAGTTCAATCGGTTAGTGAAGAACATTAGATTTTAAACTTCGGCATTTCGGTCGGCCGGTATTTGGTTGATACGGTCCATACGGATTCGGTACTGTTGGATGTCAATCGATAGAATGAACAGTGCTACACACAGAGCAATCTGTGCACAAATTGTGCACAGATTTTATTGTGGGGCTCACCACAGATTTCACATAAATCATCCGAGCCGTTCATTAAATGTAAAACATTTTTTCAAGGGTCCCCGTAAAAAATAAGCTCAATCCATTGATATAGGTGTTTCATCCAACCATCTAACTTTTCATTCAGATTTTCGGATAATGAAAAGTTATATGATTGGATCGAGCACCTATAGGTATCGGATTGAGATTATTTTTTACGGAGACCCTTGAAAAATGTTTTACATTTAATGAACGACTTGGATGATTTGTGTGGGACCCGTGGTGGGCTCCATAACAAAATATGTGCACAGATTGTATGTGTGTAGACTTTTTGGGCAAAACCCAAAAAAAAAAAAAAGGCTTGAATTTGAGAAACTATGGTGGTTTCATGTAAACTTTATTTTTTTCTTCGTTTTGTGAGATTTATTTGATTTTTTTAATTTTTTTGTTAAATTTGCATTACGTTTTATGGATTAATAATCCGTCTCGATGAGAGGAGTTTAAAAAATAAAAAAATTATGAGCAAAAACAAAAAAAAGTTCACTAACGACAAAAAATGTATCAAACAGTTGTCTTGTTTTTGTTTAAAGTGTTATCTTATATGAATTATTTCAATATTGGTTCATATTTTTATATTTTTCTTATTCGTCTAGTCGAGAGGAATAATCAACTCTAAAAATTACAGCAAAAAAGTTACTAACAGTAAAAAATACTTACCAAAATAAGTTGTGGACTATTATTTGATGTGAGATGTTCGGGAATTAGATGGGATATGATTGGAATGTATTTGTTCTTATTGCATTTTTGGTCTAAAAATAAATCTTTGTATTTCCAAAAAATCAAATCTGAAATGTCTGTTCCATTTTCTGTTGTGATTCATACCTATGGCCGTGATAACACGGAACTTCTGTTTGCCTATGTTAATTTGCTCTCATTTTGGTGAACATGTTATGCTAAGCATTTTTTGCATTTTAATTTCCTATCTCTCTCTTTTTTTTGTTGATTTTTTTTACCAATGAAGTTGTTTATTGCATTTCCTGCCCCTTTATGCTGGATGATTATTTATTGTATGTAGTGGGGTTGTCTCAGTGGTTCGGCGCGGATGCCCAGGCTTTGGAAGTACTTCTCAAGGTGGAGTTCGATTCTCCACATGGTGAGTACTCTAAAATAAGTGGGGGGCCATAACTAGTGTAGTCACGCTAGATCTCCCGGTTGCTTGGGTTACACAGTCAGGTCCATTTAGTGGCCTAGCTGTTATGTGTGTGTTAGTAATATATATCCTAGTTACGTGGTTTGGATGTATATATTTTCTAAAAAATCTGGTGTGTAACATTTTGATTAGCTCGGTTACTCTGCTCCTCTCTCTGTTTTGATGGGCCCTGCTGCTAATATGGAAATATATTTGCTCATTTCATTTTAATCTGCTTTAATTTTCATTCTCCAAGTCCATTAAGTTGGTCAATGTTTCGGAATTGCCATTTTGTTTTGGGAAATGATAATCCCAAAACAGTTTTTGTTGGTGCTAAAACTCCAATGCATGAAAGGCTTGTACCATGTGCATGATACAACACTTTTATGCATCTGAATTTTGGCACTAACAAAAACTGTTTTGGCATTATTACTACCCGTTGTTTTCCGCTACCTTTTTTTTTTGGATAACTCAAGGTTAGTTTTACCGTCTATACCTGTAAACCTATTTGAATGTTGTTTTTTCTAAATTTACTTGTACACAATCTTGGAACGGCTATTCTATCATTCTTCAATATCTCGATATTATAATGGGAGAGTCCCTGTTGTTATTATGGACCAAAAAAAGAAAGAAAGAAACTGGCTCACTTTTTTGTTTCTCAAAAATACCCATTAATTTAAACTGCCCATCTATTAGAAGTGCCGTAAGTTAATGGAATTGTTGAGGACGAATTCGTAAATTGAACAGGGCATTTCCCTCAATCCCACCCAGATTGCCCCCTTACAGTTACGTCAGTTCCAGGGATTGTAGGGTTTCCATTTATGTTCTCTCCTAATACTAATAATTTCATCCCAGTGTAAGATCAATCACCACCCTCCCTAAATAATGTTCAGTTCACAGAGGTCTACGTTTGGGTTTTCGATCTGTTGTTTTGTTCGCTTCTCTCTTTTTTCAGTCTGGTTTGTTTATAAAAGACTGCAAGAATTTAATTGTGAAAATTGCACAAGCATCGTGTGTACTGAACGCTAGTGCAGTCTTATAAAGGTAATGCTAGTGCAATCTTATATTAAAAGGTGAGGTACTGCAGCTGGTGCCTATCAACAATGCTACTCATACAATGATCTAAACACAACGACTTACATAATTTCTCACGTACATGTGGGGCCCACACATAGTAGTGTATGTGGAGCCCACATGTATGTGAGAGGTTGTGTTTGGTATTGTGTTTGAATTATTGTGCGAGTATCATTTTTGTACATTCAAAGAGCATTTCCATTCCACACTCGCTATCTCCATTTTAAAGAGTACGAAGTATGAACCCTGCCTCTCCCACCCATCCTCCAAATCTTCCTCCATTTTCGGATGATAAACTTTGATACTCCATATACAGAAGATGATGCGATGGCGATACTCTATACTTGGAGGATGGAAATTATAAACACGACGAGTATAACTTCTAATTCATCTATTTATTGTTTACCAGTTTAATACCCCTTAAATGATATTTACAATATCTTCTTCGGGCCCGATTTCCCTCACACAAAACTAATCAGAGTTTTATGTACGCAAATGATAGGAGCCATTCAATTCGTTTAAAATAGATTCTCAAGAGTTCTCATAAAAAAATCAACTCATTCGAATATCGATAATTCGTTTTAAAACGGCTCCAATTATTTGCGTGGGACTCCAAAATGGATCCCATAAAAAATTTGTGCCAACTTGTGTGTGAGGGAAACCAACCCCATCTTCAAAATAAGGTGCCGATATATTTGAAATTTCGCAATACGTCCTATTAGTATGTACATGAAGAAAATAACATTTCTACTTGCCATAAAAAAAAAGGGTAAAGAAACGAATATGTCCAACTAATATGAGCCTATAACTTATTCTTCTTCTCCTCATTATTAGGAATCATGAAATAGGTGAACAGCATCTTGAACCAAACCAAGCCTTCTCAGCTCACGCCAACTGCACCATTTACAAAGTGTTAGGTGAACAGCATCTTGAACCAAGCCTTTTGCAGCTCAACCTCCCTTAACAACCATCACATTACTAATGTTCCACCCAATCTCTATATAACATGAACCCCAAATTAACCACAATTCAACAGTCCATTCCTCAACAATAGAACGTCAAAACTGATAATATATACTGTCCATTCAAAAGATGGCTAGCTCCAGGTCCAAGGTCGAAGATGATCAAAGAGCAGGAGCCGAGATCGTGCACGGTTCGGAACAATGCTACCAACACTCCCTGGATCTCCTACAAGAGCTGGGATTCCCCAAAGGAGTCCTTCCCCTGAAAGACCTTGAAGAGTGCGGAAGGGTCCGGGAAACCGGGTTCGTGTGGATGAAGCAGAAGGCCCCGTACGAGCACTTCTTCGAGGGGACCAACACCCGCGTGAGCTACGCCACGGAGGTGACTTCGTACATCGAGAAGGGCAAGATGAAGAAGATGACGGGCGTGAAGAGCAAGCAGCTGTTGCTGTGGGTGCCCATCGTCGAGATGAGCATCGATGATCCCGCGAGCAAGAAGATCTACTTCAAGACCCCGGTGGGGATCGGGAAGTCGTTCCCTGTCAAGTCGTTCATGACCGAGGAGGAAAAACATAAGTTTTTGGAGAATGCAGATTAAGGAATGAGAAAAATGAGTTACTTTTTTCGGGCCTTTTCTGAATTTCGATTGTTTGCAAGTTGATTAATAAGGTGGTTTATTTTCGTCCCTCCACTGCTGGTCGGGCTTCCCATTATTATTGTCTTTGTTTTCCTTTTAATCTGCTTCACTTGTTTCTTTAATTTGGAAACTTGTCGAAGTTTTGATGTCAAAAGTCTTTGTTGAATCTCACTGTCTGTCAAAAGACATGCTTTCATTCCCTTTGTTGCTTCTCACCAAATGGTGGAGGTCACATGATTACAAATTTACAATTCACCTTGGAATTAGATAGATCATGAAACATGAAAGATATGTCAGTCTATTACTTTTAGTGGCGGACCTATGAATTATTCATAGTAGGGGCATAGGGACATATAATCATTTATAACCTTAAAAAATTTCACCGTCAACTATAATCATACACCATTCCAAAAGTTTTTAAACTTATCCACACATATGTATTCTCTGCTAGATTTTTTCATTTGAGTGGTGAAGTGACGAAATACGTTTTTCTAAATTTTGTTTTCATGTTAAGCACTCTTGTTTTTCATATTTCCTAACTTAATAAAAGGATCCAAATTCCCTTGTAAGTGCAATTTGTCCACAAAAATATCTCCCCTCGTCAATCCGAACCGTTCATATGATAAAGCTCATCATATAAATTGTCCATTAAAAAATCTACGTTGATGAGACTTTAAACTGAAACAACTCCATTGAAATACTTTTATTCATAAAAAAACATGGTCTAACCATTTTTCGCATAAATAAAATGTACTTATCAAGTTGTTATCAGTGTCTGATCAACTTGATTTTTTGTGTGGACAAATTATTTGACAATCTCTACGTTATACACGTCTTGAATCATCGGAAAAAGATATATAATTGTGCGAACTGTACTTTGCACCCATAAATTAAACAAGAGAGAACCTTAGTTTTGAAAAAATAATTTGGGAGGGTGTAGAGGCATGTGACCCTTAGTAAGTCCGCCATTGATTACTCTCCATCCTTAAATAAATGTTTGCTACAAAAAGACGTGCAATTTTTCAAAAAAAAAAAAAAAAACCTCTAATCATTTGTAAACTAGTCGAGCCCTAAATGAGCCAAACTTAGCTAATTTTCTTAACGAGCTTGTACAAATGAGATGAGCTTGTAAGTGTTGAGTTCAGCTTGTTTAATTTACGAGCATAAACTCAAGCTCATTACTAAACAAGTCGATCCCATGCGGTGCATCTGGGCTTTTCTCCAGCTGAATAATCACTTCAGATGCACGATGGGGATACTTTTGTGGTTGGGCTTGGACTGAACGTTGGGCTTAAAAGCTTCTTCAACCATTCCCCTTATCAGACCGACCAAAAAGCGTGTCCAAGCCCATCGTCAACGCAAACAGTATTTCCAACGGAAAAATCGCATCCGTCTCTCGGCGGTGGAGCCAGTCGCCGGGTTATGGACTCGTCGCAGAACTCGGCGGCAGCGGCAGCGGCAGCCGTCGCTGGTGGCGGAAACGGTACAATTATATCTCAAAACCGCGACGCCTCAGCCACGAGGGCCTCACAAACGAGCAGCGATCCGAAGCAAAACCTGAGCCAGGTCATAAACTCGATCCAAAAGACGCTCGGACTCATCCACCAGCTCTCCCTCACCGTCTCTTCCTTCAACGCCGCTTCCCAGCTCCCCCTGCTCCAACGCCTGTACGCCCTTCGTCTCTTTCCTCCAAAACCCTAGATTCGTTCAATTCGCTTTGCGAACAACGAGTCCGTAATCGGATTGGTTTTTGCAGGAATTCGCTGGTTTCGGAGCTTGACAACATGACGAAGCTGGCAGAGGAGTGCGATATCCAGGTCCCCATGCATGTCCTCAAGTGAGGTTTTTTACTCTTGTAACCTATACCAACCTCAAGTGAGGTTTTTTACGCTTGTAACCTAAACCAAACCTGGATTCATGTCGTAATGATCTAACAGGTGTGCTGGCTGTCAGCAACCTAACACATGGAAAAAGTTTTAATGCAATGTTTATTGCCCTCCCGTATTATGTGGGGCCCATGTATGTGTGGGTCCCACCCCATATGAGAGGGGCGTTATAATGGTTGCATTGAAAATTTTCTTTTAACACGCAACTCTCCATAATTTTAGGTTCGCTTGGTTTTTGTGACATTGGGTGGTTTTGGTATATCTTTTCAGTTTAATTGACGACGGCAAGAATCCGGATGAATACACAAGGGATATTTTGAACGACTTCATTGCAAGAAACCAGGTCACCAAAGGCAAAACCGATGCTTTCAAGGTTTACCCTTTTCATCTCCCGACTTTATCGCAATGAAAATTGATTTGTTTAGTCCTCAATTGGTGGGAATGTTATGATTTTGTCCATTGGGGCACTATTAGATTCAACATTTCGGCGAGTCCTGTTTGTTTCTTTAAGCTAGAAAAAGGAAATTGTTGCCATTTTCAAATATATCCAGCATTATGATCATGGCAGTTGAGTGAGTTATGGATGCAGTTGAAGCAGTTTCATAGGGTCTTTTGTAATCAATGTACAAAAAAAATGGGTTATGTTCTTATGGTGTCAATAAGGTGCTCTCTAATCTTACCTTCTGCATAGTAATTAACTCGACTGGCTAGTTGTGGCTGCATTGCTCACTTCACCTTCTGATTTGGGAGTTGCCTTTGGTACAGCCTTTGTTATGCACACCTTCAGACCTATTTGTGACTTGTGATTTTAGAATTTACATGACCTGACCATTGTCATCTTGAATGTATCTGTAAGTTTGTACATAACCAATTGAAAACGGTAAGTACTGGTGAATGGTGATAGCTATTTTGTTACACCACTACGACTGCAAACTCTGTGCTGTCTACTTAATTCATTTACTTTGTAGTGTTAGTTTCTAAAACAGGTAAAATTATTTGTCTAGTGAATCAAATCTTTGCTTTTCTTTAAACCAATTTACGGCACAACTGCACATGGATTCTATCTTTTTCTATTTAACCTTTTTAACTTGCTTCCAAGAAAGTGTTTGAAAGATCACCTCCTGGGGAAAAAATCATAAGGGTGTTCAGTACCATGTTTCCTATCTTCTCATTTTCTTCTAGTTACACTTAATTAAGGTCGAATGACAGCAATTTCAACTTTGATGTCACAATAGAAGGTACAATTCTCAAAAAGCACTCTTTATGTATAATTGAGCCTAACATGTTTTCAGTTATTACAATCTTGTTGAAGAATGTTGTTAACTAGGTAGTGTCAGCATTTTGCATGCACTTTTGACCTTGAGTTTGATGACCATTTTCCTGCTTGTGTCCTGTACAGAGTTTACTAAGGCATCCTTCTAGAGGAACTTGAACTGGCATTTCACTTACTTAGAAACGTGTCGGAAAATCTTGTTTACTAGACAAGATAGTGCCATATTTTTGCGTGCACTTTTAATCCTTAAGTCAGTATATCTTCCTGCGTAGGGTTTCCGAAGGCATCTTCTTGAGGAACTTGAACAGGCATTTCCAGATGAAGTGGAATCTTTCAGGGAGATACGAGCATCTTCTGCAGCTGTAAGTTACACTTATAAGTGTTTCAATTTCCTTTTACAATACTTATAATGCCTTCTTGTTTATCAAGTGTATTGTGATGAGACATCCAAATGGTCAAGCTTAGTGACTGAACTGGTTTCGTGAAAGGCATTGATGGAAATATGCATTTCAGGAATGTGATGGAAAACATTTGATGAAATACTAACAATTTGGAAACTTTAATTGGTTAAAGCTAGTGAACTTATACTGAAGTAGTTTACCAAAAAACTTATGGCTGACGTAAACTGTGGATGTTGTAGTTTACTATGGAAGAATGAATTCTTGAATATATACACTGAGGCCATATTTACTTACCAATAAGTATATGCATTTTTATTATCATTTAAATTAAGCTTGAAAATTTTATTTTATTTATTGCCAATAAAAAAAAAACCTTGAAAATTTTCTCATACTGGCAAAAATGTCTAGATAGTGCATGTAGATGACTTATGTGACCTTTGTTGCTGGTTGGGGTGTTTGGTTTTCAGCTCTAATCTCCAAACATCTAATGCAGGAATCCAAACGGCTTGCACAAGCACAAAGCATATTACTGAATGGTAATGTTAAAGTCAAGCCTGAGCTTTGAAGCCATTGTTAGAATGAATCAGGTTAATTTAGTAATTTTTTTTTTTGAAAGGCGAGGTTAATTTAGTATACTTGTATTGTTTACATACTCATAATCCCAGGGTTTGTCGACTACACATATATTTACTGTCCGTAACTGGTTACGATAAGTGTAGATCTTTCCGTTTAATAAAACGATAAGTCTAGATCTTTTTAGATGTAGTTACTTTTAAATTCCTGAAGCAAATATTTTTAAGAAGAGTTTGGTGTTTGTTGTAATTATCATGATAATGGTACTGGTTCACAATCACTCGCCCATTGTGTAAGAACTCTCAAGATGAATTGTCAACTTTTTTCAACATGCTTTTATATGTTTTCATCTAACTTCTAGGACATCTTCCCTTTAGATCATGGTGAGGCAACTAAGCAGGAGCTGGTTTATTCTTTTAGCAAAACATCAATTGGAATTGCCACTTTGAGATAGAGGAAAGAAATAATGGACCTTTTGCCAAGGGGGACTGAGGAGGAAGGTTGTGCGTTAGGTAGCTGACAACCAATACATAAAAAGCCCGTCAGATCTTTATGACATGAATCCAAACATGATAACGAGACATGCTAGGGCGTTCCCTTTAAGCAAAGTGTTGTGCCTGCCTTCGGGTGCTTCGAAAAATGAGTAAGGGGCGCCACACCGGCTGTTCTTGGGGAGTTGAAGGAAAAATGTCCAATTTCTAAGGAGACGTGGTGGTAGAATGACGAGATTCAAACCATGGTAAAAGCCAAGAAGGAGTGCTTTAAAAAGTGGCAAAAGGACAGGAATGAGAAAAATTTTCAGGGTTATAAGCAAGCTGGTAAGGAAGTTAAGAAAGCCGTTAGGGATGCTAAGTTGAAAGCCTATGAGAATTTCTACGCTAGACTTGATAGTAAAGATAGAGAAAAGATTATTTATAAACTTGCCAAGCTACGAGAAAGGAAAGTTAGAGATGTTTCTCAAGTTAAGCGTATAAAAGGTATTGATTCGGTGGTGTAGGTGAAACACGAGGTGATTAGGGATAGATGGAAGTCGTATTTTGAGAAGCTGTTAAACGAGAAACATGAAAGAGGCTTTGGTGGGGAAGAAGTGTATGTACCTGGCGAGAATATAGAATATGAGTTTTATCGGAGAATACAAAAGTTCGAAATGGTTAAAGTTTTGAAAATGATGAAACCGGGTAAGGCCTTAGGACCAGATGATATTGCTATTGAAGTGTGGAAAAGTCTAGATGACCTGAGAGTGGCTTGGTTGACGAAGCTGTTCAACAAGATTATTATGACTCGGAAGATGGCCGACGAATGGAGAAGGAGCACTTTAGTACTTATCTATAAGAATAAGGGGGATATTCAAAGCTGCAACAACTATAGAGGTATGAAATTGATGAGTCATACAATGAAGTTGTGAGAAAGAGTTATTGAGCATCGTTTGAGGATGCTGACTACGGTGTCAGAGAAACAGTTTGGGTTCATGTTTGGAAGATCAACCATGGAAACTATCTACTTATTAAAGAGATTGGTAGAAAAATACAAAGCAAAGAAGAAAGATCTCCATATAGTTTTCATAGACTTAGAAAGGGCTTATGATAGGGTGCCTAGAGATATCATATGGTGGGTTTTGGAGTGAAAGGGAGTGACCAAATGGTATATTGAGGTAATTAGAGATATGTATGAAGGTGTTGTCATTACTATTAGATCACCAGTAGGGGAAACGAGTAGGGGAAACAAGTGAATTTCCAATCACTGTAGGATTGCATCAAAGGTCAGCCTTGAGTCCGTACCTCTTTGCCTTAATTATAGATGAATTAACTAGACAATTTCAGGAGGATATCCCATGGTGTATGATGTTTGCAAATGACATTGTCCTCGTAAATGAAACCGCTAGATGTGTTACTACGAAACTAGAAATTTGGAGGCAAGTATTAGAGTCAAAGGATTTTCGGATAAGTAGGAGTAAAACTGAGTATATGGTGTGCAAGTTTAGTGGTACCAGCAGTGCGCATGAAGAAAGAGTGATGATCCAAGACTAAGAGATACCAAAGAGTGATCATTTTAGGTACTTAGGCTCAATTATTAGCAGAGATGGAGAGATTGCCGATGATGTGACCCATAGGATTCAAGTAGAGTGCCTCTAGTGGAGGAGCGCTACTGGTGTACTATGTGACAAGAAGGTATCCACAAAATTAAAGGAAAATTTTTTATGGAACTGTCATCAGACCAGTGATACTTCACGGGACAGAATGTTGGCCTATTTAGAAACAACATGTGAGTAAGATGAGTGTAGTGGAAATGAGAATGTTGAATTGGATGTGTGGTAAGACTAGACAAGACAAGATTAGAGATGAACGGTTCATGAGATGGTAGGTGTAGCACCTATAGAGGAGAAGTTGAGGGAAAATATGCTAAAGTGGTTTGGGCATGTCTACTGTAGACCAGGAAATGCAGTAGTTAAGAGAGCGGATAGAATAGCTTTGAGTAGCAATGCTACGGAGAGGGGTAGACATAAATTGACATTATATGCTATGGTGCACAAAGATACGAGTATAATGGGTTTGTGTGAACAAGTGGCACTTGATAGAGCTCAAAAGAGGAAAATAATTTATGTAGCCGACCCCAAGTGATGAGACATAGGACTCAGTTTGGTAGCAATTTGCTAATTACTTGATATATGTGTCATTGAATAAATAAACCAGCTAAAAACTAGTAATAAAAGCTCATTCCATAGGGCTTACCCTTAAATCGAGGATGTTAGGGGGTTTATACTAGCTTTTGGATTTGAGTTTTAACCAAGTCCGTGTAACATGGTATCAGAGCTAGATACCAGAGATGTATAGGGTGTGTTTTTCAACCTGTACACGGCAGGTGCCACGTAGTGGGCAGTATGCTTGAGGAAGGGTGTGATTCTTGTGAAGCTAAATCCCACATCGTTGAGGCACCAAAGTAATATGAAGTATACAAGAATGGGGGCACCTTCACTTCAATAGCCAACTTTTGAAGTTGAGTTCTACTCAAGACTGTGTAACATGGTAGCAGAGTTCAGATTGGGAGAGATCTTGGATTCAAGCCTCTCCGTTTGTATTTGTTCTCCATTTGCATTTTGCTTCTCCTCTTCGCATTCTCTTTTGCTCTATCTATGAAAAAATTTCCATCTCTACGTGCAAGGCGGGGTTGCACATGAGAATGTTGAATAACTTAATATACATTGTTGGGTTCATTTCCTAATAGCTTAAGCTAAGCATTTGGGACTACTGGTAACTTAACAATTCTATCTGCACATTTAAATTTTGGCCTTTAGGTGAAATTTGACTGCTTTCAAATTCTCACATTTGATAGCTCGAGTTAAAGAACACCTAGACCCCATTGTGTTAAAGAAAATCCATATCTGGAGACTTTTATGTGCACCAGCTGTAGCTTAGCTAGCGTTATTCACGCCGTGAGAAATCTTTGTATTTTAAGGTACTTACCAAGGGGTGGCACTAGAATAGAGGCGCATCATTGAGTGTTGAAATATTAGATTAAGGGTCCTTTTAAGTTTGCGCTGCTGGTCCATGTTGATCAAGTTGGTTGGTTAAAGGGTGATTTTATTTGGATGACCAACGAGGTCACAGTGGCCTCAACAGATTGGGTGGCGGTGGGGAGAAAAATGGGTGGCTGAATAAAGGAAACAATTTTTCAAAAAAAAAAATTCCTTTTCTTAAGTCGGTGGAGTTCCTGATTGTTGAGCTCCATAGCAGAAAAGTCAATACAGTAGGTTTTTTGCTTTTGAATCTATCAAAGACGAAATCACGGCAGAAGTTCTCACATCTTGAATCTATCCAGAAGATTTTTTATGTAAATGTCTCACATTGAAAGATTGGGGCAAAGAGTAGGTGGGCTGATTGTCCTCAGACATTGCCAGGTATGTCATTATTTGCAGGAAAGAAGAAAGAACAGAGAGAGTAACTTGAGAAGATGTTTTATAATTGTGATTAATTAAGTTATTTCAGGGCTTTGCTAAAATAGAACTGCTGTTTTTCTTAAACTTCAATTGTCAAAATTTTGTTCTTTGCTGTTTTGAACTTCAATACGTACCTTATGACATTCTCTCTCTCTCTCTCTCTCTCTCTCTCTCTCTCTCTCTCTCTCTCTCTCTCTCTCTCTCTCTCTCTCATGCACACAGACAAGTATATAAACAAATAGACACCTGCTTCATACATAATATGCAAAATATGTAGGTCCTTCACATCCCTTGAATACATGTAACTCTGATTTTACCTCATCTGCTTACAAATTTTGTTCTCGCTGTTTTGACCTTCAATAAGTACATTATGACATACTCTCTCTCATGCACACAGACAAGTATATAAACAAATAGACACCTGCTGCATGCATCACATGCAAAATATGTAGGTCCTTCACATCCCTTGAATACATGTAACTAGGATTTTACCTCATCTGCTTACTTCTTTTAGTTCTTAATCCTCTTGACCTAATTGGAGGCACCATAGTAGTATGGGGATGGACGCATGCTCTAGTGATTAGCCAGTGGCCACGACTACATTCCTGCATTCTTAATCTCAATGTCACTCTGGCTCACTCTATGGGTATGATGGAGCTGTTGATATAAACTGATCTAAATTTCCCACCACTCCGAACTACAACTCGGGTGGTCCAAAACACCACCGGACTCAAAGTTCAACTCAAAACTGCACCAGTTTCCAGTTGATATGAAGGATCCATCGGGTACTATTTCAGCCATCTTCAGAATATTGGCTTCTTCAGTAACGTACTCTAGGTTTTCACTACTATCATCACGTAAAGGCCCTCTGTTTTTAGGTTGGTTACAATCCAAAAGACGGTTAGTTTCCTCTTCTGCGTCACTGTGGGTGTCCATGTTGTCACATTCTTCGTCACTGCATTTTCCAGGATCTTGCGGCTTTCCCATCAGATTTCTTAGTTTCTGCAGCTGTTGATCATCAAAAATATGTTGCGTAAGTGTCTAAATGTGTGTGAGTCTACGATGTTGTATTGGATTAGAATGGTGTGTACCTGGATGAGTAAACTCTGATTCTCATTCTTCAAGGAGTCGAACTTAGAAGCGAGATTGTCGTAACTTCTTTTTAGAAGGTTGTATTCTTGCTCAATCAGCTTAGACTTGGATCTGGCTCTTCTGTTCTGGAACCATATAGCAACCTGGCGTGGGTGGAGCCCTAGTTCATTAGCCAACTTGTATTTTATCTCCATCTCAGGCCTCGACTCCGTCTCGAACATAGATTCCAGTAACCTGATTTGCTCATCGGTGAATCTTTTCCTATTTGTGTTCTTGCTCTTGGTCTTCCATGTGTTTGCCTTCCATATGTTTGCCATCACATTTAGCTTTGATTCCCCAGATGACAAAGAAACCTCTGCTTTCGCGGCGGCTGCCACTGCTGCTGCGGGAGAGGTGTCTCTCATTGCCAGCATTCTCTTAGCTGTGTGTGTGTGTGTGAGAGAGAGAGAGAGGGGTTAGCGGGGACTGGGTGCGAGATATGACTATATGAGCTATATATTGCGGTGGAAGCCGTGTCTATCTAATCTTGTGGGGCTTGGGCTGTTTTTGGTGAAGTACCAGCTGTGCACCCATGATGTTGATATTCCCCCCTCAGTTGCTTCTCCATTCGAACACCTGTTCTTGGTGTCTCTGTGCACGTTCTAATCCAGTCTATAATTAGGAACCACTTTTTATTGTGTGTTGGGGTCGAAAAAATATCTAATTAAAGACCTGAACCACTGAGATACCTTCAGCTGTAGATTTTCAAGAAATGGTTTCCTGACTATTAGAAGTCAATTCCTTGTTCCCTACTGTGTAAATAAAAATAGTCGAGTGTTGGGATGTTAAAAATGGAATGGAAACTAAAAACCCCAAGAGTTAGCGCAATGACGCGCCAGGGACTTTAGGAAGTTTTTGATTTGGAGTTCTACCGTCACTCGTATAGAATTTAATTTTTGTGTTAAGTAGGACATACGATACTTAACTTTGTCTCGTTAAAATTGAGACCCTCACTAGTGGACGCTGAACTAGTCTCCCAGTTGGTGGGTTGGATAAAGAGTTATGAAAGAATAGAATGAAAATTTATATCATTAAAAGATAAGGCTTTCTTGTGGTCAGGGGTCAAATATTAGTCTTTTTGAATTAGGAAAGTTTAAGAGTATTTTTAAAAAAAAAAAGTATTTGTATTAACCCTAAGGAGTTGATCGAGTGGTCTTAGCTTGGAACTTAAGGTGTTTGTTCCATTCTAAAGTCTCAGGCTCGATTCTCCTTACCAATAACTCTTGGAGTTAATTCAATGTACAAGCAAGCTGGTCAGGGACATTCTGGATTATCAAAAAAAAAAAAAAGAAAAGAAAAAGTAAAAGAGTTTAAGAGTGTTTTTGTCGTTCACAGAGAAAACATTCGTCCCATGCCGTCCATGGAGTGACACGTTGTAGAAAGACATACGAAAGTGGTATCACTGGATTATTGCGTCCAGACAAAGCCATGGTAATGCTGTCCCCAGGTAACCAATCAGCTTCTGCCAACTCTTTTCGGTCAACCTCAGTAAACCGTCTTACGTGGTCATTCATTTCCTTTGGAAAGTTCTTGGTTTTTTCTGCCCGTTCACAACATAAGATAATGGCAGATAAAAAAAAAACCCATAAGTTCATCGTGTATTTGAATGTGAAGAATTCATTTTGTAATTCTTTCCCAAGCCCTAGGAGATCTCATTTTTTGGTAAGACCGTATGAGGTCTCTTATTTCTTAATTCTACAGAAAAGTGCATAAGGATCTCTTGTAAATCAGCTATTTAGGTCAGTTTATATGCACACCGACTAATAACGGATGATCAATCTTATCGCCCATTTGCGGGGTTCCAATTAAAGTTATAGAAGAAAGCTTTGTATGGGCTGGTGTATACACGGTCCGGATTGGTCTGGTTCTCTAGAAAATCAGTTACCGGACCATTTCAAACGGTTCTAGAAAATTAGGAATCAAAACCTAACCAATATATGCATGGAACCTAACCAGAACCAAACTGTAAGATCGGTCCGGTTTTGATTCAGTTCCGGTTCTATCCAATAAGCATTCAAACACTTATTCACAAAATATGAACTCATAAAATTAAAGAAATAGGAAGATAATCTGCTGGAATAGGAAAGGAAGGAAAAAACAAAAGCTTTTTTAACAAATGAGATTTCATCTCTAAATAAATTAAGTTTAGCAAAGAAAAGATTAACCTACTAAATTCAAATACATATTTAATTACACACATATTTCTATATTTATCTTAGTTTTAAACGGTCCAGTTCGGTTCTAACTACGATTCATTAATTGAGAACTAGTAATCGAATCAAAATTAATGGTTCTTATTTTTTTGAAACCATAACCTAACCGTAGAACCATAGAATCAAACCAAATGGGACAGTTCGGTCCGGATCGGATCGATTTTACGGTTCAGGCGGTTTTCTTGAACACCCATAGGCCTGGTCTCAAAGGAATTGATAGCACCTGAGAGATTTAGACACTAAGACCTTACGAGGGTTAAATTTCCGATTCTCGGTCCTTATCACTGGGCCAACTCCTCCTGGTTAAAATTTATCTGCTATTAAAGTGGATGGAAGTGATCAGATAATGAGTGATTGCGTTATATAAAGCTTTTTGTATTGAAATTTGAAGTTTTTTAGGTCCATATTTGGAGTTTGTGAAAGCAAGGGCGTGGGGTTGTATGAGAACGTGGGGTGGGGCACAAGATTTTGACTGTCTTCAGCCAAAGTTGATTTGATTGAATATAGGAGTAGTTTTTTCCCATGAACGACAAAATGCTTGTTCACACACGAGCTCCTTTAACCTCTGTCACATAAGTGCATTACCAAATCAAATTACTACGAGGTGGAGCTTCAAATGAACTCAAGCAGCTCGAGCTCGGCTCGACTTGTTAAGTAATTGAGTTGAGCTCGAACTCGAGTTTTAAGTTTATGTAGTAAACGAGCTAAGTTAAATACTCCAAAAGCTCGGCACATTTGTATAGGCCCAGTTTGACTCGTTAATGGCTCTGTTTGTTTGTAAACGAGCCGAGTTCAAGCTCGAGTTTTAGACTCATGCACTGAATGAACTGAGCTCGAACACAACAAATCTCAATTCGACTTGACTTGTTTGCACCCCTGCTAGGAGGGGTGTGCATATAATTCCATTCCTTCGAAGCATGACCTATTTGTGCTACTACATGATTGCCTAACCAATCCCTTTGTCTCATTGGCTACACAAGTCAATCTCTCAAATCTATTGCAAGAAATGGAGTTGTGTTCATATATAGGAGTATTTTGTGAAAGTTTAAAAATAATTTTGCTGACTCAATTTTGTGAAATGAAGTTGTGTTCATATTGGACTTGTGTAATCTCACCAAACCCTTTTGGTGGCTTGACCCACGGGTAGGGCTGTTAGTCGAGACCGAAAAATCAATTGAAACCGGAAAAATTGGACCGGACCGAATTTTTCGAACTGGTCGAATAATTTTGATCCGGTTCCGGTTTATAAAAATTTTATAAACTAGAAAAATAATTTCGATCTGATTTATGTGTTTTAAAGACCAGTTGAAACTGGACCGATTATATATATCTATATAAACAAAGGGGAGGGGAATCGAACCTGGAAGGCTAGAAGGATCTCCCCTCTCTTTACCACTAGGCTACCTACCATTTGGGTATATATTGGTCTAATAAATATATTTGTTATATAAAATCAATCATATATATATATATATATATAATTATTTTTATGGGCTTAATTATGTTTTTATAGTTTTTTTTTTTTATGTATTGGGCTCAAAATTGATCCTTTTTTGTTGGGCCCAAAAAAATGGGTTAAATTATGGATTTTTAGTTGATATTTTGTGGGTTGAATTGTGAATTATTTGATGTGTTGGGCCCAAAATATGGCCCATGAATGAAAATCGGATAAACTGGATAAATTGGACCGAAACCGGTTGAGCCAGTCAAAACCGGACCGTATTATCTCAACCGGTTTCTTTTTTAAAAAATCTCAAACCGGATAACCGGTTTCTACCGAAAAATGCGCCAAAACCGGTCGAAACCGGACCGGTATCACCTCTACCCATGGGTGTTTCGGCTTTGGCCCTTAAAGGTGTTTTTTTTTTGTTTTTTCATCCAACGTTTGATTGGATTTCCCTCCCCTCTCCTCCCAACTCGACTTATCCTTTATCAAGTTTTCCCATATAAAATGTCACTTTTGCTTATAAAGAAAAGAAAAGAAAAGATTTGTGCCTTGGATTATGAGGTCTTGTGGGGTTTTGGGCATTTCTGCTTTAGTTGAAATGCGCGTCCCGTTTAGAATATGCATTCACACCAAAACACTAATTGAGCAAAAAAAAATCTGAAAAAAGAGTGAAGAAATTACTTTCCTGCCTATTTTCCTCCTTTCTTCATCTCCTTTTTCTTCGTTTTTTCCTGCAGCTTTTCCTCACCTGAAAAGCGGGTTTGCTTGAAACATAACCTTCGATTCATCGAAACTTGACATTCCAACTTCCAATTGCCGGTATTGACAACAACTTGATAGAAAAGTGGTAGTTTCTCACAGTGTCTAGATTTATAGTTAGATATTAAGTAAATAAGCTAGTAATAAAATACATACCAAACGAACCCTAAAGGTAGTTTCTGCCATTCAAAAAGCAAACATGAAAAAAAAAAAAAAACTAAAGGTATTTATTAGTGAGGGTATATATAGTTCACTAGGTCGACAGAAAACAAAATTTGCCTTAACCATGAAGGATAAGAAGAAATAACGTGGAAAGTATATCTTTTTGTTTACTTGTATGAAGGATATTATTCATCTAAACATGACAAAAATAATGTTATGGTTGACTGGCAGAACTCCTAATGAGCATCTCCAATCTACTAGGTAAATGAGCCCGTGAAAAATGGTTAGCCCAATTCACTCCAATAGGGTCTCTATATGGTTAGTCATTTTGCGACATCCCAATTTTGCTAGCTGCATTTATCCAGCTGAGAGAGGCCAGACAAATAGTATGAAGGGTCTAGATTATCCCATTTCAATTTACGAAGCACAAACGGAGCCTTGATGTATGGATGGATAGGAAAAATAGGAAGTAAGATTGAAGTATGTAGATGAAAACGTGAATAAACAAGATAAACAAAATGTGCTTCTAGTATTTTTTGATTAGGAGGAAAAGAGTTGGGTTGGAGAAGGAATTTGTACCTTTTAAAGGGAGATAGCCTCCATAGCTTGACATGGAGTTGGGCTTTTTTTCTTTTATAAACCACATGACTCGGCCCAATAAACTTTCTCAATGTGAATTGGCCTTGCCAATGACCAACACCCATTCCCACCAAACCCCTTTCCCCAATGAACAGGAAGAAACAAAGAGGGTGTTCGGCACAGATTATTTTGGTGAATTATAGATTCTGGATGGTGTATTGTGGAATTTGGATTATGAAAAACCCATAATCAGAATCTATGAAAGTATTTACAAAAGTATTTGAAAAATAAATTATTCGTATGTGGCTCCTTATGTTTGTTTTGAGAATCCATTATGCCAAAATTCATTAATTTCCAGAATTCCTTGCCAAACATTTCCATGATGCAAGAATATTAAATTCCAGAATCCAGAATCAGGACTCAGAATCTCTCCCGAAGACCCTCCAAGTAATGAAAAAATACAAACAAAATTGAAGTCACTGTAATTCTGACTTCAACGACACCAAGATTTTGTTTTTTCCTTCTAGTTTTCTTTGCCGTCAGCATCAAAAGAAAATATACGTCGAGGGTGACTAATTAATTTGGCTTTTCATCACAAGTGCGACCAATTAGACCAATCCTAGTTGGTTAAATATCGGCAATGGTTTTTGTTTGCAAATATCAGTGATTTAATATAGTACTTAAAATAGTACTGATCACGTGAACTGAGTACAGTAGAGCTATTGATTGAATTTTTTAAAAAACTACTCCCTACTTATTCCCATTTTAAACAGGACAAATAACTATTCCTTTTTAACTTTGGTAGTACATCTTAAGAGTTTACTTTTTGCAATTTCTAAATACTACTTCCACTTCTGTAATTCCTTACCTTCCCTGATACAGTAAAAAAGAAATCTGATTTCTCCTAAGCATATTCCTAATTTATTTGTCCAATACAAGTAAACAATATCAGAGAATCTAAAGGGGATTTGAGATTCACTGTTCAATACGTGAAAAGAAATTTAAAAAAAAAAGTAAAAAATAAATAAATAAGACAGTGACATAGGATAGGACCAAAGTCATCCGAAACCCTAAAATGGTTATGACATATGAAAGCTATGAATCAGATTTGCTACTACCCATATTGGTGTAACTGGACCTGATCAGAAGCTATCATCTGACTTATTTTCTTTTTCGAAAGGAACCGCTGACTGTGATCTCTCTCTCTCTCTCTCTCTCTCTCTCTCTCTCGATATTATCCCCCGGGAGCGTAGAAAGAGGAGTTACGCATTGAACGAGGGTTCCCTTTTTCATGTAAGACACCTAATATTGCTTTCTACAATGAAAAGGCACCAATTATTTATTCAGTGGTCTTCTGACTCATTTTTTTTTGGTGGACTTCTGTTTGATTTTTTTCTTTAGGAAATTTTTTTCAGTGCCGAGCGGGTACCACGTGGTGCCCGCTTGCGCGTCTGAGCCATTCATTATGTATTTGAACGGCTCAGATTTGGAGAGAAAAAAAGAAGAGAGAAAGTGTTGGGATAAGAGGAGAGAGAGGGTTCAATCCAAACCGTTCAAAAGTGTATCGGATGGCTCGGCACTGAACGGATACCACATAGGATATACCCGCTCAGCATTGAAAAATCTCTATGTGTTTAGAGGTTCAGAGGTTTCACCTTTCAAGTCTTTTTCTTCTTTTTGTTGGGATTTGCACATGTGCTAATTAATATCTAAACAATATGGTTTTCGTCCATTGATGGAAAAAGGTCCCCGTAAGACCCAAGTACCCATGATTGAGGGCAGCTGAAATTAAAAATGAGATCCTTCTATTAAATTATTATATAGGGTAAAAAAGTAGACCGAGCCCTGAATTTGAAAACCTAAAACGGTCACAATACAAACTTTAACTCAGGATCCTCTTAATATGAATGAATTTACGAGATTTGCATGGGCCAGAATTTGTTGGATTGGTTAACTCTGCGCTATAAAGTATTTCTGTGATTAGGTCATAATGATCATGATTCCCGAGGTTAATACGGAATCAATTTACTTTTGACATTAGAGTTCGTGTGAGAGGGGGAGAAAGAGAGGTTTTGGATCTCAGAGAATCTACAAACACAACTTTAAGACACAATTCCATTCTCAACTTTATTAAAAAATCGTTCAATACACGTGGATCCATGTGTATCGAATGATTTCGAACACAGTAGCGACCTAAAAATTACGCTTTCAAAGTTGTGTGTATAACATTGCTCCGGAAACATTTTGGTCGTGGTCATCATTTCTGGAACCACCTCTGGCCAGTTGTTGGAGCTGTAGGGTCGGAGGTGTCTGTTCCTCTGCTTTTATGACTCTGTTTTTGTCCTTTTTCCCAATTACCTTTCCACTGCTACTGTTCAATTCCCTTTCTTTACTTATAACTCTACCCCCTCGGCCCTCACTTCATCTTGACTTGAGAGACCCTCATTTCATTTCTCATTCACCACTCTCTCATATCATCATCATCTCCTTCATTCCATCCCCCATGTCTGATGGTTGAATTACAGTGCTAGGCATTGACAGTCGCTAGAGTGAAAATCGAAGCTTCGATAACACTGTTTTGAGGGGAATGTTGTCTGGCTCGAGGTCACGAAACCAGATCTACGCGTCCTTCCCGATGCGTTAAACGACGATCGGATTTCGGTGTCTTCGGACCAGGCTTCATTCCCCCCAAATTGTTGCTTCCATACACGATGACACAGCCCGAAATGGACTCCAGATGAGAAAGGTGAGTTTTTCTCTCTTCTAGCTAAAAATCACTTGCAAGTTCTTGATTTCCCAAGAAATCTTTCCTGGAGAGTTTTCCAGTCCTGCTAATTTCCTTTGCTTTTTGCTCAGCTATGACGAAATTAGACTGCTTAGGGCGCAAGAGCAGATTGGTGTAATCATGACACAATTTTGACTACTTTCTGAGGGAAAGGTTTCATCATTGCTATCCTAATTGTTTTTTTTCTTTTTTGTTGTTTTTTTTTTTAAATTTTCTGACATAAAAACATGGGTGAAGTTGGTGGGTACAGTAGTTTGTTTCGTTTTTTTTGTTTTTTTCTTCTGTCAGTTCCACCGTAGAATTCTATAGGCTGATTCCGCCGATCGATGATGGCTCTACCTGATGGCTTCAGCCCTTGTCTGTTTCTACCACTACCTTCCACATTTGATTTGACTTTAGAAGCTCCATCATTGCATCATGATGCCTTCAATGGGGCCCGCCGGTACACAATGAGATCTGCTAGTCGATGTGAGCGTAAACTGGTCTTTAACACTTTCATACTAAAAAACGATGGACAATATTATCGATGCGCAAATTTCCCCTGCGGCACCGGTGCGTGATTGTAGGTGTCTGTGAGGCATGAGCTTTCTTCCATTTGATAGTTAGTTGAAGCATCTCGAGCATTACCACCTGTAGTTGTTTGTCCTTCTTTATCAGTTGTGTAGATTAAAAATAAGGCTTCTTCTCTCTAGTACCGTTCCATGCTGCAGGTTTCTTATTTGCTGCCCATTCCGATGACCTAAACCGTTCAATTTTTGTGGCCCTCCGAGGAGACCATTCATGTAAAAATTCCTTGTGATCGGAGATCATCAGAATCTCGTGACATAGATGATCCTTATCACTCCTTTCTTTGTCTTACGAAAATACAGGATTTTGTGTATATCTAAATTGAGTTGTACGTCTTAGGAGTTGGGACAATTTGAGTTGAGTTTGAATGTGAAGAAAACAAAGTGCTTTCTTTATATTGTGAGCTGTGGAATTGTTTTCGTATTGCTCTTGCTTTTCCAATACGCTTTCTTGCATCAGGCTAGAGAGAGTTTCTCTTTGTATTTATTATTGTACTTGTTGCGCGTTCAATCTTCTTAATTTACGCTTCCCTGCATTAGATGATCCCAAAATTCTCCCAACATACCATTGGCGAGAAGCCGATCGAATCCCAGTCCAAAACTTCAAACTAATTTTTTTGGCATTGCTGATGAGATTGGCCTAAAATGAGGCTTTTGAAGCCTATATTGAAAAAGATGCTGTTAACTTTTTGAAGGTAAAATAAAAGATATTTCTATTGCTTGAAGAAGTATCAATCCATGTCAAAAAAAGAAGTATCAATAACTCATAATGCCAACGTATGGTCCATTGGTCCCCACTTGGAAGAATAACAAGAAGCTGATTGTTACAAAAATTCTGGGCCAGAGCTCTAGATTGAGCAGTTGCGAGTGAACATTTAGGTGGTGGAACGACGTTGGCTTGCTGTGGTAAATAGTAATCGAACTCTATTAACATACTAACATTTTATCGTATGGCAAAAAAAAAGAGAAAATATTTACTGCAGTATTTCTCTGCCATAATCCTAAATCCCCAATGCATATATATTCTCATAGCATTATGTTCAGGGTGCCGATGGGGTGGTGTAAATCGCCATGTAAGACCCGCTTCGGGTCCTACATAGTGATCAGATCCGTTAGTAAATTTTAAAATATTTTTTTGAGTGACTCGATACAAATCAGCTCAATTGAATATATGTAAATACTTGATCAAATTTTGTAACTTTTTCATTCAAAATTAGACTAACTATATAAAGGTGTTTGCGATCGACTATCAATTAATGTCAAAGTAAATCAAATGATGGAAACACATGCATAGATAAAAGTGTTCGTGACTATCCCAAATAGTTACAAACAGAAGGGACACAATTGTTCGTCCGAACAAATGTCAACGAGTAGACGCAACTCTACGTAAATAACCAATTCATAAAAACAATGTTGAAGTCCACGAAAATACAATCTTCATAGACTTTCTTCAACAAATAATTAAATGGGGACACCATTGAGGTCAATTCTCATCCCCTCCTAAATGATTTTGAGCAAATACTGTAACAAATTAAATCGTGTGCGTGTATATATATATTCTTTTTACCGATTTCTTGTGGGTACCTTTAAAATCACGTTTTGATCATATTGAACGGCTCGGATCATCGAAATTCAATCGGAAAATGAAAAAAATTGGGAGGTCCACACTTAATAAGCTTATTTAAGGTTCTCAAAGGAAGATCACTGTGTATTGTGTGTGTATATCTATATTCTAAAAACCATTTCTTCCAATACCATTGATCACGTGATTAGGGTTTTTAAAAGTGAGGGACAGTCGCCGTACAAAAGTGAAAATTGAAAATCACTCGTGAAAGCTAGCTGTAGAGGCGTCAGATGTGGGCAATGGCCCTGACAAGCCTGGATTTGGATGGAGTGTTAGAGGGAGCTGATCAGCCAGCCCCATGCATGCAATTCATAACGATTCAGTCTTCAATTCCCCGGAGAAGAAGATGCCAGCCAGCCAGCCTCGTACACACAAAACACTTTAATGCCTTTAATGGGATCAACTCTGAACTATCAACCTCCCATTTCCCTCGCTCCAACGGAGTCCGAATTTTATCTTAGTGGTGGCAGACATGTGTCCTAAAAAAATAGAAAATTGATTTTAGCACTCTAAAAATTAATAGATGAGCTTCAAAATGACGTCGTTTTGTACATCAACACAGTTTAATTTTAGAGCCCCTCTATTAATTTTTAGAGTGTCAAAATCACAATCCAAAAAATAAGGGTGGTGTTAATGCCACAAGACATTTCTTTAGTGCCGCGACAAAGTCAATCAAAATCACCATTATGCCCTTTAAAGTGAAAGAATCAAGACAAAATCTCTCACTTCTCTCTCTTCATTACTGCCTTTCCTCTCTCAACAAAAAGATGAACCCACTTCCATTCCACCGTTTCCACCCACTTTTCTCTCTTTTATATCTCCCTATATTTCTCCGCCATAATCAGGTCAGGGAACAACCGAACCCATCAAACAATCAGAATTTCAATTTTGAAGGTGGGAAGTCATAGGATTTCTAGGATTATTTCAAATTGGAGGTTCTGTCGCCCCTTATGCCGGCCATGGGTCAGTCATTGGCCACTTGCTAGCAAAGAAATTTCGTCCATGCTCAATCGATCCATAAAAGAGACTTATAGGATTGTACTTGATTATGAGATTAGTGGCTGCAGCCACTATTAAATCCAGACGTTCACTAATGTTGGGTTTGAATCTGGTAATGGACCCCAAAATGCATCTTTTTCTTTTTTTTAGGGGGCACAAGCTGCTAAAGAAAACTTGAAATGCAAACTGCAACTCTGAATAAATCACCTTATTGTGGTCTCTTTAGAAAATGGAAAAGAGGAATCAGGGATGGAAAAGATGAAAAGGTGAGAAAACAAAGCGAGTACTGGATCGATCGAGAGAGAGAGAGAGAGAGAGAGAGAGAGAGATGAATGCAGACTCTCCTGAGGGCATTATTGTCCCATTTTCTATCTTGTCGTGGCATTAAAAAATTGTCTCGTGGATTTAACACCAGCCAAAAATAAAATCATGAGTTATTACAATGTAAATACTAATCGAGTTTGAAAATTCATCATATATCCTATTGTGGAATCTAGTCTTCCGAGTTCATAACTGAGTATGCATGCTCCGTCGTAGCCATTGAAATATTGAAATTAAGGTTGTGAATATCGTTTCGGACATGGTACCCTTTTTTTTACTGTACCGGTACCGGGATGGTACTGGGTACCGTTTCAGATTTCTCGTTAAAATTAATAATTTGTTAAAATTCTTACATATATATATATGTGTGTATGTGTGTGTGTATATACACACACATTTTTTTTATCTGCTTGGATATACCAGCTAAAAAACCAAAAAACAAGCTTGGACATATGTATCATAAAATTGTGTCCAAGCTTGGACATATATATGTGTGTATGTATGTGTGTGTAAATTTGTTCCTTTATGATTTCTGTATCATAAAATTGCAAAGATGCTACATGCACAACGGTTGTGCAAAACATCAAATACAATCAATCTTCATCCGTTCATTGTTGTAATAAATGGTCAAGATTCCTTCAAACTTTTTCTTGGAAGAGTTAAACTTTTCATTGGAAGAGTTTTTTTAAAATCTAGAGCGTCCAAACACATCTGAACGGTCAGAATTGGTTACACAACACACACAACGGTTGTGTGAGTATCATTTCATATTCACCCTCACAAAAAGAATGGAACCCACGCACACTTGTTGTGAGTACGAGTGTGTGAATAAATGTGTAGATGAGTGTGGTGTTAAAATTTTTCAAAACAAAATGAGCTTCAAATCCAAACAGCCCCCCCTCTCCCCTCTCTCTCTTTGTCTCAACAACCTCGCCCAGAGATACCACGGAAACCCAAAATCCGTCGCCGGCGACCGCCTGTGGAAATGATGATTCTACGCCTACCAGTACAACCAAATTGAGTTCGCCAACATCGATCTTCAAATTGAAGTCGTCAGTTTCAGATCTGTACGTTTGGGTTTATCATCGTAAGTGTTTTGATTTGTTCATTTTGAAACCTTGTCAGTGCAAAATACCAGCCGGAATTTCAGGTAACGCCATCTCGTACGGTGTTGTCAGAAATTTCCTGTACCGATCGGTAAAATCCGGTATTTGAGCCGGAACGGTATTATAGTGTTAGAGTACCATTTTCTTACCAAATCGGTACATACTAGCTGGTATCAGGCAGTACGAAACGGTATTCACCACCCTTTTAAGGGGTATGTATTATAGACTTTCCCTAATTGAAATGGGCAAAGTCTATATGACGATATTAATCTATCAACAAGTGAATAAATTACGGGCTTTTGTGTTACGTTTAATACTTGACGCAAATCTAAAATGCTAAGAATTTTGATTTTTCCTTAATTGGGACCCAATGTTTCATCATATTTAACTTGGCCCATTAAATTTGGTTTTGGACGACTCCTTTATTAAATACAGTAGGATACTAGAGGACTAAAGTCTTTACATATACTCCCTCCGTTCCATAATGTTTGTTCGATTCGCAAAATAAGAACGTAAAACTAATACCATTTTTGCAAGAAAAATTCAAATTTTTTTTAGAACAATTCATTAGATACTCATTGGTTCTTGTAATTTATAAAAAAAGTTTGAATTTTTTAGTGAAAGAAATGCATTGCCTTTGTTTGGTTTTCATCTTTGGATATTTTAATTTTAATAGTGGGTGGAGAGAGAAATATGATAATGATTGGAGAGATGAGTAATGAATAGAGAGAAATAAAAGTAAGTAATTGGAAAAGTAAGATAATGATTGAAGAAAGAAATAGAGTAATGATTAGAAAACAAAAACAAAACAAATATAAATTTGAAAACGAACAAAGCCATTATTTTTTAATCCTCGTTTTGTAAACCGGACAAACATTTTGGGACGAAAACAAAGAACAGTGAAAATACTTATCTACTTATATGGTTCCTATAGAAAATAGGCTCCGTTTCATTTTTGTACTCATAAAATTTTTTGTTTCAATTTTGCACTTATAGCTTGTGGCGCACTTAAATGTTACTCTTTTTGTCAGCAAGAAGATGGTAATTACATACGTGGATAAAAGGGAGACTTATGCGGATCCTTTTATTATACGCGGGCACTGATATACATGCCCCTGAATAACAAGGACCCGGGGACCCTGCCAAGTGTCTGGCGAGCGCATCTCAACAATCAATGGTCCATATTGAAAACTAACTTTTCCAGAACTTTTTACTGGAAGAATTTGTTTTTTACTCCAACTGACGAAAAACACTTGACGATCTACATGTACTCGGCAAGGTGTTTGGCAACATGTTCCAATCCGAATAACAAGGCCCAGGGGGGTTTGGAAAGTTAATTTCTTCGTTTTTTTTATAACCAACCAAAAAGAAGCTGGGGAGAGCAAGGGCAATTCCTTCATTCAATGTGAAGGATTCTTGTTTCTATGAATCCATTGAAGATGGAAAAGATGGATACACGGACTATTTGGTAGCACAGATCGATTGGCCCAACAAAACCAAGAGCACAGACAGTTTTGTAACTTCTAATGGGCTTAATTAATCTAACGAGGGCTTTGGACTCTTAAGTGGGCTTCTGACTTCAAGCTGGGCCTGGTCTAAATTGGGCATGGTAAGATAGTGGTCCGGCCTCCAGTGATGGTTTCTCGTCCAAATTATTCGGCGATTCCGGTTCAAATCGGAACAGGGAAGGTGGCGAGCAGTGGTCCGGCGAGCGGCGGTCGATGGTGTGGCCAATAAAGGTGAGGTTGAGTTTAGGGTTTGATTTTTCTCTTCCCATTTGCTGGCGAAATGCACTTTTCATCTCGATAACGCTAAAAAGGAGACGAATATATTTTTCGTCGCCAAAGATAGCCCCTTTGTATCTTAGTCAGCTTGCACACACGTCAAATAATTCCGGAGCTCTAAAGTTAACGCACGACAAAGGGCTCAAGTGGACCAAAGGTTTGAAATATTTGACCTCCATAGAATTCTAACATGCGGCTTCATGTAGGATAAAGAACCTTCGAGTGAGTTGAACTTGACATGTATGCGAATGGAAGGACCAAATTCAATTGTCGATCCCTCACTAGGCTAATTCCACCACACATATCATGAATTTGAACTTTACACCGGAGGGTTCTTTTAATAAAAAATTGGTCTAGGGTCTACTACAGAGAACTTGTAATCCAGTTAGTTCATCTCTAATGTTTGTAATCCCTCTAGTCCACTAATATAGTTTAGTAAGGCTTTAAGTTCACTTTTTAAAAAAAATAAATAAACCAAGATAAAAATGTCCTCTTATATAAGCTATCATATAGAGAAAAACCCTAAATCAAAAAAAAAAAAATCTAGACCACAGCCTCCTCCTCCTCCTCTCTCCCTCTCTCTCTCTCTCTCTCTCTCTCTCTCTCTCTCTCTGCCGTTGGAGAAAAGTCCAAAAACCTCACCGGAAAATGTCCCAGCAACTGTCCATGCCTTCGATCAGCGCCGAAAACCCGTCCTTGGCATTTTGCAGTAAACAGGTCCGATCGACGGCCTCCCGTCCTTCGCCTCCTTGTCCGGCTGCACCTCGATCAAATACTCTCTCTCATTTCTTCGCCTCCTAATTTCTTTGGCATGATGCGTCGGGCTTTCAGATCATTGGCTAAATCAAGTGGATGATTGCCTACCTTTGTTAAGTATATGTTGCATCTTTTGTTGTATTTTCTCTGGCGGAAGTGTATAGTTTGTTCACATTTGGCTGTTTTATTTATTGGACGTCCACTTTTGGGTCTACATGGGTCCTCTTTTGGATTTGCTTTGCTTTGATTATTTCACATTGGAAGCAATGATCCATGCCATTTTCAAGGGTTTTTAATGTCATGTATATGTGGTTCTTCTACTTTTATTGAAATTTGGACTATTTCATTTTGGATTGTGTTTGGCATAAAACACATTTCAGATACCCATACATAATTTTATATGTCTCAGATCTATCTTCGTTTTTTATAATTTACAGAGAATAGATTGGGACATACAAGATTATATGTGCACTTTTTTTAATGTATTACGAAACATAAGGCAAGAATGTAAATTGTGACATATAAGTTTATATGTGCACTGTTTCAACATGCAGAAAACATATTTGGCATGATACAAAGTTCAAATATACACATATAATATTATATGTATTTGTATTGGCAAAAAATACGTTCCAGATATCCATAGATAAGCTTATATGTCTTAGATCTATTTTCGTTTTTTTATAACGTACAGATGACTAATTGAGACATAAATAAGATTATATGTGCACTTTTGTTGATTTAGTACAAACATAAGACAAGAACCCAGATTGGGATAGATAATGTTATATGTTAAGGTGTGGCGAGTCCAAGAAGGGAAGGGCTCAAAACAAGTTTAAAAAAAAAAAGAGAAAATTTTGTCCAACATGTAACATTATATTTAAGGGATAGTGGGTTCAAGAAGGAAATGACTCAAAACAAGAATAAAAAAAAGGAAATAATTTTTTTTGTCACCTATATAACGTTATATGTTGGCGTGGTGGTGATGGAGGTGGTGGTGGTGGGAAGAAAAAAGAAAAGAGAAATTTTTGTTAACACATATAACGTTATATGTTGGCGTGGTGGTGGTTACGTGATTGCAACAAGATTAAAAAATGAAAATATATATTTTATATTTGCCAAACAAGACCCTTATTTCTTTTACATAGGATAGTTTTGTCATTGGAATTATTAGTAGACTAGAGGGGTTAAGAACTTTAAAAATAGACTAGTAGGGTTAAAAATATGCTATAGTGGATCTCTCAAAACTTCTCTCTTCTTTTAAACTTAACTTATTTCTTCGTTTTGTGTGTTTTATTTGTCTTTTCTAAATTTTTATTAGATTTGCGTGATATTTTTGAAAATCCAATACACAATCGAGGCTCCCATCATTACGGGATATGAGAAAGAGTTGATGTACGTACGCTGTTTGTACCCGTGCAAGCATGCACCACAAATACTCCTGTATGTGTCGGTTGATCTATTTGTATCAGGGGACCTACCAAACCAAAACCCGTGTGTAATATATATGCATGTGAAAAACAGCGTACGTGTTGAATGATCGATCCAGACCAGAGAATGAAACACCACTCATCGCTTTTCTAAATCAAAAAAGCTATACGTACCGGACGGCCAATCTGAGCCGTCCAAAAATTAAAAAAAAAAACGAGGGGCCTAACGTGAGAATCAACGGCATTCAATGTGTGTAGGGTGCTTGATCTAAACATCATATTTTTCATGTATAAGGTGTATACACAAAATATAGGGTGTTTAGATTAAGCACTCTACACACGTTCGATGCCATTGATTCCCACAAAAAGCCCCTCATTTTATTTAAAAAAAATTTGGACGTCTTGGATCGGCTGTCCGGTGACCGAAAAAGGCCTGACGGCCATCGATACGATTTCCCTACAGTGGGTATCGATACATCTAGCAGGACTCTTTGTAAATTGTGCTGGGTTCCAAACTTTTTTTTTTGTTGTAAGGTACAATGGGGACAGCAGTACCGCCCCGAAGGGGTTTTTCTGACTTGCACATACTTTTGTGCACATATCATGCACATACATTTTTGTGGGGCCCATATCGGGATTTTACAAAATGATCCGAATCACTCATCTTTTTTAAAATATTTTTGGAAGGGTTCCTGTAAAAAATCAGCTCCAACGGATATCGGTAAAAGCTTTCTCAGAAATCGTAGGGCAAAACAGATTGATTTGCTCTACGATTTCTGAGAAAGCCTTTACCGATATCCGTTGGAGCTGATTTTTTACAAAAACCCTTCAAAAAATATTTTAAAAAAAATGAACGGTTTGGATCATTTTGTGAGACCCCGATATGAACCGTACAAAAATATATGTCCATGATATGTGCACAAAAGTATGTGTGGGAATCATTACCGTTTCTGGTAAATTGCTAATCCCTCCCCCCTTGACACACCCCCCTCCCCCGGCCCCACACCCTCTTTCCTTAATACACCCGGCACCCCCCCGCCCCCCCTTCCTTCCTTATAACCGACCCCCCCCCCCCCCCCCCCCCCCCCCCCCCCCCCCCTTAAAAATCCGGACTACACCCGGGCCCCCCTTCTCTAGCCGCCCCCCCACCCCCTTAAAAATCCGGACTACACCCCTGGCCCCCCTTCTCTAGCCGCCGCCCCCGCCCCCAAAAAAAAAAAAATTCCAGACTACACCCGGGCCCCACCTTCTCCAACCCAATAAATTATCCCACGTTTTAATTTCTTTCTTTCTTTCTTTCTTTAATTATTTTATTTTATTAATTTAACTTCTATAAATAAAAACATTTCTATATTAAAATATATAATTCAAGAATTAAGTGTTTCAATTTTCAATTCAATTGAACCAGGGGCGAAGATCATATTTTTTAATCATTTTATTCTAAATGGTTATAATAAATTGAAACACTTTTTTTTTTCCCTCTCAATTACTTTACAAAGCCTAAAAACTCATACAAAGGAAAGAGAGGGGGAGGGGGGGCCGGCCATATGGGCAGGGGGGAGAGAGGTCCTCATTTTCCTATAAATAGGACCATTTATCAAGCCATTTAACTTATTCCTTCAATCTCTCCAACTTTTCTCTCTAGAAACTTTGTGTTTGTTCTTACTTTGTTCTTGGTGTTATTGAGTTTCTTCTTGAGTTCTTCAAGAAACTCAACCCAAGGCCTCCACCAAATCACCACCCGACCAGCTTTTCGATCCAAAAAATTTAGTCAAGATTTAGTTTCGAGAGAAAAAGAAAGCCTTTTCTTTTCTCTTTCGAAACTACCGTAAGTTTACCGTAAACGGTAAAATATTTCTCGTCACCTTTTGTAGTGAAAATTTTAGTTATATTTTCTTTTTGTGTTTAAAAATGCATGTTAAGTTAAAGTACTAAAAATAGCTAGCAAACTTGTTATACTAAAATTACTGGTCTAAAACATAAGTGGTTTCCACTCCAAAGGTGTCCGTCCATGTGACATTATGTTTTACGATCGTTTTTACAACTGTAGAGTAAATTGAGGCTAACAACCTCGAAAGTTTGTCAACAAGTCTAGCTTCGTGCTGACGAAGGAAGGAATGGTGATTCTAACTGGACTCGTCTGACCATCCGACCTGGGACTTTCCTGGTTATTTCTATATCAAATATAATCCACAAAATTTAGAATAATGATTTTCAGTGAAAATTTAGCATGGTTACTTAGACTTTTCTCACAGACTGTGTATCTGTCAAATTTTTTAGGAACGCCGTAGCGAAAAATTCAGGACGGAACAATGGATGATTACAACTTTTCAATTTCAGATAGTTGGTCATTTGAGAATGATGTTCGTAGTGAGGAGAGCGTCTCCCACAATAGTCGCGATTATACACAGAATTTACCACCGACCAGGTTATTTTACTGTTATTGTTTTGCATATTCGTTATTTATGTTAAGACTGGTTAATTGTATTTATACATATTTTTTTTATATAGATTTTTGAAAGTAGAGAAGATATGTTAGCTTGGGCGCGGAGCGTTGGTCTAAAATATGGTATTGTGGTTATTTTAAATTCTGCTAAGTTAAAAGGCGGCAAATTGCCGAAGTGCATTCTTGGTTGTGAAAGAGGAGGAAAGTACGAACCGCCACGGTATCTGGTTGAAGGGCAATCCTTGCAAAGAAACACTGGGACTAGAAAATGCGATTGCCCATTTCAACTGCGAGGTATACCACAACATCCATACGGTATCAGGTGGGGTTTAGAGGTTATTAGTGGTGTCCATAACCATGAAATAGCAAAACATATTGAGGGCCACGAGTACCCGTCAAGGCTAAAACCAATAGAGAAACAATTTGTGGTCGACATGGCCAACAGCACTGCCCTCGTGAGATTCTTAATATTTTGAAGCAAAAAGACCCGTCAAACACTACGGGAATCAAGAGCGTTTATAACACCATTTTTGCAAACAAAGCAGCCAAACTGGACGGTCTAACTCCTATTCAGTATGTCATACGTCAATTACTTAAGAAACATTACCTCCATCAATTTCTTACAAATCCGGATACTAACGAAATCACAGATATTATTTGGGTTCATCCTATGAGTCTAGAGCTATCTGTCAACTTTCCGTCTGTACTGATCATTGACGCCACGTACAAGACCAATGAGTATCGAAAACCACTATTGGAGGTTTGGGTATCACATCCACATGGCGAACTTACTCGCTTATGTTCGCTTATCTTAGTAATGAGAGAGAAGAGACATTGACATGGGCATTGGATAACTTAAAAACTGGATGCTTCAAAAGGGGGCGTCGATGCCATTGGTGTTTGTTTCAGATCGGGATTTAGCGCTTATGAACGCCATTGAAGCATGTTTCCCTACGGCACGTCACATCTTGTGTATTTGGCACATAAATCAGTGCGTCATGAAGAACTGCAGCCGTGTGCTTGGTCGGAATGGAAGCGCTTCATCAGTCATGGCACTCGCTTATCAATTCATCTACACCTTCGTCTTTCGAACAGAAGTGGCAAGCCATGTGCGACGATTTTCGCCAGTTCCCGTATGTCATAACTTACCTGTGGCAAACATGGTTAAGGTCGTACAAAGAGCGGTTTGTTTCAGCATGGACAGATACATGTATGCACCTCGGAAGCAATTCAAGTCAAAGGTAAAATCGCTTTTTGACTTTACTATTAAAATTTTGTGCATTTCTCTACTACACTAAGAAATACTTTTTGATACTTTCCTATTTAAACACAGTGCATTATTCTATTACAGGGCAGAGTCTGCACATGCGAGGCTAAAGCTATATTTGGAGGATACCATGTCATCGCTACAAACATCTTTTGATAAAATAGAAAAGATGTTGAAAAATCAGTTCGGAAAAATTAAGAAGTCGTTCAAGAAATCATTGAATATTCCACGCCACAAACAATTACGTGACGACATTTTTGATCAGGTAAGGTGTCGCATTTCATTAGAGGCAATGGAGTTCATACATGATCAACTAGAAACCGCTTTAGAAGTATCCCCCCACATTGTTGGCTATTGCAACTGTACGATCAAAATCACACACGGATTGCCATGCATGCACGATCTTGCATATTATCGTTCCATTTCCACTCCAATTCCGCTATGGAGTATCCACGCTCATTGGACTAGGTTGTCTATGCACGCAACCGAGTTTAATGAGGAGGGAGCACGACCTGACAGGACATCTCAGGTCGTTGAGATATTAGATGGGATGGATCCACCTATGCGAGAGCATATCATAGACAGGATTATCGATATGGCAGATCTATCTCGTAGCACAGTTCGACCTCCATCGTACAACACAGAACATAGAGGTCGACCTACAGGTAGAGATGAGCAAAGTACACGTCGCATACCTTCTTTCTCAGAAGCATCCACTTCAGGATCAAGGACTGCAACATCGCGAGTGAGAGGGAGAGGGAGAGGGAGACGTGGGAGGGGTTCGGGGTTTGCAACACTCAATTTATAGTTCCATCCATCACTGATCGCTACATTCAACGATTACCTCAGGCTTATCAGCGTTATATTTCCCACACTGTTGACGTGCTTGGTGATGGTCATTGTGGATTCAGGGCGATAGCTGCACTAATCGGGTATAGTGAAAATGATTGGAGTCGAGTACGAGAGGAGCTTATTGAAGAGATTCGACAAAATTATTATCTATACAGTGTGATTTATCCAGTACATGATTGGGCAAATCGTCTACTAATTTTACTGAATTGGTTCGAGCCTACAGCACCAAAGGATCATTGGATGGAGGCTATGACTTTGGGAGTTGTCATCGCAACAAGGTACAACCTTGTACTGCATACATTTGATGAGGATGTTTACGGTTGTTTTACTCATTTGCCATTGAGGTCCCCTCCAGTTCCAGTCGAATACCGCCGGAAATTGCTATTGCCCGTGTTAACAACAATCACTTCGTGCAAATTTTCTTAGAACCTCATTACCCTGTACCACCCATCCCAACATGGTGGGAGAGAATTCATCGGATGAAGCTAAAGGATGGGCTGCCAGTTATGGAACACGTTTGCTATTGTGGTACGAAGTAATGGGTATAAGCACGCCGGGAGTAGCATTTGGAGGAGATATTGATTAAAATTTGTGTTTTTATGTATTTTCATGTTTTGACAATATGCACTAAATTTGAAATTTTATTTCAATTTATTATTGTTCATTACAAGTTATTTTTATTATTCATTGTTAAGACTAATTAATTAACTAATTAAAATAATATAAATTTATTAAGTATAAAGTCAATTTTAATTGAAAATAGAATTTGAGTTAACCAAAAAAAAAAAAAGAAAGAGAAGGAAGGTAAATGGGAAAAGAAACAAATAAAGAAAATAGAAAAGATTATTAAAATAATAAAAAAAAGATTCAAAGTGGAAGGAAACAAAAGGAAATAAAGAGACAAAAAAACGAAAAAAAAATTTCTAACAGAAAAGAAACAAAAGGAAATAAAGAAGAAAAAAGAAGGAAAAAAAAAACTAAATGGGAGGACGGAGGAGCAGGAGAACGGGGGGGAGGGGAGGGGGTAATATGGGGAAAGGGGGTGTGGGGTGTCAGGGGGGAAAAGCAGCCCTCGTTTTTCTGCCGGAGGCGGAGGCAGTATGGGGTCGGGGTCAGGGTGTCACGTGCCATTCCGGCCAAATAAAAACAAAAAGCTTTTTTTTTTTGCTTTTTTGTTTTTGCAAAAATAATGTGATTCTATGGAACAAGGGCATTATTTTTTGAGTATTAAAAGTATGTTGATGAGTCCCGTTCTATTAAGCCTTCTTATTCAATAAGTACTTATTTTGCAATTTTGGAAGGGAAAATAAGAACCCTTGTTCCACTAATTAGTTCTTAAGAAATAAGTACTTATTCGATGTGTCATTTTTTATTGCTTAAATATTTATATGAATCTCAAAAATATACAGTATGAATCTTTTTTAATAGATCTCAATTAGTTCTATAATACAAAGTTCACAAAATCATGAAATTCATTATAAGTTGAAAAATATAAGCGATCAAAAAATGGCACAAATTTTGGAATGTAGAAATAAGGAGGCAAAATAAGAAGGTAAAAAGTTAGTAGAACATGGGTTCTTATTAGGTAAAAAATAAGTACTTATTTTGCTACAAAAATGTGTGTATGTTTTTTTTTTTTATTATGAATAGTTAAGCTTAGAACACGTCTATTTTTTTTTAGTATTAAGTATGTTGATGGATGATTAACATATGAAAATATTTATCTTTTCAGGTATTATCAATAATTAATCTAAGAATACTTGTATGACTATTACTAAGAAATGTGCGATAAAAAATTAAAATCCTTGCATGTGTACTTTGTAACATTTCTTTAAATCAAAATAAAAAATTACTAAGATCTTTACTTCGGTGTCTAGAAATTTAAAAAGTTATACACGAAAATACTAGTATAATTTTTATCTAAAAATTGTACATCTTATCTACTAGAGTCTCTTTGTGGGACAAATGATGTAAATTAATTTGGGTGTACGTCATCTTGTGCTTTGGAGAGAGGGGGGAGGGGACTGAGACAGGGGGGAGAGGGAGAGGGAGGGAGAGGGAGAGGGAAAGGGAGATGAGTGATTTAAACGGGAGAAAGGATTATTGAAGACAGTTGTGGCGTCCCTCACACTTACCGTACGTATCCCTCAACGCAGTGCTTTATATTGATATTTATGTCTATCTCTTGTACATTATCCTTGTTTTGCAGGTATCAATGTTCGTGTGTTCGGCATTGAAGCCATGCTTTTGGTATTCTTTTGGGTTTGGTGAGGGTGTTTCGATTGTCCTTGTTTGGTTGATTCGATTTTGGTTGGTCTTTTCTTTGATTTGTATGCTAGGTTGTTTGTATGGTTCGTATCCGTTTGGTTGTATTGGTTATTTTCTACTCCTTCTATAATAAGTTTATGTTTCCTTAAAAAAAATAAAGGTTGTTTGTGGAAAGCTATCTCACGTGAAACACACGTGATTTGTGGAAGACAGACATGTAATGCCCCGCTATTTTCTATAAATAAACTCCAAAATACATTTTATTTCAAACACTTCTAGGCCCTATTTTCTCCATAAATAAATTACATCATCAAAATAAACTTAAGCCGCCTTCTAAATAATCTTCTAGATACTCCAAAATTATCAACTCTTCCAAGACATCTCCAAATTAATCCTTAAATGCTCCGATTCAATTTCGACTAATCCGGCTCCACACCTGAAAAAGAAATTATCCGGAAAGTATACGATACAACAGAATAACAAAGCTCATAAGTGGAATTAAGAAACGATAATCGATCAAGTCGAAGCAACAACCACAAGGAACCTTATACCATGTTCTCCTCAGTACATGACTTGTGATCCTCCCCTAACTCCTTCCTCACCGGATCATCCTCGACCCATTCTGGCTATTGGATAGACTATTGGTGCATGAGTTCACTCGATCCATGTACGATAGTACCAATCAACAACATCATATTCAATACCAATTATTCCACTTTTCAACAATATTCCACATGATTGAACGAATATCACGAGATAATCAAAAGGAGTACAAAGGTGAGAGTGAAGAAAAGATTCCGGAAAGTAGGAAGCATATCGTATACTCCCCGGATTACTTCAAATAAATTGCCACCGTTGAACTTCATGATCACCTCTTGCTATCAAGACCCATATATCTTGGCCAAAATACCACTGTTTTTCTTTTGCCCGAATGCTATTACTATTGACCACATTCTATGTATATGATGCCAAATACAATTTATAAAGGGAAAGCTAATTGATACAACTAAATCCATTTACCCTCTCTTAATTTCTACCTCCTACACTTGCGCAATTCTCTCTCTCTCTCCCTCCCTCTCTCTCTCTCTCTCTCTCTCTCTCTCTCTCTCTCTCTCTCTCTCTCTCTATTTTCTTGGTTGTGTGATGTTGTAGGAGGAGGGGAGACCTATTTATAGGAGGCTAATAAAATCTTAGTGTATCTTGAGCATATCCAAAGAAATCTACCATTATCTAATCAAATCTAATAATATCCAAATCAAATCTTATATAATCTAAGAAAATCCAACTATATCTAATAATATCTAATCAAATCTCATATAATCTAGTAAAATCTTAGGAAAATCTAAAACCAATCCTAATGAATCTAATCATATCTTATATAATCATATATAATCTAACAATATCTAACAAAATCTTTATGATATCTAATAAAATCCAATCCAATCTTATCCCTATCATATCTAATAAAATCCTATATTATCTCATAAAATCTAAGAGTACAATCTAATCTAAACTTATCCTAGATTTTTAGGATTATGAAGTAGGGTTAGGGTTTTCCTAGAAAGTCTAGGTTTAGATCTATTACTTAACAAAATCAATTATAATTACAAAAAAAAAAAAAAACTTCAATAAAATATTTAATTTTATTCGGAAAAAAAAAATATTGGCCCGAAATTCGGGTCATTACAAGACACCTGCTCCATAGTGCAATTTTGTTAATACTCTTTAAAAGAGGGTAATCATTACCATCATTTCTATTGGTTGAAATTGTATGGATTCCACCATAAAGTGATCGATGTCATGCTTACCATGCAATATACTTTTTGATAAGCATGACATCACTTTGTGGTGGGATCCACGTCATTTCAATCAATAACAGGTGAACAAAACTCAACTCCCTGCTCCACGGGTTGGGAGAAAATCTTCCTCCATGCTGAATTCCGGCAAGGCTAATTTGAGAGCAACCTTTTGCGGAAGTTTTTCTATCTAATACTATTAGTAAAGAAGAAATTAAATAGACATCTTATTAAGAGAACTTATTTAGGTGGCCATACATAGTGGTTTAAATATTTAAGTTCTCATTCTTAAATGGTATATATGCCCCATTATACCCTCAAGTACACATTTATCTATAATTGCATGTATTGATTATTTAAGATATTTCCTAATTAAATCCACACGATGTTTCCACTTCCCGAAATTACCGGGATTAGGTCCACTCTTTTGTAGGGTATTAGCTACACTCTCCCCACATGGTCTTCAATAAATTTTTCTCTCTCTCTGCTCGTTACTTCAAAAATCTCACTCTAAACCGAACAACCAAAAGGTTTAAAAACCTCAAAATAGACATGAGTTTCTGTGCTATTACATGAAGCTAGCATGAAAGGGTGCAATATATATAGTTCAATGTTCTGAATACTATACCGACCAGGTACCGGTTTTCTTACTGGTACGTTACGTACCGGTACTAGTCAAATACGGGGCACCGCTTCGGATTTACCGCAACTACAATAGATATAATAATTATAATTCAAAAAAATCCCCCATACCATGCAATTCATTATAAAATACCTATGTGTTTGCCTCTTGTCCCATATTTCCTAGTTACAAATTCTTTTCCATCTTAAATGACTTTGCACACTAGTGAGCTTATGAATGAGGACTCAAGAAGAGGTCTCGTGCGCTTAGGAAAATGGGCCGTGGATGAAGACAATTTGAAAAAACTGATTCGAAAACCAATTAACTGGGTGCGAATCATGGATTATTCACAGGTAGGGGGGTGCAAATCCGAGATTTGAGTCTCGCGCACGTACTATAATTAAGCCAACGTTTTGCTAAAATTCTAAATGACAACTTTTTTTTTTGTCCCTTTGTTTTTTTGGTTAATTTTTTTGAAGATGCCGAATAACGTGTGAGAGATTTCTCCAAAATACCGGACGGGATTTCCGGTAACCTTGTCTCTTCTGAAACGGCCGGTACCAAGTGGTAAGGACCGGTATTCGGTCCAAAACGGAATTGGGGGTTAGGGTATCGATTTTCCTCAAATTTGGTACGTATCGGCTAGTACAGTATGGGATTGACAACTATGATCTGGTTGCTAATTAAAGATACTCTTCCGTTAAAAGTTATTGGCCGAATTGAACCAGGTGTCACCTTCATCGACTTTGTTGTGTATTCGATTATAGAATGGAATTGATTACTATTTACAGAATGGGTTACAATATTTTATTAATTGATCGATTGTGGACAATCGTTTTTTAATACTCAATTTACAAACACCATCTTGATTTATAACCAATTGATCATATTTTGCGGAAAAGTTATGAATTTGTAGTATAGAGATGTAGCGAGATAGACCAAAATGTTATGATTTTGAATGAAAATGTTACGAATCCTAATGATAAAAGTTACGAGTTTTTAGTATAAAAGTAGTGAGGTGTACAAAAATATTTCGATTCCAAGTGAAAATATTAAGAATTCTATTGCTAAAAGGTGAGTTTTTAGCATATTTAGAGAAAAGGATACGAAGTTCATTGCTGAAAAGTAATGACTTTTCAATATAAAAGTTATGAGATGCAGTAAAATTCGTAAACGGAGGACGTATATATACTCCCTCCGTCCGGATTTAATAGTCACTCGTTCAATTCTAATTGGATAAAAAATGAGTTACTATATCTTTAAATTGATAATAAATTTTATATCTAATATAGATCTTGTTTGATAAATCTCAATTAGTTCTATAAGACAATATTTTTAAAATTATATAAAATATTATAAATTAAAAATATAATTAATTAAAAAATAGCACAATCTTCCAAAAACAACTAATATTAAATCCGGACTGAGTACTAACGATCGTGCTGGGAATTGAATGTGGAGGGACTGAGTCGACTGACCATGTGACTGGGGGGACCAAATTCAATTGTTTCCACTGAAGAGTGTACTACTAGTCTACTTACTACATAAGGAAACTGGTTCTCAGTACTCCCTCGTTCACGAATTCTTGGTCCTCTTTTTTTTTTTTTTTTTGGAAGTCTCAAAAAATTAGGTATATCTCTAAATTTATAATATTTTTTATATCAAATATGAATTTTGTTTAATAGATCTTAATGAATTCTTTTATTATACTCCAAAAATTTTCAAATCTCCTAAAAGATTATAGATTGTAAGATATAATCAATTAAAAAATAACACGCACTCCCAAAGAGAACCAACAAATTAGGATGAACAGTATAATTAATTAATCTAGTACTCTATTTAATCTGGTACCATGGACTCTAAGGGATTCCTTATTTTAATAAAATATGGATCTCCCCTTTCTCAATCAAGTTTTGATGATCCAAACCGTTCAATGTGTTCAGATTGTGATTTTAAGGGTTCCAATGAGAAATTAGCAAAAAAAAAAAAAGAAAGACCAAGAAATGCTTCATCCAAGTAATTTCATTGAATGGTTCAATGAAAAACTGCTCAAATGGGAGGTCCGCATTTTATTAAAATAGGAAATCCCGTATGGAATACATGCATATAATGAACTTCTATTAAGGACCTTAAATACGGACCTCATATTGTCTTTCTATTCATAGAATGGGAACGCTAGCATGCATTGAATGGAAAAACTTTGGAACAACGCTAATACAATCTAAGCCATTTGTTTTTTTTTTTTTTTTATGTTAAGTTGCGTGCGGTAGTTGGTATTAGTAAATGAAAAAATCTAGTGACATCGTATTTTGAACTTTATAGACTCAAGTGTACGTTGTGGTCCCCACACAAGTATTTGTGTAGAGCCTACCACACTTGTGTCTATGGAGTAAAAAATGCGGTGTCAATATCATTTGGTGAATCCATTAATTACAATATCCCAGGTGTTAAATATACCGCCCTTTCAAAACGAACGTCCAAAAGGTCCGGATGCACTGCACGGATATCACGTTAGCAATACCCAATTTGCATCCAAAAATTTCTCGTACCGGGAACACGTCCACCACACAAGTCCCCCAAACCCTTATCGCCGCGGACATCACTTTAGCAATACCCAACTTGCATCAAAAAAATTCTCGTACCGGGAACACGTCCACCACACAAGCCCCCCAAACCCTTATCGCCCTGGCCTATTTAGTCCGGGCATCAAAAATGCCTTAGAATTACTAGTATCATTTTAGCCCAACTCATTCCTCCTCTTCCCTTCTCTCTCTAAGAAAGCTAGTGATAGTAATAAACAAGAAGCAGCTAACCATGGATGAGATTATTCAACCTTCTTCTTCACTGAGTCTTCAACAACGTCTCCAATTCATCATTCAAAGCCGAAACGAATGGTGGGCCTATGCCATATTTTGGCAAGCAACTAAAGATGTCAATGGAAACTTTCTTCTATCATGGGGTGGCGGCCATTTCCAAGGCACCAAACAATGTTCTGTGCCTAAGAAGTTGGCAAACAATGGAGATAACCAACACAAATTCGGGGTGAAGCGTGGAATTCAAGACAATTACTTGGATATCGACCGTCTTGTAGATGGTCATGTCCCTGACCACGAGCGGTTCTACATGATGTCTATCTCCAACTCATTTGTAGCTGGGGATGGCATTCTTGGCCGGACTTTTAGTGGCGGTGTGTACGCATGGCTAGCCACTGAGCACGAGCTTAAGCTTTATGATTGCGAGAGAGCAAAGGAAGCTAATGAGCATGGGATTCAAACTTTGGTTTGCATCTCGACTGCCTATGGTGTTGTTGAATTGGGCTCCACAGAAATTATCCAAGAGGAATTGGATTTACTGCTACTAGCCAAGTCACTTTTTGGCCCTAATAATACCACCAGTGTAACAAAACAGCCTGGCGGCCCTGGAGAAACCGCGACAGGTACCTGTCAATCGTATTCGGGACGCTCTGATTTCAAGGGTCTGCTACAATCAGACTCGAAAGTGGTCCTTCGTTCGACAAAGAGAGGAAGGAAGAATTCAAATGCACGAGGACAAACACCACCAAATCATGTTGAGGGAGAGAAACAACGAAGAGATAAGCTGAACAGCCTATTCTACGTGCTTCGGGGCAAAGTCCCCAATGTAACCAAAATGGACAAAGCATCTTTGCTTGCTGGTAATACTACTAGGGACCTGTTTGGTAATCCTGTTTACTATTAGCCTTATTTTTATTATTAATTCTACATTTTCATTCAGACAAAAAAACATGGAGATTACGCAAATAAGCTTGTCTTACCAAGGCCCCAAAACAAAGAAAATAAAGTCAAGTGTTGGTACGAAAACAAATATAGAGTGAGATGTTATTAAGATTCTGTAAGATCGATTTAAATGTTTTTTCTTTACGTTTATTGCAGATGCAGTTGCGTACATCAAAGAGCTCCAAGAAAATGTAGGAGAACTCGAGGCCAAACTAATTTGTGCAAGGTCACAAGAAACGAAGATATCCTTTCCCGATAAGCACGACAACCAAAGCATGTCAATCACCCGTGTTGATCATCGTCGTTCAAGGTCGACGTCGTCGTCTGGCGATGGAAATGGAATCATGTCGGCGGAAGTGGACGTGAAGGTTATAGGGTCGGAAGCCGTGATTCGAGTGCAGTGCACGGACGTGAATTACCCGGTTGCCAGGTTGATGGATGCGATCAGAGCCCTCGAGTGTCATGTTCGTCATGCCAGTATATCCAAAGTGAAGGAGCTTGTGCTTCAACACGTTGCAGTTGATAAGGTTCCTGATGGATTGAGGAGTGAGGCGGCCTTGAAATTCGCTATTGTGAGAAGGTTTCTGATTTAAGTTCTATCATACTCCCCTCGCCCCACAAAGGATGTCTAAAATCACACTATCCACATCTTTCAAAAATTATCTATATTTGTGGAACTTATAATACTACATTTTAAGGTTTTAAAAACTTTGTTTACTAGAACTAAGTGAGATCTATCAAACAAGATCAATATTGCATAAAAAAATATAATTAATTAAAAATATAGATTATATTATGAGAGGTGTACATGCTTAATAATTTTTAGACATCCTTTGTGGGACGGGGGGAGTAGTATTTATGTATACACATCTATTGAATTTTATAACAAATTCAACGAAAATATGAAGAGAAATGATTTTGCCACTTTTTTTTGTTAACGTCACTCCCTGCAAGTGTATTTTTGCACCAAAAATATATTATACACTTGCAGAGGAGTGACATTAACAAAAAATAGAGTGACAAAATCAGCAGCGAATATGTAGAATATTTGTAGTAATGTGTAGGATAAACTTGGTAGGCTAGGGCAGAAGTCCAGCCCAAGTATTCAACCTAGCCGCATCATGTCAAGAAAGCATCTCCCTGTAGCCCTTGACAGTAATTTTTATTTATTTTTAATAATGTTTGAGGGAAGTGAATTGAGTTTGCCCCATTTCTGTTAATATTAATAATTGCTTTGGCCTTTCACATTGGTTATTACTATCTTATTTACCTAAAATAAGTAAAATCTTGCCGCCGTATTTTTTGCATTTAAAAGAGAAAATGTCGTGATTTTACTTTCTTTTTTTGTTTGGGACATAGTTGGGATTTCATTTATTCTAAATAAATAAGGAAGTGAAATTACTAAAAAGGCCCTTAGGGGAGGAGGGCTTTTTTTCCCCTTTGGATAGTTAAATTTTTAATAACCAACCGAAAGGAGAAGAACAGAGCAAGGGCAGGCATACCCTTGAACCCCAAACAAAACAAGCAAAATACGATCAAACATAATCAAGCCAAAACAAACTAGGCCAACAGGAACGTACTCTATCTACTGCACAGGTTTTTAAGCACATTTTAGGGACCCCTTCAAGACTCTAGATATTTTCTGATAGAGTGTTCAACCTTACGCCAACCACACAAGCCGGCTTTAACGCTCTTCATATATAATTTGATGACATAGATCGATCTCTCCTGCCACTACTCGTCCCCGCACCTTTCTGCTTGAAGATTACCTCTCACCCCAGATGTGGAGGTTATTTCATTTAATGTGATGGAAGAAGGGAATTTTCTTGTTTCACTGACTCCATTAGAGAAAATTTCTGAATCTGCCTCTCGGGTGGTTTTGGATGAAGAAGTTAGGCAACGTTTTTTTTTTCCTTTATTCAAAATTTGTTTACATTTGTTTGTTTTAAGTCAAACTTTTGTGACTTATTGCTTCATCTCAACGAGAGGAATCGAAAATATAAAAAATTTGAATAAAGACAAAAATAAGTATAAATGACTTATTTTTGTCTTTTAAAAAAATTATGAGTTTCGATCAACTTTTTTAACTTTTCCAATTTCTCTCAACAAGACAAATTAATAAGTCACCAAAGTTTGACACAAAATTAAAACATAAGAAAAAAATTTGAATAAAGACAAAAAATTAGTTATTTAGGCTTTTTAAACCGAAACAAATAGACATTGATGGAGATGGAAAAGATGGGTACACGGACTATTTGGTAGCACAGATCGATCGGCCCAACAAAACCAAGAGCACATACTGTTTGTAACTTCTAAGGACTTAACGGGAAATTACTGGCCGGTCCTATTTATTTGTTGGGGTTCCTTCCCAACCCCCTTTTGTAGTGTGTATCACATGCGGCCCCTTTCTAAAAGTGTTTTTACTAGTTTGCCCTCACCCCCCTGGCTTTGGTAGGTAACGTGTCAAATTTGTGCTGACGCATATCATTCCCGCTGTTTCACCAACAAATCTAGACGAACCCATGTGAACAGAGAGAAAACCCCAATCTCTCTCCTTTTCTCTCGGTCCAACCCCAATCTCTCTCTTTTTCTCTCTGATGTGGACATATTTTTTATTTTTTGTATTACAAAGTCAAAATTTAATATATTTTATTAAATATATCATTTTTGGTAAAATTTATATTTTTAGAATCCACTCAGAGATCTATCAAACAAGACTCATATTGAATAGAAAATTATGTGATTTTTTTTTTGTTTTTTTGAGAGTATGAATTGTGTATTTTTGGGATGTGAATTGTTCATTTGAGGGGTGTAATTGTAGTTTTAATTCCTGGGTAGCAGTTTTGATTTCCGAAAGGGTTTTTTCAAGATCAAACCCCTTCCACCCCCTGTATTGAAAAGTTCTTTGAAGAACTGGAAGCCCAAAATTACTACTTCCAAATTGTAGATCCCACTTCCAAATCCATGGGATTCCAAAAGTTATCATGATAAAAAGGAATGATTTTCCTTTTGAAGTATTGGTCCCCTGTAATTGAGGATGATTGTTGGTAAAGAATTCCAACTCCTTTTGAACTTCAGGTATCAAATAATCTGATTTGGGGCCAAATTTAGACCACCACATATTAAACCAATTTGGCAATTCATTCTGCCCAACAAGATTTGTACATATTTTGAGAAACTATGAGTGTTTCCTTTGTTGATTCTGGTAATAAAAAGCTTTTGACCAGGCTTCAATGTAGTCCCAATAATTATAATGAATCGGAACTCCATTTTCCGATTTGATTGTCAAAGTCTTAGATTGTTGTGGATGTATTCCCCACTTATGTATTGGGATGACCATCTTAATTATGGCCTTGCTATAGCTGATCGGACTTTTTTGCCCAATCTTACTATCGTAAGTGTGGCAAAATTCCACTGATCCAGATTCTGAGGGCATTGCCTCATAAACATATCAATATTTTCCTTCCAGAACAGGGGTATATAAGTCACCAAAGTTTGACACAAAATTAAAACATAAGTAAAAAATTTGAATAAAGACAAAAAATTAGTCATTTAGGCTTTTTAAACCGAAACAAATAGACATTGACGGAGATGGAAAAGATGGGTACACGGACTATTTGTTAGCACAGATTGATCGGCCCAACAAAACCAAGAGCACAGATTGTTTGTAACTTCTAAGGACTTAACGGAAAATTACTGGCCGATCCTATTTATTTGTTGGGGTTCCTTCCCAACCCCCTTTTGTAGTGTGTATCCCATGCGGCCCCTTTCTAAAAGTGTTTTTACTAGTTTGCCCTCACCCCTTGGCTTTGGTAGGTGACGCGTCAGATTTGTACTGACACATATCATTCTCGCTGTTTCACCAACAAATCCAGACAAACCCATGTGAACAGAGAGAAAACCCCAATCTCTCTCCTTTTCTCTTGGTCCAACCCCAATCTCTCTCAGTCCAACCTCAATCTCTCTCCTTTTCTCTCTGATGTGGACATATTTTTTTATTTTTTGTATTACAAAGTTAAAATTTAATATATTTTATTAAATATATCATTTTTGGTAAAATTTATATTTTTAGAATCCACTCAGAGATTTATCAAACAAGACTCATATTGAATAGAAAATTATATGATTTTTTTTTGTTTTTTTGAGAGTATGAATTGTGTATTTTTTGGATGTGAATTGTTCATTTGAGGGGTGTAAATTCTTTCATTTTGGAGGGTGTGAATTGTTCAG